>CM066033.1:1118257416-1118744203 GCA_033557465.1 Ichthyophis bannanicus | reverse complement strand
GATGATGTTGGTGCTGAGCTTGAAGCTGTTGCTATATCTCCCTCTGTAGCTATTATCTGTAGAATAAGCTCTATTCTTATTCTGTCCTAATGTGTGCTCCTCCCTAACACAGCGCAGCTGTGTTGAATCAGGCCCTGCCCTTTGAGGATGAGTGCTTTAGGGATTACCTCATAGCTCTCTTGATTGCACACACGTTTTCTCACTTCAGCCCCCCTCATGGCTGCTGGAAACCTGGTGCATTCTGGGACTGGTAGTCTTATGTGAAAACTCTGTTTTCTTACTTCTACCAAAACTGACAGGTTGCTTGTTCAGAAGTCACATCATCTTTTCTATAGCTCCTACCTGAGCTATGGATAAGCTTCCTTATCACAGATGCCACTTAAGAGCGTAGGACTTCCGTGTGGAGGGCTGCCTGGAGGCCAAGACGACCTCTTCCACCTCACGAGGAAGCAGGAGGGGATCAAGGACTACCCTGTCAGCAGCCAGGCCATCAGAGTAAGGGACCGGAGGTTGTGGTGTTGGAGAGACCCGTGGACCTGTGTCAGGTGATCGGGTTGAACCCCCCGAGGAAGAGACGTGTCCACCGCCAGCCTGCATTAGAAGCAGGAACCAAGGTTGCCTCGGCCACTGGGGAGCCACTAGGATCATCGAGGCTTTGTCTCTGAGAACCTTGAAGAGCGTTCGAGACACCAGCGGCATGGGAGGAAAGGCATACAAGAGGCCTGTGGACCATGGAATCAGAAAAGCATCCGGCGCTACTCTGAGAGGATGCGGTTGTCAAGAGCCGAATCTGGGTAGTTGCCGGTTCAGAGGACTGGCAAACAGATCCAAGGTGGGGAGTCCCCACTTGAGAAAGATCTGCTGAACCACTAATGGATCCAATCTCCACTCGTGTGGTTGGAGGATCCTGCTTAGTTTGTCCGCCAGGTAATTTTCTTGACCTGGGAGATAGACCGCTTTGAGGAGTATGCCGTGGCCGACTGCTCAAGAGCACAGCCGGCGTGCCTCCTGACAGAGAAGGAAGGAGCCTGTGCCTCCCTGTTTGTTCACGTAGAACATTGCTACTTGATTGTCCATCTGGACCAGTACAGACTGGTGAGAAGTGAGGTGGGAGAAGGCTCTCAGAGCTAGGCGGATGGCTCTGAGCTCCAGGAAGTTTATCTGCTGCGCAGACTCCCAAGGAGTCCAGAGGCCTTGAGTACATGTCCCTTGGCAATGTGCTCCCCATCCCAGGAGAGAAGCATCGGTTGTTAGTACTTGAGAAGGAGGAGATTGAAAATCCACTCCCAGTATTAGGTTTGGCAGATGAAGCCACCACCGCATAGAAAAGACCAGCAGGTCCGAGACTTGCACTGAGTCCGTCAGGCTCCCCATGGCCTGATGCCATTGAGTGCGAAGGCACCACTGGGCAGGTCGCATGTTCAGGCGGGCATTGGGGGTCACATGGACCGTGGAAGCCATATGGCCGATCAGTCTCAGAAATTGCCTGGCAGAGACCAGGGAATTGCTGCGAAAGTGGGCTGGCGAGATTCATGAGCCTGTGGGCCCTGTCCAGAGGCAGGAAGGCCCGCGCCTGAAGAGTGCTTAACCTTGCGCCGATGAATTTGAGATCTTGAGAGGGGAGCAAAGCGGACTTTGCGAAGTTTATGACAAAGCCCAAGTGCTGGAGCAGAGCACAGTGCGATGAGTGGCTTGAGTGGCCTCTTGGGAAGACTGGGCCCGGATGAGCCAGTTGTCCAGGTATGGAAACACAAAAAGGCCTTGAAGTCTGAGATAGGCCGCCACCACTGCCAGGCATTTGGTGAAAACCCGTGGGGCGGAGGATAGGCCAAAGGGCAGGACCCTGTACTGGTAATGATTTCCTCCCACAACAAATCTGAGATATTGTCTGTGGTCTGGATGAATAAGGATGTGAGTATAGGCATCCTTTAGATCTAAGGAGCATAGCCAGTCTCCCCGCTGGAGGTAGGGCAGCAGGATTCCAAGAGAAAGCATCTTGAACTTTTCCCTTGCCAGGAACTTGAGGTTTCGCAAGTCCAGGATGGATCTGAGGCCTCCTGTTCTTTTTGGTATCAGAAAGTACCTGGAATAAAAGCCGTGACCTCTCAGGTGGTGGGGCACCGGTTTCCACAGCCTGTTCCTGAAGAAGACTTGCCAACTCCTGAAGGAGTAAGTCCCTGTGCAGAGGGAGTCTTGGAGGCTCCCCTGGAAAGTAGGAGGGAGGTACCTGGTGAAAGTGTAGAAGATAGCCCTTCTGAACTATATGAAGTACCCAGGTATCTGAGGTGATGGCTGACCACCTGTGGGCAAAGTGGACCAGCCGGCCTCCTGTGCTTAGGGAAACCAGCTGAGGGGAAGAGGCTATGCTAATGGAGTCAAAAATCCCCACCCTGCTGAGCAGGGGCCGGTGTAGTGGGCTTGGGGGCCTGCTGCCTACGGGACCCATTACCCCGTCCCTTGGCCTGCTGACCCTTTTGGAGAGCTGCTGAGGCCTGATACTGAGGGTAGTATTTATAGGCAGCCGCCTTCCTCGGGTAAAAGGGCTTTTTCCCCGAGCCCTTCTTCTTCTGAGAAGGGGCAGAGGTTTTTCTGGACAGTCTAGTTCTGGTCAGAGTCTCGGTCTCGATTTGTGCAGCCTTTTCAGCCATGGGTTTGCCAAAGAGGTTTTCACCTCTGCAGGGGACATCGACCAACTTGTCCTGTACCCATGGCTTGAGGTCGGATGACTGAAGCCAAGCCTGTCGGCGGGCACCGATGCCGGCTCCGGCTACTCGAGCCGATGCTTCAAAGCCATTGTAGGCTGCCCGAGAGATAAACTTCGAGCACTCTCGAATCCCAGTGGACAAGGCTTGGAACCTCTGCAAAGGTTCCTCGGAGAGACCAGCCGAGAACCCGGCAATTTCCTTTGCCAGATCTCGGAGATACATGCCCATATAGAGCTGGTAGGTCTGGACTCGACAAGCAAGCATAGAGCCCTGGAAACACTTTCTAACGAGGGCATCCAGGCTCCGGGCCTCCCTGCCGGGAGGCACCGAGGAGTGCATTTTTTGACTCTTGAATATATGCATGGCCGATTCCACCACCATGGAATGGTGCGGTAGTTGTGCCTTTTGGAAGCCGGGGCTCTTGCGGACTCGATAAATGGAATCGACTCGCTTGCTTAACACCGGCGCCAACGCCGGGTTCTCCCACATGCGGAAGAGAAGTCGTTCCAGCATCGGAGGAACCGGTACAGTAAAGGCCTCCTTCGGGGGAGAATCATACTGGAGGGCATCGAGCTCCTTGGCTCGAGGCTCCTCCTCGGGATCCGCGGGGAATGCCAAGGCCTTGGCCATATCCCGCACGAAATCCGAGAACCGGGTGTCCTCCGGGGGGGACCGTCTCGAGGTTCGGACTCGGGCGAGTCAGAGGGGACACACCGAGTCCGAAAACTACCAGGGGACTCTTCGTCCTCCGATTCCCAGTCGGACTCCGCAGAGGAGGATTCGAGTGGCTCCGGTCGGGCGGGCACCGATGCCCTCTGCTCCGACGCCGAAGGAGTCGGCGTCGACGACCTCGGTCCCGAACGGGAGGCCGAGGGAGACCGCGACCGAGGATCGACTCGAGCTCACATGGACTCGAGGATCGGCTCGGTCTCCGGGGTCGACTTGGACGTCGACGTCCCGGTGGCCGGGGCAGACGCATTGGCAAGGCCAGCGATCAATGCCCGCTGCTGGTCCATGAAGGCAGCTAAACTGCTCTCCAAGGCCGTCAACCTGAGCCCAAGCTCCGGAGACCCAGCAGCCCCTGACTCGGGTCCCGATGGCGTCGGGCCCGATGTCAGCTCCTTCGGAGGCAAGTCCACAAGGACCACAGTACTCACGTGTCCAGGCGACTCCATCTCGAGACGAGGATGTTTCGAAGGCCTCTCCGACTCCGAGGACCCGGGACGGCTGTCGGGGCTATGCGACCTGGCCCTCGAGGAACCAGGAGCGTCCGCCGACGCCGCCCTCGCGGGTTTTTTCTTCCTATGATGTTCCCGGGTAGGAGACCCCCACTCAGAGGAACTCCGACGATGCTCAGGACCGGAGTCCCGGGACGTCGAAGCCTCTGACGAGGTCCGAGCCCGGCCGGACGCGGAGTCAGAGAAGATTCGTTCTCGCTGAAGCTGCCGACGCCTCAATGCTTTTGAGGACATTTTGCCACACGGACCACAGATCATCGGGTCATGATCGGGTCCGAGGCAGCGGAGGCAGCAGTCGTGTGTGTCGGTAAGAGACATGAGTTTCTTACAGCGATCACACTTCTTAAACCCGCTGGCAGCCATCGAGGGAAAAAGGGCCCCTGCGAGGTCAAAAGACAGGGCTGCCAGTGAAAAGGAAAAAAAATGGCGCGAACGCTTGTCACGAAGGACAAAAAAACGAAAAATAAAGAAACGGACCCGATACCGGCGTAGCGGGTTCGGGCGGGAAAAAGAATCCGGCGTCGAACCGAAAAAGAATAAAGAATAAGAGAGAAAATCAACTTTTCCAGCGGTGAATACAAACAGCGTCTGTAGGGCTCCGCAGAAAGAAGACTCAGCAAGAGGGCACCCTTGGGCAGGAAGGGGACCGCGCATGTGCGCTGCAATTCCCAAAGGCTTTCTTTGAAAGCTGGGGAAATTGCTCCGCGAGGGCTCCGTCGGCGCCGACGTCACCCATATGTGAGGACTGACTTCCTGCTTGGTCCTGGAGAATGGTGCCGATGCCGGAGTCGGTACCGGCAACGGAGATTGTTGTGGTACCGAAGGCGTCGAAGCCTGCATAAACGCCGTAAGGGTGTGCTGCATGGACAGAAGTTTCTGATCCATCGACACCACCAGAGTCTTGATGTCGGTACCCGTGGAGACCACCGGTACCCCAGAACACGGCAACAGGTGATCGGTCAAGGCCGTGCCATCGATGTCAACCTGTGACCCCATAGATGATGCTTTGGAAGCCGGAACTTCCCGCCAGGGTAATTTTGCCAGAGCGGAATCCTCGAGGGCAAGCCCGGAGGCATCTCGATGCTTGGAGGGAGATTTGCCCTTCGAGGACTGGCTAGATTTATGTTTGGTTACCTGAGATCCATGGGAGGAAGAAGCAGCCCTGGAAGACGTTGATGCCACCGAGGCTGCATCAGAGGGAAACAGGGTACTGAGCTTGGCTGCTCGGTTCTGCAGACCCCTTTTAGACATCATGGTGCAGGACACACAATCCGTGATGGAATGGTCAGGACCCAAACATTCCAGACACCAATCATGGGTGTCGGTGACAGAAATAGTACCGCCACATTTTGTGCACTTTTTGAACCCGGAAGCGGGCTTCTCCATGAGGAGAAAATATTTAGGCCTAAGGCCCAAACTAAAAATGCACAGCTGAAAGAATAAAAGGGTTTTTTATGAAGAAGAAGAAAGAAAAGAAAAGACCGGCGGTACCGGTCTGACGTCAAAGGCAGACGCGACACAGAAAAATAAGGAAAAAAATAAAGAACTTCTTCTGCAGTGACAGGAACACGACCTGCTGGCTCTGTGGAAAAGAAGAACTGGAGAGAGGTGGTTAGGAAAGGTGGGAAGGCAGCACGCAAGCGCTGTGGGATGCTCCCAAAAGCTTTCTTACTGGACGCTGGGGAGCGTTCCCGAGCAGGCTCCGTTGGTACCGACGATACCCATATGTGAAGACTCATTCCTGCTTGTTCCTGGAGATTGGAGAATGATATAAGTCACAAAAAGTAGTCCTGCATAACTTTTCTATGGATCTCATTTCCCCTTGTGGCATCTGAAGAGGTTCTGGTAGCAGATCAGGAGCTATGTCATCTGGCATGCTGTGCATCAAGGCTGTGATGTGCAGCATGTAGTGCTTTTCCACAGATGTGTGCAGCGAGAGCAGAGGAGTTATCAACTACGACTTACACCCATATCCAGCATCCCCTATGCATTAAAATGGAACAGAACAGCATATATAATGGTACAATAGCTTATATAATATGCAGAAAAGAATAATTAGACCTTACCTGCTAATTAGCGTTCCTGAAGGAACTCCAGTCCAGTCCCTTCTACTGGGTTGTGCCCCCCTTCCAGCAGCTTGTGGACTGAGCACGTCATCTTTTGATGACCCAGGGGTATAAGTCGACTGGCACTGCCCACCAACTCCAGTAACCGATTGGCAAAGCAGACTTAACGGAGAGACAAGTGAATACATACAATTCTTAAAAATATAACTAAACTATAATCACACAAAAGAACCCGTGCCACCCCCTCCCCCGGGAGAACTTCCCACCGTCCCCGGAGAAGAAAGGCTTACCTGAAGCACCAGTGCTGGCGAGACGCCTGACCATCCAGCCCGCCTCACCAAGAAGGGCCTCAGAGGAGCATCCATCAGCTCTTATCTCTGCATCCTCCTTCGGGCCGGCCATGCCTGTAAGAAAACATCCAAAACCTGGGAGGGAACAGGGACTGGACTGGAGTTCCTTCAGGAACGCTAATTAGCAGGTAAGGTCTAATTATTCTTTCCTTAGAGTCTCTCCAGTCCAGTCCCTTCTACTGGGATGTACCAGAGCAGTTCAAAACCGGGTGGGACCAGCAATGCCAGACCGAAGAACCGCACCTCCAAACCTCGCTTCTTCTGATGCCTGAACGTCCAACCGATAATGCTTAGCAAAGGCATTCAGGGATGACCAAGCCGCTGCTCTACAGATGTCCAGTGGTGGAACCAGACTGAACTCCGCCCATGAGGCCTCTTGGGCCCGAGTAGAATGCGCCCGAAGCCCAACTGGGACCTGCTTTCCTTTCAAAATGTAAGCCGAGGAAATGGCCTCCCTGATCCATCTGGAAATTGAGGCCTTCGCTGCCGCCTCCCCCTTACGCGGCCCAGCAAACAGAACAAACAACCGTTCCGACTTGCGGAAGGACTCTGTACGAGCTAAGTAACGCTTTAGTGCTCTGCGCACGTCTAAGTGACGCAGGCGAGCATCATCCCCTTTCCAGAGTTCCGCGAAGGAGGGGAGAGAAACCGACTGATTTACATGGAATGCCGAAATCACCTTCGGCAAAAAGGACGGAACCGTGCGGAGGACCACTCTTTCCCTAGAGAAAACCAGGAAGGGAGTACGACAAGACAATGCCTGCAACTCTGAAATGCGCCTGGCTGAACAGATGGCCACCAAAAACACTGCCTTAAGAGACGCCCGCTGCATTGGTTCAAAGGGCTCGGCGGAAAAGGCGTCCAACACCAGGTTGAGGTCCCACGGGGGAACCAGCGATCTCTGTTGAGGCCGAAGCCGCCTTCATAAACCTACCTACGTCCGCATGATCGCCCAAGGGCTTCCCCAGAATCCTGCCCCTATAACAGGAAATAGCTGCCAGCTGCACCCTCAAGGAACTGGCCGCTAGGCCCTTGTCGAAACCTGCCTGCAAGAAATCCAGAACCTCTGGAACAGAAACTGAAAGGGCCCTCTTCCTCTTTTCCGTACACCAGGCCTCAAAGATAAGTCAGACCCGCACATAGGACAGACAGGTCGAGCGCTTGCGAGAACTTAGCAGTGTGGAAATCACCACCCCCGAGTAAGCTCTCTTTCTCAGCCGAGCCCTCTCAATAGCCAGGCCGTAAGCAAGAATCGATCCACCTGCGGCATGCGCACCGGGCCCTGGAACAGGAGATCGTCCCTCCTCACCGGCAGGCGCCACGGGCGATCGGCCCGAAGACGCATGAGGTCGGCATACCACGGACGGCACAGCCAGTCCGGAGCGACAAGGACCACCAGCCCTGCGTGAGCCTCTAACCGTTGTATGACCCTGCCTATGAGTGCCCACGGGGGAAACACATACAAAAGACTGCCAGTCAGCCACCTTCATACTAGGGCGTCCAAGCCCTCAGACATCCGGCTGAAGAAACGGCTTGTCTTGGCTGACTCTCAAGTCGCCATCAGATCCATGATGGGGGGACCCCATCTGTACATTATCCCTTGGTACACCTCCTGCGATAGCTGCCACTCTCCGGGATCCACCCTGTGGCGACTTAAGTAATCCGCCGTTACGTTCTCTATTCCTGCCACGTGTTGCGCCGAAAGGGCCAATAAATGGGCTTCGGCCCAAGCCATCATCTCCTCCGCTTCCTCTTCCAGGGAGGGGCTGCTTGTTCCGCCCTGGCGACTGATATATGCTACGGCGGTCATGTTGTCGGAAAGCACTCGGACCGCCCTCCAACCCATCCAGCTTCCGAACTCCCTGAGGGCTAGAAGAACTCCAATCTGTTGATAGACCACTGTGCCTCCTGCATGTTCCAAAGACCTTGGGCAATCTGACCTTCGCAGTGAGCCCCCCAACCTGAGAAACTGGCATCCGTCGTCAGCTGCAACCACTCCAGCGATTTGAGGGGCATCCCGAGTTCCAAGTGGCCCAGACGAAGCCACCACTGCAAGGACTCCTTGACTGACTCTGGACAGGGCAGCATTACTGACAAGGCCTCCCTTTGGTGGGACCACCGACGGAGCAGGGAACGCTGAAGGGGCCGCATGTGAGCCCTGGCCCACGGGACCAGCTCTATTGTCGCAGCCATGGTTTCCAGTACCTGAAGATAGTGCCACGCTGACGGCGTCTTCAGGACCAGGAATTGGCGCAGCAGCTCCCGAAGCATCCCTGTCCTTCGTTCTGGCAAGAAGACCCTGCCCCTGTCGAACCTTGCCCCTAAATACTCCAGCTCCCGGGAGGGAACCAGCTTGCTCTTTGAAACATTGATAATCCATCCTAAGCTTTCCAGAAAGGTGACCACCCTGTGCGTGGCCTCCCGACTCTTGCTTGGACTTTGCTCGGATCAGCCAATCGTCGAGATACGGATGGACCAAGATCCCTTCCTTGCGGAGGGCCGCCGCTACCACCACCATGACCTTTGTGAAAGTGCATGGCGCCGTTGCTAAGCCAAACAGCATCGCTTGAAACTGGAAGTGTCCCTGCGGTACCGCAAACCGTAGAAACTGTTGATGGGACTCGCAGATGGGAACATGCAAATATGCCTCCGTGAGGTCGAGTGAAGTTAGAAACTCCCCTTGTCTTACCGCTACCAGCACCGACCTCAAGGACTCCATTCGGAAATGCGGAACCCAGAGGCACCAGTTGACTCCTTTCAGGTCCAGGATCGGACGGAAGGAGCCCTCCTTCTTGGGGACTACAAAATAAATGGAGTACTGGACAGTTCCGCGCTGTGCCGCTGGGACGGGAACTACTGCCCCCAGCGCCTGCAGTCTCTTGAGTGTTGCCTCTACTGCAGCCAGCTTGGAAGGCGACCGGCAAGGGGATTGAACGCAGGAAGGAAAGACGGGCTTTGCGAACTCGCGAGCATAACCCTCTCGAACTACTTCCAAGACCCATTGGTCTGTCATGACCCGGGCCCAAGTGGAGAGAAACGGCCGCAGCCTGCCACCCACAGGCAGGACCTCTCCCCGGGCCCCCGTGGCTTCATTGGGACTTCCTGGCGACAGAGGTGGAGGGCGAGGCCCCAAAGCCTCTTCCTGCCCCTCAAAACCCCCGGAAGCCCTGTCCCCTAGAGGAGAACCTCCCTTTCTGAAAGGACGAGGAGCGAGTAGTCTGAAACCTCCTCACATCCCGAGGCCGAAACCGCCCCAGAGAGGGGCCTCTATTCTGCTTCGGCCTATCCTCCGGGAGTCTACCTCCCTTAGACTCCCCCAGCTCCTTTACCAACTTATCTAGGTCCTCCCCAAATAGCAGCTTGCCCTTAAAGGGAAGCCTACAGAGACAAGCCTTCGAAGAACTGTCCGCCGCCCAATTGCGGAGCCACAGGCAACGCCGGGCCGCTACTACCGAGGCCATGTTCTTTGCTAGGCTTCTAATGAGGTCGTACTGACTATCAGCCAGGTACGCTGCGCCCGACTCAATCTTTGCTGCCTCCCCGTGCCTTCAATGGGGTTCTCCCCTGCCAGCTGGATCTGCTGGGACCAGCGCAAGCAGGCTCGGGCGACCCACGCCCCGCATATGGAAGCCTGAAGAGCTACGGCACTCACATCGAAGGCCTGTTTTAACAGGGTGTCTAGCTTCCTATCCTAAGAATCCTTAAGAGCAGAACTGCCCTCGACCGGAATCATAGTATTCTTTGTGACAGCTGCCACCGCCGCGTCTACCCTGGTAGAGCGCAGCAACTCCTTCTCCCCCTCCGGTAACGGGTACAATCTAGACATGGACCTTGCTCCCCTTATGGCCGATTCCGGCTGATCCCACTCCTCCTGGATCATTTGTTGCACCACACAATTGACTGGGAAAACCTTTTGAGATTTCCTAACTGCCTGAATCAAAGGATCCTCCAGCACATCTTCCTCTGCAGGCCCTCCGGCCATCACGTTCAGAACCTTTAGGGCCTCTCCGATCAATGCCGGTAACTCTTCCCTGCAGAAGACCCGAACAATCTTGGCCTGTTCCTCAGGGATCTCCCCCTCTTCTAGTTCCTCTTTGTCCCCCACTTCTGTCAGACAGATTCCCATCCAAGGGTTCTGACAATGGGGGGCGGGACTCCTCCTCCTTCACAATCCTCGGATGCTTTGCAGGCAGAGGACTTCCCTCTGCCAACTCCCTGGCGTCTGACTGCTGGGACTTTACCCCCGCCTGCGCCAGTTCCTGACCATGCCGCCCCTGCCTGCGGAGGCAAAACGCTTTATGCAGCAGCGGCACAAACTCTGAGGAGAACTCGCCCTCAACCTCCTCCTCCAGCTCCTGCCCCGCGGAAGACGGATCCGGCTTAGGGGGCGGCTGAGTGGAGAAGTCCTCTGATAAATTCTGGGGAGACTCAGGTCGGCATAACTCCACTGAAGGAGTACCTAAATCCTGGGAAGTAGAGGGAGGAGGATCCTGCCAGGTCCCTGCCTGGCTCCCTAACTCCCCCGAGGCCGTCTCTGCCATACATGCCCTGCAGATGCCTGACTCCGCAACTCCCCCCTTACAGGAGCCGCACAACATACACTGGGGCTTAGCTGGCATAGTTACCTCAGCTAGAACCAGGTCTGAGGGAGAAACAAGGGAGAGAGGGGCCCAGAGTAAAGGCCCCACTAATCCTACTACTCCCTTCCCTACTTTCCCCCCCCCCCCCCCCCCAACTACCTACACTTCTCTCCCCCGTGATGCTGGGGTTTTTTTTTTTGCGTGGGAAAACAGCCCCCGTTCCTAAGACTGAAACGTACCGGAGACTTGCAGACCAGCCTAATGCTGTCCGCGTTTACAGTGTTAGAGCGGAATATGCCTCCGTGAGACTCACCTCCCGAAGTGCCGGCCTCCCCGAGCACGCAGTCCGCGACAGCATGGAGAGCTGCTCCTCCGGCGGCACGCTGCTGTTAAGCTCCTCTTCAGGCGCGTTGCTCTACTGCACCGCGAAGCCTGCCGGCTCTTTGTCCTCCCGCCTGTCCGCTCAACTGCCTCAAGGGCTTCAGCGGCGAGGTGGGAAGGACGGAAAGGCTAGTCTCTTCACTCCAGCAAGGAAGAGGGAGCGGCCCCAACACTCGCTGGCCTCAGCCCCACTTCCTCGTCAGCAGTAAGGCCTCCTTCCCACCGGTCCCACTCCACGAGGGGAAGGGGGGGAGGGGGGGAAGTCTCCGAATGGGCTATTCAACTTAATTATATTAAAGGAAAAGAACAGAAATAAATAAAATAAGATAAAGTAGAACAGGACAGAAACCCCAAAGCCCTGCCTAGCCTGGTCTCTCCAGTAAGCCAGATCCCTGGCTTGCCGCACCCCTTCCAGCTGCTAGCAGACTGAGCACAAAAACTGGAGTTGGTGGGCGGTGCCAGTCTACTTATACCCCAGAGTCATGAAAAGATGACGTGCTCAGTCCACAAGCTGCTGGAAGGGGGGCACAACCCAGTAGAAGGGACTGGACTGGAGAGACGCTAAGGAACATACAGTTGTCCCCCATCTCCAAAATTTCAATACACTTATGCAACACTCTCGCAGGAGCCAACCTTCACTGTACTTTCCTTCTGCAAAGTTACAGCCGAGTGCCAAGTTGGAGAGGATATGGGAATCATGACAGCTGTCTAGGAACTTTGAGACCACGTTCAAGATCTTCATGTGCACACCACACACCATTTGAACATTTATGGATAGGAAGCTTTTCCTGTTCTGGAATGCCATTTTCTCTGTCCAAGGGGGGTGTTAGAGCTACATGGGTGCAGTCTATTCCTCCCATCATGTTTGGCATGCCAGCAATATTTAAAAAATCCACCTTTAACACCTGCCACTGCTTGATGCTCTGAATACTGGACATGATCCCCAATCTGATTTGTTGAGACCTGTAACACCTGCTTAAAATGCCTGGAAAATGATGAACGGTCCATTCTGCAGGCTACCCAGACAACATTTTGGAATGATCCTGTGCTAAAAAAAATTAACGTAGCAATTAACTTTGCCAGCCCTGGTATGGCATACCCACAAGCAGTGGCTGGATCTATAACATTTTTAATTTCCTCATACAAGGACAAAATGACTCGTGTGCATAAATGGTAGTTATGCACAATATGTCTCTGGAAGTCCATTCAGTGCTTCCCTTGTTCGGAATAGATACCGTCTGCAGGGCCTCATTATGAAGTGTTGAGCTTGTACCTCCTCATCCTCCTCTCTCATGCTTGGTCTCTGCTGTTCTCACTATTTCTTTGGCTAGCTCTTGCAAGCAGCATATTCCTTCAACAGGAATAGTGGTCTTGTTAGTCACAGCAAAGACTATGGCATCTACCTGAGGAAAACAGTTCTTTCTCTGCTGAAGGTGTGGGATATAGACGAGCTATAGTCTGACCACCACGTAGACCAGCCTCTGGTGATTCCCATTCAGCCTCTATCATCTGCATAATTGCCCTATGGATAGGAAAAGCTGTCTGTGTTACAAATTCCCTGCAATAAGGGATCCTTCTAGCATCTGGTCCTGAATTTGTGACTCCATGGAAATGTGAAGTGCTTCTAGGGATTGAGTAATAAGACCCCCAAGCTCTTCCTTTCAAAGGGCCCCAGGGATCTGTCCTTGGTCCGGTTCTTTTTAACATCTTTGTTAGTGATGTAGCGGAAGGGCTGTCGGGTAAGGTTTGCCTCTTTGCAGATGATACCAAAATATGCAATAGAGTAGACACCCAGGAAGGTGTAGATAACATGACGAGGGATAGCACAGTTACTTACATGTAACAGGTGATCTTAGGGAACAGCAGGAATTAGTCTTAACATGTGGGTATGTCGGCGCCGACGGAGCCCGCACGGGAATGCTCCCCAGCATCCAATCAGAAGGCTTTTGGAAGCATCCCTCGCGCCTGTGCGGTGGCTTCCCACCCTTCCTACTGCCTCTCCCCAGTTGAGTTTCATAGCTGAGACAGAAGGAGAGGAAGAGGAAAGGAAATAGAGAGATACAACTCCTAGGGGAGGTGGGAGGGTTGTGAAGACTAATTCCTGCTGTTCCCTGAGATCACCTGTTACAGGTAAGTAACTGTGCTATCTCCAGGAACAAGCAGGAATGATTCTTCACATGTGGGGACTCCCTAGCTGAGGGTGCCAGGGGAGATCCCATAAAATGCGCATCCCTGGACAGGACGGCATTTTCCCAACCTGGATCCCCGGCATCCCCTGAGGGATGGGGGGTAGGAGTTGAGAAGAGTTGCAGAGGAACAGCAAAAACCTAAAGACTACAGGGGAGACGAGTCTTTAGAATGCATGCCAAGTATCATTAAAAATTTAATGAACCAGTACAATATAGAGCTTACCTCCTGGATTGTAGGAAGTAGAACTGCGACGGAGGTACTGTAGACGCAGTAGCGGAATCTTCAAGGGAACTTCACAGCAGTGAGGATGAAGTTCCAAGTCCGGAAAGAGCAGGTGACCCAGGTGTCAACTGGTGCAGGAGAAGAATGGCAGGTCTTCAATGGAAAGCTTTATGTGAAAAGCTGAGAACTCTTTTAGGTGCAGAGTCATTAACCTTGAGGACTAAAAGTAGAAGACTGACCAATCTGGAATGAGCCTAGTCTGGAAGGGAAGAGAGGGTATGGAAAAAATCCCTTTTCCCAGGGAGAACAGGAGTGTACTCCGGAATACTAAAGTAGTACACTGTCTTTCCTAGCTGGTAAGAGATAGGAAGACATTGAGTTTGATACCTCATAGATAGGGAGGTGTATAACAAAAATAGAAGCTGTTGACTTCACAGCAGTAATTTTGAGCATAACCGGTCCCAGTTACCGAGCCGTATGATAATAGGCAAGTGGACTGTCTGGACCCCTTAAGAAAGTAAAAACGTAAGTACCGACAGTTGGGGAGATAGTCGGTAATACACAGGGTGCTATGAACATCTCCCAATATGCGCCTACATATAGATAGATAGATAGATAGATAGATATGGAGCTACATACATAGCTATACAGATGTGAGTATATCTGTCTATACAAGTGTGATATATATATCTATATAGAACGTAGATATATATAGATATAGATATAGATGGGCATGGCAAATGCCCACCCAGGGTACTAAAACATGTATGCAGAGGACACATACATACATGAGTATAATACTGAGAATCCAGGCCTGCAACTGAGCCACAGAAGAACGTCCACATGGGGAAGGTGACATGAAAAGATTCATCCAATAATAGGGGTGAAACCACCCGAAGAGTATAGAGAATCTATTTCTGCGGTGCAGGGATGCAGATCAGTGGGATTAGCAGTATAGTTGCGTGAAGAACAGAGGATAATATCAGTCTGGTAAGAGCACGTCAGGAGTACTTTAGGCTTCTGATGTGTCCCCAGGACATTCACGCAGAAAAAAAACTTGTCCTCCGTACCACAATGGGAGACAAGAGGGTATAATTATCTATATAGCCATGGAGTGACTATATAAGCTTCTTCTATTATATGGAAGACCCTCAGAGACAAGGTCCAATGCCCTATGGGAAGCTTCTCTGAAGATTGCAGAGAGCAGTGTGCAGGAGGAGGATGAGATAAAACTGACAGGAGTCAGACACGTCGCCACATCCTAAATAAGGATATGGCTAGAAGAAGATAGCCTGCAGTAAGTGTTAGTACGCAAGATAGTTGAAGGCAGCTTGCAGAAGCATTAAAGCGCTCACTGGAACTCCTGCACGCACAGCAACTGAACAAAAGAGCAAGGGGATTCTCCTGTATGAAACAGGGAGAAAACAGACAAAGGGAGCGGAGATATTCCGGCCCTGTCGGAGGAGTTGTTCAGAACATGCGTTGAAGGATAACAGAAAGTCTACACTGGAAGAGAAGGATGTTTCAGTATGGTACCCACTCAAGCAGGGGAACCCTGGAAGAGAGGGGGTCGGAAGGACGTACCCTAGGGTAAGTCAGTTGAAGGATAGAATGTCCATGTGGGGCCAGAAACTATCATGGGATAGTGGTGATCTCCCTTTACAAACGAAGAAAGGGAGAATACCGTAACCCCTGGACAAAAGCATCCTAACCACTTGTCATACTGAAACAAAACCCCAGTGTAGAGTTGGAAGAATAAACTTCTGGTAAGAAGAAGTTAATTGTAGACTGCCGCATACAGGAGCCTATGGCTGCTTGGTATGAGTATCCTGGCGATAGTTCGGGAACTTCAGACCAGGGTGAGATGTCCCTTGCTTGGGTACACCTGGAGGATGGGCAGAAGGAGGATGAAACTTTCTCTTCCTAGGGAAAGAAGGTTTGGTAGGACATTTCCTACCTCCTGGGGAAAAAGGCGGCTTGGGATGGCTTCCAGAGCTAGGAAAGTCAGTGGAGCACTGAGCAACCTGACGTAAAGCCTCGCTATTGAAGAGGTTTTCTCCAGTACACTGAGAATTACCCAGATTATGTTGTGCCCATCTGCTCAAGTCTGAAGCCTGCAGCCAGGCTGTACGATGCGCTCCAATGGCAATAGCAGAGGACCTGCCAACAGACTCAAAAGAGTCTAGAAAAGCACGAGAAAGGAACCAAGAGATATTCCTGCAATGATTAAGAAGCAAGGAATAGTCAGAGGCCTCAGGTTCTGACAAAAAAGGAGACAAAAGAGATAATTTCTCTGTGACCTCCCGAAGTGCCAGACTCATAAAAAATATATGAAATAATTCTAGAAGCCAACATGGACGTTTGGAAGGTTTGACGCCCAAAGGCATCAAGTGCTTTAGATGCACGACTTGGAGGACAAGAAGAATGCTTCTTCTTGCTTCCGACCTTCCTCAGTGCTGATTCCACTACAATGGAATGATGCGGAAGTTGGTGCTTCTGAAACCCCGGAGAGGGGGACACCTGATACAGAACATGCATGGCTGTAGAAGGCGCAGGAACCTTTAAAGGTGACCGCCAAACCCCCAGAAGAAGGTCCTGCAAGGAAGGATGTAAAGGAAGCATTATGGCTGCTTGTTCTGCAGGACCTTGACTTAGAGAAGGACCAGGAATAGGAATGGCAAGCAAGGCTGCCATGTCAAGGAGAAAATCCTGAAAAGAAGGATCTCCCAGAGGAGCTATTCCTGGGGAGGCTGAGGTTGCAGGAGCAGCTTGGACACCAGAAGACCTACCGGACTGGTGCACAAAAGGAATCCTGCTAGACGGAGAAGGATACCGACAGTCCCGATTCGAGGCAGTTAGAACTGCATCGTCGGTTCCTGGTATTGATTCCAAGCTAGGCATCAAAAGGATCGATGGCACCGATGGAACCGCAGGAATCGGCATCGGCCCCGACCCCAGCCTCGGGGACGGCAATGCCCTCGGAGCAGACAGCAGAGGTGGCCGAAGCGGTTCCGAGGCAACCGGAGAGCAGTGGTGATTATCCTCGGTATTTCGTCGCCGGAAGGGACATAGATCGGTTCCGAAACGTGTCGGAACCAAGTCTTCTAGACTGGATATCGATTCGAGGCTGGGCATCGAACCGAGCGAGGTTATCGACGCCCTTCTAGAGGGCCCCGGCGGCGGTGTCAGCGATGCCGATCCCGGAAAGCAAAATCGGAAGCGAATCGGAATCGCATCGATCGGTGCCGCAGGCATCAAAGACCGCCGAGGACGACGCTCGGTGAAGAGGGGAACACTCGACACCGGCGCCGATGTCGGGGAATAGGCACCGCTAGACGCCGGTACCCCCCCCCCCCCCCCGAGCATGGCATACCAAGAGGAAAAGCCTTCCGGGGCGTACCGATCGGCCCAGAGGGTACCCAGGATATCCGACGACGAGCCCCGGTGGGGAGTGAAACCCTCGACCCCGGCGCCGATGCCGGGGCATCGGCGCTACTTGAAGCCGGAACCAACTCCGCGGCTGGCCGGGACGAAGGAAAGCCAGTCTGGGTCGTATCGATCGAAGGCACCGAGGCCCCCAGAGGACGAACCCTAGTGACGAGCGGAGCACACGACACCCGCATCGATGCCGGGAAATTGGCACCGTCCGAGGCCGGCACCAGCCCCGCGCATGGCTGGGGTGCAGGAATGCCAGTCCGGGTCAGATCGATCGGCCCCGAAGGTACCGAGGGAACCAGGTGACGATCCCTGGTGAAGAGTGGAGCACTCGACACCGATGCCGACGCCGGGGAGGCGGTGCCGCTCAAAGCCGGTACCACCTCCGCGCAGGACTGGGATGCAGGAAAGCCAGTCTGGGTCGAATTGATCGGCCCCGAAGGTACCGAGGACACCAGCTGACGATCCTTGGCGAAGAGTGGAGCACTCGACGCCTGCGCCGATGCCGGGGAATCGGCACCGCTCGAAGCAGATACCACCCCCGAGCATGGCTCAGGAATGTTCTGTGAGGAGCGAACCCCAGGAACAACCCGAAACCCCGTGGATGCTTTGGAGCCCGAAGACTCCCGCCGGGGTTTATTTGCCAAAGGGGACTTGAGGGGGAGGCCGGAGCCGTCATCATGCCGAGCATGAGACTCACCCCTCAAGGCTTGGCTAGTCTTAACAGACTGTTTGTGGGTTACCTGATCCTGGAGAGAAGAGTAAATCGATGACTGCACCTTAGGAGGAAAAACGTCATCGAGGGACACCCGAAAAAGGGAAGGTCTTCTCCCGATACTGAAGCCCGGTGGACTAAGGGAAAAAGGATCAGGGCCCAAACAGGAGTGACACCAGGCATTGAAGTCTAAATAAAAAACTAAGTCTCCACAGTGAAGGCACTTCTTAGGGGAAGAAGGCTCCATGCTGGAAAGGCCCGGTAGGCCTCAGAAGGGACTCGAGGAGAAAAATTTACCTCAAAGTAATTAAAAGAAAGAATAAGGCACTGGTGGTGCCGGTATCGGTGGGAAAAAGGCCGCGACCACAAGAAAACAAGAAAAAAGGAATATTAAAGAAAAAGTTTCTGCGGTGACAGGAGGTACGTCCTGCCGGCTCCGCAGAAAAACGAAAACTGGGGAGAGGCAGTAGGAAGGGCGGGAAGCCACCGCGCAGGCGCGAGGGATGCTCCCAAAAGCCTTCTGATTGGATGCTGGGGAGCATTCCCGTGCGGGCTCCGTCGGCGCCGACGTACCCACATGTGAAGACTCATTCCTGCTTGTTCCTGGAGATCTAGCTAAGCTTGAAGAATGGTCTAGAATTTGGCAGCTGGGATTTAATGTTAAAAAATGTAAGGTCATGCATTTGGGCTGCAGCAATCCAAGGGAGCAATACAGTATAGGAGGTGAAGTACTTTTGTCCACTAAAAAAGAGCGGAACCTAGGCGTGGTTGTGTCTGATGATCTTAAAGTAGCTAAACAGGTAGAAAAGGCGACGGCAAAAGCTAGAAGGATGCTTGGGTGCATATGGGGAGAAATGGCTAGCAGAAAAAAGGAGGTGATAATGCCTCTGTATAAGTCTTTGGTGCGACCTCATTTGGAGTATAGTGTGCAATTCTGGAGACCCCACCTTCAAAAGGATGTGAACAGGATGGAGTCGGTGCAGAGGGTGGCTACTAAAATGATTAGTGGGCTTCATTATAAAGCATATGAGGACAGACTTAAGGATCTTAATATGTACACCTTAGAGGAAAGGTGGGATAGAGGTGATATGATTGAGATGTTTAAATACCTCCGTGGCATAAATGTTCAGGGAGAGAGCCTCTTTCAATTGAAAGCAAGTTCTGCTACGAGGGGACATGGGATGAGAGTGAAGGGAGATAGATTCAGGAGTGATATGCGGAAATATTTCTTTACGGAAAGAGTAGTGGATCCGTGGAATAGTCTCCTAGTGGAGGTGGTAGAGATGAGGACAGTAACTGAATTCAAAAAAGCATGGGACCAACACAGAGGATCTCTAAAGGTAAAAAGTGGACTGTTGTAGTTGTTGATATGGAAGGACAGACTAGACAGGCCATGTGGTCTTTTTCTGTCATCATGTTTCTATGTTTCTATATGTTCCTCTCCTACCAGACTATCTCCTCCAGCCCTGGTGCAATATTTTTCTCATTTGTTCCCGAAGTCTAAGATGATCTTCTAAATCTACTGAAACATCTGAGCCTCCTTTTAAAGATAATATTGGTGGAGCCAAATGACCAACGGACAAAAGAGAGCCTTGCTGAATATTAGTTTATAATAGTTATAGTTTCTTTACATGATATACCACCTATAGCGGGTTGCAACTAGGCTGTTAAACCTCTAAGTAACTTCCTTAAGAGAGAGGGCTTCAGTACCCAAATGTACGCTTTGTGCATTAACAGCACAAAGTCAAGTGAAAAAGGATTTTCTTCTTCTTGTGCTACACTGCAATGTTTGTTTTACAACTAAACCTATCTGAGCTTCTTTAGATTTTTCCAACATCATAACTAATTCTTCTGTTTCATAAGTATTCTGTCCTGCCATTTGGAGTAAACTGTTCCCTGCCTCTAGATTAGCCTGCTCACACAGCCAGCACAGCCCTAATGCAGATAAATGTCTCCAAAGCCCACATGCAGCACAAATCGATTTTGAAGGCATTTTGCTCTTAAAGTCAGCAATGAAACAGTTGATGTTCAGCACCACATAAAATGCACCAATTTGAAAACGGAGCTTCCCTTCAGTTAAAAACAAAAGTGAAAGTAAAACGGAGACTGGCTTTTTTTATGAACAGCTGCCCCCACAGCTGTCTCCTTGCGAACACTGAGGAGAAAGGGAGAACAAACAGGCTCGAGTAATGGTCATTCACTGTGCACACAGCAAAATGGACTTTGAAAAACTGCTGTTCACCGTGTCGGATTGCACAGGATTGCTAAAAATCAGTTTTTCAAGTCACCGGCAGAGCCTGCCCCTGACTGAAAAGAATTGCACTATAATATTTTTATTTGGTCTGTCCTTCAAAAACAGCTCTGGGTCAAGTCCTTCAATCTCAGCTGACAGAAGGATACAACTTGCAGGTAACCTCTGCTCTTAATAAATCTTTCCTCTGAATAATTTTTCTTTTAAAAATACTGGAAATCTAAAATGAGCTGCCCAGACTAGGCGAGGCTCATTCTCCATGGACTGCAGGATTGCGTCAGCCACACTTGGTGACGTCCTCCGGGCGGCGCCAATTTCGGAAGTGCTCTCAAGCTCAGGATCTGAGCGTGCCCCAGGTAGCCCGCCTCCTGGTCCCGCCCCTAGCCTGGCCAGTTCTTGTTCTTCCGCCTTGCCAACAAGACGGATCTGCTCTCCACTCCTTCATTTCATCAAGATTAACAGCTATATCTTACTCACCGCAATGCCCAAACCGGGTTCAAGAAAATGTTCCAGCGGTAAGAAGCTGATCTCCACAGATTTGCACGATGCGTGCTCACGCTGCTTGGGACCTCATAATGCGTACTGCTGCCCCCCCCTGCATCATGATGGCCAGGAAAGCCACGACTCATCCACAGCACGATTCTCTCACCGCCGTGAGCAACGCGGGTCCCGCCGGCTCTCCTGCTACGTCCAGCACAACCGCTGCTTGCATGGCCCAGGATGTGCCCCTCAGGGCCTCCATCCCCGGCCTGGCTGTCGGTGCCCCGGCATTGCCTGCTCCGGCCCCTGCCCGGGAGACCCTCATGCCTTCTACATCTTCCGGACCTGCCTCCGACTGTGCGGTGACCGCCGGACATGCGGCTCTACACGCGGCCATGAAAGATGGCGTCGGTGAGTCCCTGCCTTCTTCCATGCTGGGCTCCCCCTTTGCCGCCGCCGCTAGCTCCGCCCCCGAGCGTCATCCCCCCTCGACGCTGGGCGCTCCTCTCCTCGTCGCCGCTAGCCCCGCCCACAGACGTCATCTTCTTTCGACGCCAGATCAACGTCATCGGGCCTCGACCACAGGATGCCTGCCCAATGCGGAAATCAGCGCGGCAGAGCCCCAACGATCCCGGAAGGCGTCCAAACGCAAGCGGTCCCCAAAGCAGGGACAGGAATGCTTCTCCTCTCCGCGCCGGCTCCAGGGGCTCCCGCAAGAGAAAGAATAAGCGCAGACATGTGCACTCCTCCAGCCCTTCTGACTCCAGCAGCTCCAGCTCGGATCACAGGTACCACACTGGATTTCACTCGAGGCACTCGTCTAGGCACGGATCGCGCTCCCACAGAAGTGCCTCTACTTTTTCCAACCCTGCTAACTCTTCTGCTATCATCCAGCTGCTAACCCAACTTGTCCAGCAAACGGCACCCTCTTCTTCTGCTGTTCCTGCTGCAACCTCCTTATCCTTGGGGACCCCTCCATCTCATGCAGTGGATCCCCCACAAAGGGCTTCAGCACCTCTTCAAGCAGCTCTCTGCTCAGACAGCTCTGCAGAGGAACCAGAGGAGGAAGCGGCGGTCGTAGGGTCCGCTGCCTCGGACCTGACCTCCTCAGCGGCCAGGCAGTCCCCTGAACCAGATGAGCGCTAACCTCCTCCAGGGGATCTTACCTATCCCAATTTCCTCAGCAAATTGTCTACAACATTGGGCTTTACATCCCCCAACGCCACAGAGGAGGCAGAACCGGAGGTACTCAAATACCTCACTACCCCAAAAACACCCTTCGCCTTGCCTCTGCACCGCAAGCTGAAAGAGGCCCACTCGAGACTTTGGCTCACACCGGCGTCAGGGCGCACAACCTCCAGGAGGCTAGACTCTAAGTACCTAATTCAGCCTTCCCCAGGGTTTGAGAAACTGCAATTGCCTCATCAATCCATTGTTGTATCCTCAGCCCTTAAGAAAGCCAAGTCATCGCGTACACACACCAACCACCTCCCCGGACGAGATCACAAGCTGCTTGACGACATCGGGAAGAAGGTTTTTCAAGGGGCCATGCTCAGCACAAGAATCGCCGCCCACCAATTTCAACAGGTCCTTTTTCAGGACATCTGTGTAGCGAATATCAGGAACGCAGTCTCCTCTCTACCTAAGGAGTCGCAGGCCTCCTTCTCCGCCGCACTGAATGACATGACCGAATGCAACAAGCACCTGGGCCAGCACAGCCTTCGATACGTCGGTACATACAGCGGGCACAGCGATATCCGCAAGGAGATGGGCATGGCTCAGGGCATCCGGACTGAGGGAGGACTCTCACGACAAGATTGCCGACACCACCTGCACGAGCGAATCTCTCTTCGGAGAAAAAAGTCTCAGACATGGTAAACAATATGAAGGAGGACTGCAATACCCTGAAAGC
This sequence comes from Ichthyophis bannanicus, assembly GCA_033557465.1. Taxonomy (NCBI): domain Eukaryota; kingdom Metazoa; phylum Chordata; class Amphibia; order Gymnophiona; family Ichthyophiidae; genus Ichthyophis; species Ichthyophis bannanicus. The sequence continues at coordinate 1,118,721,678 of CM066033.1, read as the reverse complement.
CCTGGCAGAAGATGGGTTCAAGCACTACGGCCGCACCCAAAAGAACACTTACCAGCGGAAACCCTATTACAACTACAATAAGAAATACTCTTCCAGCAAGAAGTGGCAGGGGCTCCAGGTACAAGTCCAACTCCTACAAAGGACCCTCTCACCAACGCCAGTTCCAGAGAGAATGCAAGTAGAAGACGACCGGCAACGCGCAGACCACTAAAGGCGGTCCTTCTTTTTGACAACTATGTGTGACCCCCCTCCCAAATCGGGGGGCGCCTCTCCTTCTTCCTCCCGGAATGGGAGAGGATCACCTCGGACTCTTGGGTCCTACGGATCATCCACAAAGGATACCGCATACGTTTTTCAGCCCCACCCTTCCAGCGCAGCAGACCCACCACCAGGACGCCTCCACACCTTCAGCAAACCATGACAATGGAGCCGATACGCTTACTGTCCTCCAATTCGATAGAACCAGTCCCACCATCTGAGATCAATACAGGTTTTTACTCAAGATATTTCCTCATTCCGAAGAAATCGGGCGGGGTACGCCCCATCTTGGACCTGCGCAAATTAAACAAATTTGTCACCAAGGAGAAGTTTAGGATGTATTCCCTCAATTCCATCCTCCCTCTGATACAGACAGGCGACTGGATCGCATCCCTGGATCTGCAGGAGGCATACACACACGTCAGCATCCACAAGGAGCACAGGAAGTTCCTCCGATTCCAGGTGCTGGGGCAGCACTACCAGTACAAGGTTCTCCCCTTCGGACTGTCCCCAGCCCCACGCGTATTTACAAAGTACGTGGCAGTAGCAGCAGCCCACCTCCGCAAACAAGACATCGCGGTGTTCCCATACCTGGACGACTGGCTCATCTCAGCACCCTCTCTTCAGGAGCTGATAGCATCCCTTCACATATCCATTACCTTGATCTCCTCCCTGGGATTTGTCATCAACTACAGCAAATCGCAACTTCGTCCTTCTCAACGGATGGAGTTTATCGGAGCAGTCATCGACACTCAATCCTCAAAAGCCTACCTTCCACATCAGAGAATGCTGACCATCAGCTCTCTATCTGCCAAAATAGCGGCTGCAGCGAACCCCTCGGCTCGGTCACTGTTGCGCCTCCTGGGGCACATGGCAGCCACAACCTCGGTAATCCCGATGGCAAGAATGCAGATGTGCATGCTGCAATGGCATCTCTGAATTCACTGGAACCAACACTCACAGTCGCTGGCCTCCAGGATCCCGATGACCTCCCCAGTCAGGTCACAACTCCACTGGTGGACCATACCAGCGAACCTCTCTGTGGGCAAGCCCATCCACCAGCCCCAGCACCAGACAACCCTCACCACGGACGCCTCCTGCTCCGGCTGGGGAGCGCACTTCTGTCAGCTCAGCACTCAAGGAGCATGGTCCCAGAGCAAGCGGAAGCTGCACATCAACCTTCTGGAGTTAAGAGCTATCAAATATGCTCTCCAGACCTTCCTGCTGCACCTACGGGGCACTTCCATCCTCATCCAGACGGACAACCAAGCGGCCATGTTTTACCTCAACAAGGGGGCACAGGCTCTCGCCCCCTTTGCAAGGAGGCACTGGCGATCTGGACGCTAGCCTTGAAGAGCAAGTGCTGGGTACACGCATCTTATCTCCCGGGAGACATGAACGTCCTGGCGGACAAACTAAGCAGACAGCTACAGCCCCACGAACGGGCTTTCCTCCCAGAGGTTGCCAACACCCTCTTCCTAAGGTGGGGAGTCCCGGAGGTCGACCTCTTCGCCTCCGAGGAGAATGCCAAATGCGCACAATTCTGCTCGAGACACCCATCCAACAAGAGACTTTCGGGGGATGCATTCGACGTGTACTGGGGGGAGTGGTCTCTGGTGTATGCCTTCCCTCCGACCCCCCTCATCCCAGCGACACTGCAACGCATTATCCAGGACAAAGCACAAGTCATCCTCGTAGTTCCTCACTGGCCACGACAAATGTGGTTCACACTCCTGAGACGCTTGGCGCAAGAGGAACCAATTCGCCTACCGCTGTACCCGGACCTTCTAACGCAGAATGCGGGACTCACGAGACACCCCAACCTCAAAGCCCTGTCGCTCACTGCCTGGAAGTTGAGCGGATGAACCTTGCTTCCCTCCAGCTCCCCTCAGAGGTGCAGGACGTGGTCCTGGCAGCCCGTAGGCCTTCCACTAGAAAGTCTATCCTCAAACGGAAGCGATTCAGCCTCTGGTGTGTGGCGCGAGGGCTTGACCCGTCCACCTGCCCAGTCAGCCACATCTTACAGTACCTCAGCTCCCTCACCGATCTCGGCCTCCAAAACACAATCCATACGGGTGCACCTCTCCGCCATTGCGGCTCTCCATGCACCCGTCGAGGGAGCCGACTCCTTAGCGACGCTCTCCCTCACGGCGCGCTTCATGAAAGGGCTGTCGAACCTACGGCCTCCGGTGAGGGCCCCAGTTCCTTCGTGGGACCTCGGTGCAGTCCTCCACTGCCTTACCCAGGCTCCCTTCGAACCCCTGCAGACCGCAGACTTAAAATATGTCTCCTGGAATACACTATTTCTGGTGGCCATCACCTCGGCCAGAAGGATCAGCGAACTCCAAGCTCTGGTCGCGCACCCTCCATACACGCAGCTCCACCAGGACCGCGCCTCCCTGAGGACCAACCCCAGATTCGTACCAAAAGTGCCGTCGGCGTTCCATGTCAACCAGTCCATCGAACTGCCCTCCTTTGTTCCAGAGCCACACCACTCAGAGGAGGAACAGCGTCTCCATACCTTGGACTGTCTCCGTGCCTTACGGATCTACCTAGCCAGAATCCGCGCCGCCCGGAAAGGCAAGCAGCTGTTCATCTCCTTTGACCCACACAGGCCTGGACAACCGATCACAAAAAGGACCCTATCCCATTGGGTCGCCTCCTGCGTCTCCTACTGCCTCGACCCAACTGGTAATCATCCGCAGAACAAAGTGGGACCTCATCAGCTGCAAGCGTTGGCCACCTCCATAGCCAACCTACGGTCAGTCCTCCTAACTGACATCTGTAAAGCAGCCACGTGGTCCTCGCCTCACACGTTCCAGAAACACTACTGTCTAGATCTCCGGTCTCAGGAGGGCTGCGCGGTCGGCAACGCCGTCCTCGCCTCCGCCCTTCAGCTCCCTCAGACTAGGATGTGAAGGCCAGCCTGCGGCACCTTCCGAACTCCATGCACCTTACTGATAGTACTGCCTGTACTGTGCCTGTTTGCACCAGGTTGATTGCACTGTTACACATTACTGATTGCACCGTTTTGCACCAGACTGATTGAACTTTTGCACACTGTTGTTTGCACTGTTTGCCCACTGACTGCACTGTTGCATATTGTCGACTGTAATGTTCTCGCACATGTTGTCTACCTCCTTACTACTATTGTACTGGGCACCTACATTGCCCAGCATTGTTCCAGTAAAATAATTTGTCTCTGCCTTGGTAGCCTTCTATTCATGCCTCCCTCCTCCACCTCAGCGCTCTGCGCACAGCTCGAGAGTCACCAAGTGTGGCTGACGCAATCCTGCAGTCCATGGAGAAAGCGAGGTTACTTACCTGTAACGGGGGTTCTCCGTGGACAGCAGGATAAGTCAGCCACACGTTCCCATCCGCCTCCCCTGGAGGAGGTCTGCCTGAAGGTCCGCTCCCTAGCCGGGTTATCAAGCTGGGAAAACAACTGGCCAGGCTAGGGGTGGGACCGGGAGGTGGGCTACCTGGGGCACGATCAGATCCTGAGCTTGAGAGCACTTCCGAAACTGGCGCCGCCCGGAGGACGTCACCAAGTGTGGCTGACTTATCCTGCTGTCCACGGAGAACCCCCGTTACAGGTAAGTAACCTCGCTTCCTCTTTCTACCTGGAGAATGAAGATACTGACTTGGTAATTGCATCACATTGCCTTTTTGGGATGACATCACCAAAGCTTGGAATTCTCAGTCTCCAATCTGCTGGAAGAGGATGTAAACCTATTAGTCTGGACTGTATTGGAGGGATGCTATGGAAGAGGCATTTCTTCTTGAAAGCTGAACTTTCGCTTATATGCTGAAAGATGCATGCCGAAGATATCCATGCTGATGCCAACAGTTCACGCTGAAAACAATTTGTCTCGACACACGCAATAATTTTATGTCACTTCAAATCCGGCATAGAGAATGGCGCTCTTCAACTTAACACCTGTGTAATCCTGTATGTGCTTCTCTGTATCAGGCGCAGACTAACATTTCATTTTAATACACAGCAAATTTGCGCATTATTTAACACTAGAAGCCCCAAAGTGCATCAATTGACGCAAATGCATCTTCGAAGTTGTATACCAGCGCCACTGCTAGAACCATGTCAGTCATGTTCCATGACTGTTAGCAAGGTCAGGATGTTCAAATATGTGCATCGAAAATTAATGACAGATGCACCACCTAGTGGGAAAATGAATTTATACCTAGAAGCCCCAAAGTATGTCAATTGACGCACTCAATTGTCTTGGATGCATCAATTGACATACTTTGGGGCTTCTAGATATAAATTCATATTCCCACTAGGTGGCGCATCTCAATCACTGTTTACAGTTTTACTCAGACATTACAAACAATAAACACATTATAAACAAACACACATACTGCACGTATTTAACAAATAAGTAACTTCACATTAATTCACATCTGCATTTCATGCTAAACGCAGTCGTGATAATGCGTCAATTGGTGCACTTTGGGGTTTCTAGGTAAAATTCCTTTTGGGGCTTCTAGTGTTAAATAGGCCTGGCATCGCTGTGTGCGCAAACTTTTTTTTTTTTGCTGTTTATGCATACGCCAATCTCTTTTCTGCATTTGGCGTGGCAGAACTTGTGCATATAAGTTGTGTTATCTGCATGTAAAGGGCGCACTAGTTTTTCTGCTTAACCCATTTGTGCCAAGTTTGTGCTTGTCAGAAGGGACTAGAATAAATGGGGTGGGACTGGTTTTGCCTGAAGATGGTTTCTCTAGGCCAGGGGTGGGCAATTCCGGTCCTGGAGGGCCGCAGACCAGTCAGATTTTCATGATGTCCTTAATGAATATTCATGAGATTTATTTGCATCCACTGCCTTCCATTGTATGGAAATAGGGCCATGAATATTCATTAGGGACATCTTGAAAACCTGACTGGTCTGTGGCCCTCCAGGACCAGAATTGCCACCCCTGCTCTAGGCAAACGTCAAAGTATCGCTCTTATCAAAAGAATGTGCTAGCACTTTGTGGTTCAAAGTTGCCTTAAATCATGCAAGTAAGAAATATCATGTATGTGCTCTCTTATGATTTGTCATCTGTTTTAAATTCTCCAGCATTTATGGACAACTTACTTCTGCCTTGGTAAAATCAGCAGCAGGCAAAGTAGATATAAAACATTCATTCTTTCACTAGGTTAGAGCTTAAAGTCTTACAAATTCTCACATTAAAAAAAATATAACTTTGTGGGAAGAATTATACAATTATACACAAAATTTTGTCATACGTTCTAACATTAAACTTGTTTTGTCCTAGGGTTAACAGCAAAGAAATTATTAATTTATTTAAACACCAATGCCATGCCACAATCTTTACATGGAAAATCTCAGAATACTGAAATTATTTTGTTTAAACTGGTTTTAAAAAGAACATTCAAAAGCATAACTTACCTCCTCATTAATATCAACAATATCTCCCACTTTGAGTTCCAATTCATCCTCATTCTGTGGAATATAATCAAAGAGAACTTTGCACTGCCGCTTCTTTGATTCTGGTGGAGACAACATAGCAGGAATTACTACAAAACTAATAAATAAAAAACATGATAAATTCTTGTGCTCACTTCTGAAACAAGTTTGTTAAGGAGGAAAAAAACCACAAAAAAACCCTAAGCCACTAGCAAAACTACTGGACATCATACTAATTAACCTTAAATAAGACACCTTAAATAAGACACCTTAGAGCAGAGGTTCTCAACCCAGTCTCTGGGATACAGCTAGTCAGTCAGATTTTCAGGATAACCACAATGGATATGCATGACAGATCTGCATATAATGAAGGCAGTGCATGCAAATCTATCTAATGCATAATCACTGTGGTAATCCTGAAAACCTGACTAGCTAGGTATGTCCCGAGAACTGGATTGAGAACTCCTCCTTAGACACAACAAAAGCCTTAACCAATAAGTGAAAGCCTGAAACTCTGTCATGAACTTCAAGGCAACTACAAATAAATTTGTTCTAACGAATGAGTCTACTACTACTACTACTACTGTTACTTACAGTGACATTTTTACTTAGCAGATGTTCTTTCCTGGAGTTCTGCTAGACCAGTCCAGAAAAGTGGGTTGTGTTCCCCTGCCAAAAAAGAGGTGGAGACGGAACTAGAAACCTCTAGAGACATCATCCTGTACAGCCAGTACAACTAGGGGCATACTTCAGTATTCGTACCCAAGAAAATGGTCAAGAACCAGACCGCACACATTATTGAGGGTAACAATACAGAACTATGTACTGTCAGAAAATCGAGGCCTGGAAGGCTAACTACAGAGATAAAACAGAACAAGGATGAGTCCTGGACTGGCCTAGCAGGACTCCAGAAAGGACATTATCTTATAAATAAAATGTCACCTTCCAGATCATCCTGCTAGATCAGTCCAGATAAGTGTGAAGTACCAAAGCTACTACTCCACTGGGCAGGAAGAAGATAGAGCTGCCTTCAAAATCTCTGCACCAAGGGCAGTGTCTGCTCTAGTTTAGACATCCAAGCAGTAGTACTTAAAGGTTGAAAAGATTGACCAAGTCGCTGCCCTGCAAATGTCAGTAGGGGCAACTGAGCTTCCTTCTGTCTAGGATGATGGCTAAGCCTGCATAGACATGCCCACAAATCCTCCAGGACAGCATGATTCTGCAAGGGTAGGCTAAAGACACAGCCTCTAATCCAATGGGCTAAGGTGCCCTTATGAAGCTGCCTTGCCTTTACACAAGCCTACAAAAAGCACAAAATCAAGCCGATTTTCAGAAAGAATTGGTGCCCTTCAGATATCTAAGTACCATTCTGCAAAGGTCAAGAAGATTAAGATCTTTGTCGTTCCCCTCACACTGTTCTGCCAAAAGGGCGTAAGGAAAGCCATTTGATTGACATGAAAGGCAGAAACTATCTTGGACAAGGACGGGAGAGCCAGTAGGATAGATAGCCTCTTCAGAGGACAACAGGCAAGGGTCCATGCACAACAGCACCTGCAACTCCAAAAAGCATCATGCCAAACAGATGACAATCAATGTTTTGAGGAAAAGATCTCCAAGAGAGACCCGCTTCTACAGTTCAGAGGGGGCAGATAACAAGGCCCAAATTACAGGACCCAAGCCCCATAGTAGAACCCCCGAATGCAAGGGCATACCCCCCTAAGGGAGGTGTATCACATCCAGGTACAAGGCAATGGAATTGCCAACTACCAGGCCTTGAAAACAAGATCACAACTTATATTCCTCACTGAACTGAGGGACAAACCCTTTTCAAACCAGTTATTCAGGGAAGCCAACGATGGCAAATCCACCTTTCAAGGGAGCATGTGGCACTCCCAATACCAGCCTTCTAAGGTGCATCACATTCATGCTTAAGTTAGAAATGTGGAATCTTCTTTAGCCTATAAGAGTGGAATCAATGGCCTGAAAGTACCCTTTGCATACTAAACGCCACCTCTCAAGGGCCAAACCCTAAGTGAAAAGGAAGCCAGATCTTCCATCAGGAGGGTGCCTGGCACAGAAGGTCCCAGGCCTGTAGAAGCTGCAGAGGAGGGCCATCCAGGACCAATCTAGCACTACCAGAATCATCAGTCCTGGATGATGTTCTATCCAACAAGGCACACCACCTGAACAAAGAACAACAGAAACACAAATAGAAGAGGTTTTTGAGGTCAAAGATAAAACAAAATGCCTGGCTCCTTGTGTCAACTGAATAACCTTTCCACTGGCATGGAACACCACCATATCCATCCAAAGATTACCCAATAGCCCAGGATATGCTGGAATGCAGATGGCACTAGGTTCCACTTCCCTGGATAGAGGGATGTGATGACTGAAAAAGCCCATTTCCACATTATCCTGCACTGACAGGGCTAGCAGATATCAGATAGTGACCCCACTATGGAAGGCCTCCATCAATTCTCCAAGGTCTTTCCTCTCTCAAAAGCTATCAGAAATCGTTGTTTATTCCAAGCAGGAGATCCTGAGGCAGTGCTAAAGGTCACCAAAGATCATGCCCAAGCTTTATCCTTTGCCCCAAAGGGAGTTAAACCAATTCTCTACCTTCCCAAGAGTGGACATGTTTGTTATAGCAGTGATTAAGATGACCACAATCCAGTAGAAAAAAGTACTGCCTTGAAGGATGCACACAACGGAAAGGAGGTGGTACTTCTTAAAACCTTTGTGTCAACTTTAGGAGTGCAAGCAATGGTATATGGTGTGGTAGATTCATGGCAAGTGCCCTCAGATGGATCCAGCAGCTCCCTGAGAGCTTGGACTTTTCACACCTAAAGTTGGGTGCAGTCTTTGTGGCTGGACAATCTATATACCTAACTGCACTACTTTAAAGTCCATGGCAGCGGTGATAGTGGCAAGGTTGTGGAGTGGAGGAGTGGCCTAGTGGTTAGGGCAGCAGCCTAGAGCCATAAAGACTAGGGTTCAAAATCCCAGTGGCACGCCTTGTGCGTTGGGCAAGTCACTTAACCAATGTTCCCTCTAATTTTCTGTAGGCTGTGTGCGCATAAAATATCAGCTGTGCAGCTTTTGAAGGAAGGATAAATTTTTGTGCGCCACATAATGACACTTGGAGTTAAATACTTTAAAATTTGACTACACATCAGAATACAGTATGTACACCACATTGATTGCACTAGAAAATATTGTAGAACTTGTGAAAACCGTAAATACACAACAACTTTTAAATTTTAAGAAGTCTGTGTTTTCTATCAGAATCAGAACCATAATTTTTGTGCGCTCTGTTGTAAAGTATGTGCGCTCGCTCGGAGAGATGTGTGTGCGCGCGCACACGCGCACAGCTTAGAGGGAACAGTGCACTTAACCATCCACTGCCTCAGGTACTAACTTAGATTGTGAACCTTTTGGGGACAGAGAAATGCATTATTAATAATACACAATTGGTTGGTGGATCCTCCATCCAAAGCCCATCAGAGCAAATTGCCCTTCAAAGGGAAGCTCCTCTTTGGAGAAGACCAATAAGTCAGTTAAAGACCTGAAGGAGCCTCATTCTCAGAGGCTCCTTGAAGATAGGGCTCGACCTCTCTCAATGGGGTCTTCATGCAGACTGAAATCAGTCTAGGATTGTTAGAATCCATTCAAAGGCAAGGGTTTTAGACTTTAGGAAAACTAACTTTGCCAAGATGGGCCAATACCTCAGGGAGTCGTTAACGAGATGGGAACAGCTGGGGGATGTAGAAAAACAGTGGGCAAAACTGAAAGGGGATATTTTAAGGGCAACCAACCTTTATGTTAAAATGGTAAATAAAGGTAAAAGGAAAAGGAGAACACTATGGTTTTCAAAAGAAATAGCTGAAAAGGTGAAGAAAAAGAGGGAGGCCTTCACGAAATAAAAGAGATCAGAGAGAGAGGAAGACAGGTATCTATATTTGGAAAAACCTAGAGAAAATAGCAAAGTAGTCAGGAAAGCAGATTCAAAAAAAGGAGGAAACAGCCAGTGTGATAAAATAGGGGGATAAGACATTTTTCAGATATGTTAGTGAGAAGAGGAAGGGCAAAAGTGGTATTGTCAGACTCAAGGGTGAAGGGGAAGAATATGTAGAAGTTGATGAGGATAAAGCAGAATTGCTTAACAAATATTTCTGTTCTGTGTTCACATATGAAGAACCAGGAACAGGACCTCAGAAAACACCAACAAATAGGAACAGAAGCGAGGGGCATCTTGAACAATTTTCAGAAGTCTCTTCATGATAAACTAGCTAAATTTAAAGTAGACATGCTATGGGACTGGATGGGATACACCCTAGAATACTGAGGGAACTTGGGGATGTTCTAGCAGCTCCACTGACTGACCTTTTTAATGCCTCGTTGGAGTCTGGAGTGGTGGCAAAGGACTGGAGAGAGGCTCACATGGTCACTTTACACAAAAGCGGAAGCATGTGGTTGAAAGCTATAGGCCGGTTAGTTTAACTTCGGTGGTGAGTAAATTATTGGAAATGTTGCTGAAAGAAAAAATAGTGAGGTTTCTGGAGTCCAGTGGATTAAAGGATCCAAGGCAGCATGGATTCACCAGAGACAGGTCTTGTCAGACAAATCTGATTGATTTCTTTGATTGGGTGACCAGGGAGTTGGACAGAGAGAGCACTAGATGTGGTGTATTTAGATTTCAGTAAAGCCTTTGACACCGTCTCTCACGGGCGACTTATAAACAAACTGAGCACCCTAGGGATGGACCCTAAAGTTACTGCTTGGGTCAAAAATTGGTTGAGTGGGAGGCGACAAAGGGTACAGGTAAATGGAGCTCACTCTGAGAAGGAAGTTACCAGTGGTGTGCCCCAGGGATCTGTCCTTGGTCCGATTCTTTTTAACATTAACCTTTAAAAAGGGGATAGAGCAGCTTTTAAACTAGATATTAGGGGAAAGCCGACAGTCGCCAAGAGCGGATGGTTCGGAAGAATGTATCTTTGAAGGATACTACCAAAAGTAGACAGGTTCCACAAAAGAGTAAAGTAGCCCAAATGCCCTCAAGTATGGAGCAGACATAGCTTAAAGATCCCAAATTACCCATGTCTAACAATAGCCAAATTAATATGAATAAAATACATTCTCTAAAATGCTTGTATGCAAATGCTAGAAGTCTAAAAAATAAGATGGGAGAGTTAGAATATATAGCACTAAATGAAAGGTTAGATATGATTGGAATATCAGAGACATGGTGGAAGGAGGACAACCAGTCGGACACTGATATCTGGGTACAAACTATATCGTAATGATAGAGCTGATCAAATTGGTGGAGGGGTTGCTCTCTCTGTTAGAGAGGGCATTGAGTCAGAAAGCATTAAAGTTTTGCAGGAAACAAAATCTGCTGTAGAATCTATATGGATTGAAATTCCATGTAAAAAGGGGAAGGCGATGGCAGTGGGGGTGTACTATCGACCGCCTGGCCAGAATGACCAAATGGATGATGGAATGCTCAAAGAAATCAAGGAAGCTAACAAACGTTACAGCGCAGTAATAATAATGGGTGATTTCAACTACCCCGGTATCGACTGGGTCAGTGTCACGTCAGGACATGCTAGGGAGATAACGTTCCTAGATGAAATAAATGACTGCTTCTTGGAGGAGCTGGTTCATGAACCAACCAGAGGGGAAGCCATATTAGATCTAATCCTTAGTGGAACACCAGATCTAGTGCAAGAGATAAGGTTGTTGGGGCCACTAGGCAATAGTGATCATAGCATGATCACCTTTGATTTAATTAGTGGAGGAGGGATAGTAAGGAAATCCACAGTACTACCTTTTAACTTTCGAAAGGGAGACTATGATAAAATGAGGAAAACAGTTAAGAAAAAACTAAAAGGAGCAGTTGCAAATGTTAAAGACGTACATCAGGCTTGGCTGTTGCTGAAAAATACTATCTTGGAAGCCCAGACCAGCTGTATTCCACGCTTTAAGAAAAGTGGAAGGAAGTCCAAAAAACTGCCAGCATGGTTTAAAGGTGAGTTCAGAGGCTGTTGCCAAAAAAGCATCTTTCAGGAAATGGAAAAAAGAGCCAAACGACGAAACCTGGAAACAGCACAAGCACTGGCAAGTCAAACACAAGGCATTGAGATAAGGCAGGCAAAGGAGGAGAGGAGTGGTCTAGTGGTTAGGACAAGGTACTTCAGGCCGGAGGGCCGGGGGTTCAAGTCCCACCTGGGGACAGCAATCTCAGGCTGGAGGGACTGGGATTTCTAGTCCTGTAGGCACTCCTTGTGGTCTTGGGCAAGCCACTTAACCCTCCATTGCCCATGTTCCCTGTAAGTATTAGTGTATGTGTCTCATATCCCCTCGTGTTAAATGTATCCCCCAATTGACCGCTTTGACCCGGTGAAAAGCGGGATATAAATACAGCTAAATAAATAAATACAGCTAAATAAAGGGGGAATTTCAGAAGAAGCTAGCTGCGGAAGCAAAAACGCGAAGTAAAGACCTTTTCAAGTACATTCGTAGCAAAAAATCTGTGAGAGTCAGTTGGTCCATTAGATGATAAAGGGGTTAAAGGAGCACTAAGAGGCGACAAGGCGATAGCGGAGAGACTGAATGAATTCTTTGCTTCGGTCTTTACTGAGGAAGATGTAAGGATGTTACCCATGACTGAAGTGGTATTTAAAGGTGTGGAAGAATTGAAGGAAATATCGATACATCGGGAAGATGTATTACAACTATTAGATAAACTGAAGAGTAGCAAATCACCTGGGCAGGATGATATACATCCAAGGATGTTGAAAGAACTGAAATATGAGATAGCAGACCTGCTATTAGTAATCTGTGAACTCTCATTAAAATCTCTAATACCTGAAGATTGGAGGATCGCCAATGTCACCCCAATTTTTAAAAAGGGTTCCAGGGGTGATCCGGGAAACTACAGACCGGTGAGCCTGACATCAGTACCGGGAAAAATGGTAAAAACCATCATAAAGAATAAAATTACTCAGCATGTAGATAGTCATGACCTAATGGGAGACAGCCAACATGGCTTTAGACAAGGAAGATGTGTCTTACTAATCTGTTGTGTTTTTTTGAAGGAGTGAATAATCAGGTGGACAAAGGTGAGTCGGTTGATATTGTGTATCTCGACTTTCAGAAAGCCTTTGACAAGGTCCCTCATCAGAGACTTTTGGCAAAACTAAAGAGTCATGGGATAGGAGGCAGTGTACTATTGTAGATCAGGAACTGGTTAAAAGATAGAAAGCAGAGGGTAGGGCTAAATGGCCAATTTTCCCAATGGAGAAAGGTGAATAGTGGTGTACCCCAGGGATCTGTGCTGAGTCCGCTGCTTTTTGACATATTCATAAATGACCTGGAAAGTGGAATAACGAGTGAGGTTATCAAATTTGAAGATGACACAAAACTATTTAAAGTTGTTAAAACCCAAGAGGATTGTGGAGAATTGCAAGAGGATCTTGATAAATTGCAAGACTGGGCATCAAAATGGCAGATGAAATTTAATGTGGACAAGTGCAATGTTATGCACCTAGGGAAGAACAACCCAAACTATGGTTACACGATGCAAGGTTCCACATTAGGAACCACCACCCAGGAAAGCGTAGTTACTCACCTGTAACAGGTGTTCTCCAGGAGCAGCAGGAATCAGTCCTCACATATGGGTGACATCGGCGCCGACGGAGCCCTCGCGGAGCAATTTTCCCCAGCTTTCAAAGAAAGCCTTTGGGAATTGCAGCGCGCCTGCGCGGTCCTCTTCCCGCCCAAGGGTGCCATCTTGCTCAGTCAGATGACATAGCTAAAAGACAGCAAAAATTAGCAAAAACGAAAGCATAAAACTGCAACTCCAAGGGGAGGAGGGAGGGTTGTGCGGACTGATTCCTGCTGCTCCTGGAGAACACCTGTTACAGGTGAGTAACTACGCTTTCTCCAGGACCAAGCAGGAAGTCAGTCCTCACATATGGGACTCCCAAGCTTAAGGCTACCGGAGACCCTAAGCACAAAAATGAGCTCCCTCTAGCTCAGCAGCACAGAAGGAAGGAATCTTCTCTGAATATGTCTCCAACCGGTAGCCCAACATCCGGGATGGAGGGTAGGAGTTGCCTATACCTCGAAGAGGTTACGGAGGACTGCCTGTCCGAAAGCACTGTCCCTGCGGGACTCCCTCTCCAGGCAGTAATGGGCTGCAAAAGTCTGGCTTGAAGACCAAGTAGCGGCCCGGCAGATGTCTGCCAACGGAACAGAGCGGAGGTAAGCCACTGACGTAGCCTTCACCCGAACATGATGAGCAGTGACTCTACCTTCCAGCACGAGGCCCGCAGCCTCGTAAGCCCAAGCGATGCAGTCCGCAATCCAGATGGACAGAGTACGCTTGGAGACAGGGAGCTCCAACTTGTTGGGGTCATAAGACACGAAGAGCTGAACAGCTCTTCGGTGCTCCCGCGTACGGTCAAGGTAGAAGTTCAGCGCCCTTCTACAATCCAGGGTATGCAGGACCATTTCAGCTCGGCTGGAGTGTGGCCTGGGAAAGTAGGTCGGAAGTACCACCTCCTGGTTGATGTAAAAAGGGGAAACCACTTTAGGAAGAAACTTAGGGTGAGTCCGTAGGACTACCCGGTTCTTGTAGAACCTAGTATAAGGAGGATCAGATACCAGGGCCTGCAGCTCACTAACGTATCTAGCAGAAGTGAGGGCCACCAAGAACAAGGTTTTCCAGGAAAGAAAACGAAGAGGACAGGTAGCCATAGGCTCAAAAGGCGGACAGGTAATCCGCTGTAAAACCACATTGAGATCCCAGTTCGGGGCTGGGGGCGCAAAGGTGGTTTAAGGAGTAGGAGGCCCCTGAGAAAACGAGCCACCAGAGGGTGGCTGGAAAGAGGTCTACCATCCACCGGTAGGTGATGCGCAGAAATAGCACTGAGGTGGACCTTGACCGAGTTGGACTTAAGTCCAAGATCGGAAAGGGAAAGCAAGTACTGCAAGACCACTGATGTTGAACAGGAGAAGGGGTCTTGCGACTGCTGAGTACACCAGACGGAGAACCGACGCCACTTAAGAGTGTAGGACCTCCGGGTGGAAGGCCTCCTGGAGGCCAAGACGACCTCTTCCACATCTGGAGGTAGCTGGAGAGGAGCAAGGACTACCCTTTCAGCAGCCAGGCCATCAGATGAAGGGACCGAAGGTTGGGGTGCAGGAGCATCCCCTGATCCTGCGAGAGGAGGTCGGGCTGAAACCCCAGAGGAAGAGGGGTGTCCACCGCCAGCTGCATCAGAAGCGGGAACCAAGGATGTCTCGGCCACCGGGGAGCCACTAGGATCACCGACGCCTTGTCTCTGAGAACTTTGAAGAGCATCCGAGATACCAGAGGCATGGGTGGAAAGGCATACAAGAGGCCTGTGGACCATGGAATCAGAAAAGCATCCGCCGCTACCCGGAGAGGATGCGGCTGTCGAGAGCAGAATCTGGGAAGCTGCCGGTTCAGAGGACTGGCGAACAGATCCATGGTGGGGAGGCCCCACCGGAGAAAGTTCCGCTGAACCACAAGCGGATCCAATCTCCACTCGTGCGGTTGGAGGATCCTGCTCAGTTTGTCTGCCAGTTAGTTTTCTTGACCTGGGAGATAGACAGCTTTGAGGACGATGTTGCGATGGACGGCCGAAGAGCAGAGCTTCTGTGCTTCCTGACAGAGAAGGAAGGAGCCGGTTGCGCCTTGTTTGTTCACGTAGAACATGGCAACCTGATTGTCTGTCTGGACAAGTACCGACTGGTGAGAAATCAGGTGAGAGAAGACTGAGCGCTAGGCGGATGGCTCTGAGCTCCAGGAAGTTGATCTGCTGAGTGGACTCCCAAGGAGTCCAGAGACCCTGAGTACAAGTCCCTTGGCAATGTGCTCCCCAACCCTGGAGAGAAGCATCGGTCGTCAGGACCCAAGAATGTGTAGAGAGCTGAAAAGTCACCCCCAGCACTAGGTTTGGTAGATGAAGCCACCATCGCAGAGATGAGACCAGCTGGTCGGAGATCTGTACGGAGTCCGCTAGGCTCCCAGTGGCCTGATGCCATTGTTTGCGAAGGCACCATTGAGCAGGTCGCATGTTCAGGCGGGCATTGGGGGTTACATGGACCGTGGAAGCCCTATGGCCGAGCAGTCTCAGAAATTGCCTGGCCGAGACCAGGGAATTGCTGTGAAAGCGGCTGGCGAGATCCATGAGCCTTTGGGCCCTGTCCAGAGGCAGGAAGGCCCGCGCCTGAAGAGTGTCCAACCTGGCGCCGATGAATTCTAGATCTTGAGAGGGGAGCAAAGTGGACTTTGCAAAGTTTATGACAAAACCCAAGTGCTGGAGCAGAGTCACAGTGCGATGAGTAGCCTGAGTGGCTTCTTGGGCAGACTGGGCCCTGATGAGCCAGTCGTCCAGGTATGGGAACACAAAGAGACCTTGAAGTCTCAGATAGGCCGCCACCACTGCTAGGCATTTGGTGAATACTCTGGGGGCGGAGGATAGGCCGAAAGGCAGTACTCTGTACTGGTAATGGTGTCCGCCCACAACAAACCTGAGATATTGTCTGTGGTCCGGATGAATAAGGATTTGAGTATACGCATCCTTTAGATCTAAGGAGCATAGCCAGTCTCCCTGCTGGAGGTAGGGCAGCAGGATTCCAAGGGTAAGCATTTTGAACTTTTCCTTTGCAAGGAACTTGTTGAGGTTTCGCAAGTCTAGGATGGGTCTGAGGCCTCCTGTTCTTTTCGGAATCAGGAAGTATCGGGAATAAAATCCTTGACCCTTCAGGTGGTGGGGCACCGGTTCCACGGCTTGGTCCTGAACAAGACTTGCTAACTCCTGAAGGAGTAAGTCCCTGTGCAGAGGGAGTCGGGAAGGCTCCCCTGGAAAGTAGGAGGGAGGTACCTGGTGAAAATGAAGAAGATAGCCCTTTTGAACTATCTGAAGCACCCAGGTATCTGTGGTGATGTTGGACCACCTGTGGGCAAAGTGGACCAGCCGGCCTCCTGTGCTGAGAGAAACCAGCTGAGGGGGAGAGGCTATGCTGAGAAAGTCAAAAACCCCCACCCTGCTGAGCAGGGGCCGGTGGTGCAGGCTTGGGGGCTTGCTGCCTACGGGACCCATTACCCCGTCCCTTGGCCTGCTTTCCCTGTGGGGGAGCTGGTGAGGCCTGATACTGAGGGTAGTATTTATAGGCAGCACCTTTCCTCGGGTAAAAGGGCTTTTTCCCCGAGGCCTTCTTCTTTTGAGAAGGGGCAGAGGTCTTCCTTGAGAGACGAGTCCTGGTGAGAGTCTGTCTCAATTTGTGCAGCCTTCTCATCCATGGGCTTGCCAAAGAGGTTATCACCTCGGCAGGGGACATCGACCAACTTGTCCCGTACCCAGGGCTCGAGGTCGGACGTCTGAAGCCAAGCCTGGCGGCGTCCACCGATGCCGGCCGCGGCTACTCGAGCCGAAGCCTCAAAACCATCATAGGCTGCTCGAGAGATAAACTTGGAGCACTCCTGAATACCAGTAGACAAGGATAGGAACCTCTGCAAAGGTTCATCGGAGAGACCAGCAGAGAACCCGGCTATTTCCTTAGCCAGGTCTCGGAGATACATGCCCATGTAGAGCTGGTATGTCTGGACTCGACAAGCAAGCATAGAGCCCTGGAAGCACTTCCTACAGAGGGCATCCAGGCTTCGGGCTTCCCTACCAGGGGGCACCGAGGAGTGCATTTTTGACTCTTCAGTCTATGCATGGCCGATTCCACCACCATGGAATGGTGCGGTAGTTGTGCCTTTTGGAACCCGGGGCTCTTGCGGACTCGATAAATGGAATCGACCCGCTTGCTTAACACCGGCGACGACGCCGGGCTCTCCCACATGCGGAAGAGAAGCCGTTCCAGCATGGGAGGAACCGGTACAATAAAGGCCTCCTTCGGGGGAGAGTCATATTGGAGGGCATCGAGTTCTTCGACTCGAGGCTCCTCCTCGGGATACACAGGGAAGGCCAAGGCTTTGGCCATATCCCTCACGAAGTCCGAGAACCGGGTATCCTCCGGGGGGGACCGTCTCCGAGGTTCGGACTCGTGGGAGTCCGAAGGGACACACCGAGTCCGAAAGGAACCAGGTGACTCTTCGTCCTCAGATTCCCAGGCAGACTCCTCGGAGGAGGAGTCGACCGGCTCCGGTCGGGCGGGCACTGATGCCATCAGCCCCGACGCCGAGGGAGTTGGCGTCGACGACCTCGGTCCCGAACGGGAGGCCGAAGGAGACCTCGACCGAGGATCGACTCGAGCCCTCATGGACTCTAGGATCGGCTCGGTCTCCGGGGTCGATTTGGAGGTCGACGTCCCGGCGGTCAGGGCAGAAGCGCCAGCGAGACCAGCGATCAATGCCCGCTGTTGGTCCAAGAAGGCAGACAAACTGCACTCCAAGGCCGTCAACCTGAGTCCGAGCTCAGGAGACCCAGCAGCCCCCGACGTCGGGTCCTTCGGAGGCGAGTCCACGAGAACAACAGTACTTACGTGAGCGGGCAAGTCCACCTTGAGTCGAGGATGTTTTGACGGCCTCTCCGACTCCAAGGACCCGGGACGGGAATCGGGGCTATGCGATCCTGGCCATCGAGGAACCAGGAGCGTCCACCGATCCCGCCCTCGCGGGTTTCTTCTTCCGATGATGCTCCCGGGTAGGAGACCCCCTTTCAGAGGAACTCCGACGATGCTCAGGACCAGAGTCCTGAGACGTCGAAGCCTCTGACGAGGTCCGAGCCCGGCCGGAGTCAGAGAAGATACGCTCCCGCTGGTGCTGCCGACTCCTCAATGCTTTTGAGGACATTTTGCCGCATGGCCCGCAGATCATGGGGTCATGATCTGGGCCGAGGCAGCGGAGGCAGAAGTCATGAGTGTCTGTAAGAGACATAAGTTTCTTACAGAGGTCACACTTTTTGAAACCACTGGCCACCATCGGGGGAAAAAGGGCCCCTGCGAGGTCGAACGACCGGACAGCAAGGGAAAAAGGAAAAAAAGCGCGAAATCTGTCACGAAGGACAAAAAACCGAAAAATAAAGGACGGACTCGCAACCGGCGTTGCGAGTCCGGGCGGGAAAAGAACCGGCGTCGAACCGAAGAAAAAACAGAGAAAAATAGAGAAAAATCAACTTTTCTGCGGGGATTCACAGGCAACGTCTGTAGGGCTCCGCGGAAAAAAGAAGACTGAGCAAGATGGCACCCTTGGGCGGGAAGAGAACCGCGCATGCGCGCTGCAATTCCCAAAGGCTTTCTTTGAAAGCTGGGGAAAATTGCTCCGCGAGGGCTCCGTCGGCGCCGACGTCACCCATATGTGAGGACTGACTTCCTGCTTGGTCCTGGAGAAAAAGATTTAGGCGTCATTGTGGATACCATGTTAAAACACTCGGCCCAGTGTGCAGCAGCGGCCAAGAGAGCAAATGGAATGCTATGTATATGATAAGGAAAGGAATGGAAAATAATACAAAAGATATTATAATGCCTCTATATCGTTCCATGGTGAGACCGCACCTTGAATATTGTGTGCAATTCTGGTCGCCGTATCTTAAAAAGGATATAGCGATTTTACAAAAGGTTCAGAGAAGAGCCACCAAAATGGTAAAGGGGATGGAAGGATACTCCTATGAAGAAAGGCTAAAAAGGTTAGGGCTCTTTAACCTGGAAAAGAGACGGCTGAGGGGAGATATGATAGAAGTCTATAAATTAATGAACGGAGTGGAACGGGTAAACGTAGATCGATTGTTTACCTTATCAGAATATAGAAAGACTAGGGGACATGAAATGAAGCTACAGGGTAAACTATTTAAGACTAATAAAAGAAAATATTTTTTCACTCAACGTGTAATCAAACTCTGGAATTTGTTACCGGAGGATGTAGTAAAGGCTGTTAGTGTAGCTGGGTTTAAAAAAGGTTTGGACAAGTTCCTGGAAGAAAGGTCCATAAACCATTATTAAGAAGGGACCCAGGATATCAATGCTTGAACCAATACAAGCATTGTGGAACCTGTGTCCCTTGGGGAAACTGCTAGGTACATATGACCTAGAATGATTGACCACTGTTGGAAACAGAATACTGGGTTTGATGGACCTTGGTCTGACCCAGTATGGCATCTCTTATGTTCTTATGTTATCTTTGTTAGTGATATAGCGGAAGGGCTGTCAGGTAAGGTTTGCCTCTTTGCAGACGATACCAAAATCTGCAATACAGTAGACACCCAGGAAGATGTAGATAACATGAGGAGGGATCTAGCTAAGCTTGAAGAATGGTCTAATGTTTGGCAGCTGGGATTTAATGTTAAAAAATGCAAGGTTGACTTCCAGTGACTTCAGGGGATCGGATGGCGGCGAGCTAGAAGAGCTCCGCCACCGTAGCCTGCCCTAAAGGCAATAAAGAGATAGAGGCAGTAAGGGGGCATAAAAATTCAATGGGGGGCAGAGCAGCAGTAATACCCCCAACCCCGGTGGTAGCGAGAGCGGTCAATGTCTAAGCCCAACACGAGCAGCTGCGGCGGTGGGAGGCGTCCAAGCGCCGCGACACGTGGTGCAGAAGTGCAGCCTGGAGGAGAGCGAAAACATCAGGAGAGCTGCGGCGTGACGGTTGAGAGGGAGAGGAGGCAAGAGCGGGAAGGATTAGTGCTGATAAGTGAAGGGACTGCGAGCTGTATTAGAAGCACACAGCAGGCTCCTGCGGCTGCCAAAGAGCAACGTGAGACATTGGGGGAGAGCGGAGCAGGATTGCGAGCAGCGGCTGCAAGACGGAGAGCCAGAGGCGATTCAGAGGCAGAGCGTGTTGACTGGGAGTGGCAGAGAGAGAAAGATGAGCCAGACGCAGGCTGTAGCTCAGCCTGAGACGAGCGGCAGCCAAGGCCGGAGAGTGAAGCAGGGTCTGAAAATCACTAGCAGAGATCCTGGTGAGCTGGGTGTGCGGCCCAAGGAGAAAGAAGCACAGTGGGGGAGCAGCAAAGTTCAGCGTGGAGGGCAGCTGATTAGGTGCTGAATACATTTACCAAAGAACCCCACGAGGAGGGGGAGCAGAGAGGGAGTGGATACAGAGACGGAGGTCTGCTGCGGGGAATCATCAGAATAAAACATGGAGAAAACTAAGAGAGAAGGGGCAGTGAAGAAGAAACTGGCGGAGTTCCGCTCCTCATATGTATCAGCCAGAGGTGGAAAAGAGAGCGAGAGGACGGGCCAGATGAGGGGGGACCGCTCACCGGGACATGAGGAAGAGCCAGAAGGAGAGGAGTGCGCAGGAATGGCAGAGAAAATTAAGATGTGGCTTATGGAGCTGAAGGAGGAATTAAAGGAAGAAATTGGAGGGGTTAAAAATGAGTTGCAAGAGATGCTGCAAACGATTAAGCAAGATATCACGGTCCTGGGAGAGCGTGTTGATGAGACTGAGAATCAAGTGGAACAACACGAGGCAAGGATGGAGCGGATTCAAAGAGGATGGGAAGAGCTGAGGGAAGCACAAGAAGAGCTGAAGGCGAAGACGGAAGATCTAGAGGACTGGTCGAGAAGATGCAACATGCAACAGGGGAGTTCCAGAGGCCCCAAATATAGGAACAGTGAAGTGGTGGCTCAAAAAATATTTGAAGAAATCTTGAAGGAAGGGGGCTGCACAGAAGGGGGAGACGCAACTCAGATTAAAATAGAGAGCGCGCATAGTGGGCTGGGGCCCATAAGAGACAATCGCCCAAGAGACATTGCAGTTTGTGTGGCCTCCTATAAACTGAAAGAGCGCATTCTGGGAGAGGTGAGAAAACTAAGATGTGTCCAGTGGGACAGAAACAGACTAGAACTGTTCCAGGACTTGTCCCAGGGGACGCTGCAGCGTAGACGAGAGATCAAGGAGGTCACGGCCTACTTGAGGCAGGCGGACTTGAGATATAAGTGGATGTACCCGTTAGGACTCTTGATTACGGTGCAAGGGCGATCAAGGAAAATGAAGACATGTGCAGAAGCCTGGAAAGCACTGAGAGACTTAGGAGCTGAGAATCTACCAGAGGAGGCTCAAAGTCCGGTGAAGCCACCAGAAGACACCTCCAATAACAGCATGGAGGAGAGTTCCAGATGGCACAGAGTAGCAGAGGGTGGTCGGAGGTTGGCGAGATTGGCCAAGGAGCGGCGGCAAGAGCAGGGGATTGAAGAAGATGCTGGCTGAGGCAGTTCTCCATGCATGGACTTGAACTAGTAGATTGATAATGTGCAAAAGATGCTGGGGGAGGTTTTTGAGTATTGAAGGGGAGAGGGGAGGGTAGAAGGCTAGGGGAGGTTGGAGGGGGTTGGGAGTTACGGGGTAGATGGAGCTGGGCAGGTAAATGGGAGGGAGGGGGGAGTGGTGAAGGGGTAGGTAAGGGTCTGATTCGAGGTCACTGGGATGGAAGTCAGGTCTCCGGGTTGGAGAAGAAGGATGAGGGGGAAGGGGGGAGTTAGTGGGGTAGGGGGTCAGAAGGGTGGGAGGAGGGGAGGAGGGGAGGTTGGAGAGCTGGCGGGAGGGGTGGAGCAAGGGTAGAAGACGTTCTGAAAATTGTAACGCTGAATGTGAAAGGGTTGAATTCTCCGTGGAAGAGGCAAAAATTGTACAGAGTTGGCCAGACAAAAGGCGGCAATTGTAATGCTGCAGGAGACACACTTACAAAAAAAACATGAGTTGTTAGTGCATCCGAAGGGCTATAGGGAGTGCATTTTTGCTTCAAACATACGGGAAAAGAAGAAGGGAGGGGTGGCGTTTTTCATTATCAGGGAGCATAAAACTGAAGTGCAGACGGTGATGCGGGACAAGGGGGGGGTATTTATTGCTGCGGGTGAAAGTAGGGGAGGAATGGTTCTGCGTGGTGAATGTCTATGCACCCACGGGCCCGCAGAGAGAATTCTGGGAGGAGTTAGAGAAGGAGGTGGCGGTACTAGGGGATGGAGCGTTGATCTGTGGAAGGGACTTTAACATGCCGTGGGAGGTGGGACGGGATACAACGGGGAAGGGGGAAGGGAGGAGGGCGGATAGACAGAGATCATAGGTTTGTGAAAGAGAATGATCTGATAGATGCATGGAGATTGATGAACCCGGGAAGGCGGCAGTTTTCTCTCTTCTCAGCAGTGCATGGGACATATTCCAGACTGGATGCTATCTGGGTAGGGAAGGAATTGGCGGGAAGAATAAAGGGAAGGGAAACTGAGCCAATTACGTGGTCAGACCACGCGCCAGTGGTGGTGCAGGTGAGGGCGAGGAGGGAAAGCAAGAGGTGGCAATATTGGAAGCTTAATGAAGGCCTGCTGGAGGATATGAGGGTGGTGAGAGAGGTGGAACAATTAATACCGGAGTACTTTGAAATGAACGGGAAGGGAGTGGTGCAAGACGGGGTGGTCTGGGATGCGTTTAAAGCAGTGGTAAGGGGGGGTATTTATAAAGTGGGGAGCGCGAATAAAAAGGGAACGGGAGATGCAGGAACTACAACTTAGGCGACAACTAGTGGATTTGGAAGAAAAGGATGCCCAGATGGGTGGGGGGGCATTTAGGGGATCGGTTTTGGAAATGAGGGCTAAGTTAAATGGGTTAGAAGCAGGGCGGATTAGGCATCGGATGCAGCTGATGAGGCAGAGCTTCTTCGAAGGGGGCAATAAAGAGGGGAGGTATTTAGCCCGGCAGTTAAAAAAGAGAAGAAAGAGTGGAATCTAATCGTACAGGTTAAAAGTAGGGAGGGAGGGGTAGTGCGTGAGGATCATAAGATTAGACAGGAATTTGCAGCGTTCTATCAGGATTTATATGGCGCCCAGGCTGAGGGAACAGAGGGGGAGATTAATGACTACTTGGGAGGGGTGGGATTGCCAAGGTTGGAGGAGGGGGAGCAGGCGGATCTGGACAGGGAGATTGGAGCAGAGGAGGTAATACAGGCCATTAAGGGCATGAAGCCTGGGAAGGCCCCGGGTTTAGATGGGCTGACAGCACGCTTTTATAAGAAGTTTGGGGACCAGCTAATCCAGCCTTTGCTATTAGGCTTTAACTCAGTGAGGCGGGGGGGGGGAGAAGTTGGCGGATACGATGGGATGGGCTGGCATCACTTTGATTCACAAGGAAGGGAAAGACCCGCAGGACTGTGCATCCTATAGGCCAATTTCGCTGTTAAACCAGGATGCATAGTTGTTGGCAAAAATACTGGCAACAAGGCTTAATAAAATACTGGGGAAGTTAGTGGATGAAGATCACGCAGGTTTCATACCGGGGAGGCAAGTGGCAGATAATATTCGTAAGGTCCTCAATGTGCTTTGGCCAACAAGGCACTCGGGAGATAGGGCGTTGCTGGTCTCGTTGGATGCTGAGAAAGCATTTGACCAAGTGTCATGGAAGTTTCTATTCTCGGTATTGGGGTCCATGGGGTTTGGGTCAGAATTTGTGAAGTGGATAAGGGCCTTGTATGAAAACCCCAAGGCCTGTGTGAGAGTAAATGGAGGGTACTCGCAGTTTTTTCCCTTGGGGAAAGGTACAAGGCAGGGCTGTCCGTTGTCGCCGCTGCTTTTTGCGCTTTCTTTGGAGCCCTTGGCAGCGAGGATAAGGGCGAGCCCAGAGATAAGGGGGGTGAGGATAGGCCCAATAGAGTATCGTATGTCGCTCTTCGCAGATGACATTCTTTTAACAATTACCCAGCCAGGGGGAACTCTACCAGCCTTAATGTGTGAGATACAGAAATACAGCAGCGTGGCGGGGTTCCGTATCAACTGGGGGAAGTCAGAAATTTTAAGTGTAAGGGGGGAAGAGGAACAGCATAGGGAGTTACAGCAGCGCTTTCCGTTTCGGTGGGCAAGGCAGTCAATCAGGTATCTGGGTGTGCAGGTGGGGAGAACCTTGGAGGACTTATATGAATTAAATTACAAAAAGCTTTAAGGGCGACTGGAATCTCAATTGGGGGGCTGGAATAGAGGATACTACTCTTGGTTTGGGCGGATGGCGATTATTAAAATGATGCTGCTCCCCCAATTCTTATTTTGCTTCCAAGTGCTACCCATAGCGATACCGAGAGGAGTATTAAGGAAGGTTCAAAAGTAGGTGAAGGGGTTTATTTGGGGGGGCAAAAGGCCAAGGGTGGTGGCGCGGACGTTGCAAGTGCAGGGGATGGAGGGAGGGATGGGGGTGCCCAATTTCGAATTGTACTACAAAGCAGCGCAGATTAGGGCGGTGTATGCATGGATCAGGGGGCCACGTAAGCATTGGGTGAGGATGGAGACGGCAGATTTCAGCCCAGGCAAACTAGAGCGGTTGGTGTGGGGGAGGGGAAAGGAGGGGAAGGGGCGAATCCTATGATGGCACACACTTTAAATATATGGCAACAGAACAGGCAGAGGATGGTGGGGGATAAGAAGTGGTCGCAGACCATGTCCCTCCAGGCGTGCTGCGAAAAGGGAGTGGGGCCGAGCAGAGATGTGCTGCTGAGGTGGGAGATGCAGGGGCTGAGTCAAGCGTCACAGATACTAGTGGGGAAGGGGTCACGGGCGTTTTAAGGAGACAGGGATATGTATCAATTGCAAGAATCTGATAGGTTTTCATGTGTGCAACTGGCGTCGCTGATTCAGAAAAGGCAGAGGGGACAGGATAGGGGGGAGGAAGTGGAATGGTTTGAAGGGGCATGTCTAGGGTCACTGGGGCAAAGGGGCTTGATCTCTAGAATCTACAAAGGCTTAACAGCGAGGGGAGTTGGGAAATTGGGTTATATGGAAGCATGGGAAAGGGACTTGGGGTGGAATGGGGGTAGAGGTGTGGGAGGAAGTGGCAAGGGGGATAGCTAAACTCTCAGTGGCCACGGCGCTATGCGAGAATGGGTTCAAGGTGCTGAGTAAGTGGTATCTCACGCCAGAGAGGCTGTATAAAGCGGGGGTTTTGAAGACAAATGAGTGTTGGAGGAAGTGTGGAGAGGAGGGCACATGGCTGCATATGTGGTGGTCCTGCCCGGTAATTCAGAGGTACTGGGGGGAAGTTGGTGATAATATTCAGCAGATTGTGGGGGCTAGAATAAAAATGACTTCTGAAGTGTCTCTCCTGCAGAAGAAGGATGGGCTGTGGGAAGGAGAGTGGCGTATCATCTGGTTTTGCGTCACAGCGGCCAGGTGTGAAATTGCCTTGCACTGGAACAAAATGTCTCTACCATCAATGGACAGTTATGCTAAAAGACTGTTGGAGATTTAATGTATAAAATCACGGAGGAGAAAAGGGGTAGGGGGGACAAACGGAGAGACGGTGGGAGGGGGTTTGGAAGTGGCCGAGAGGGCAGAGGTGGAAGGAAGGAGCAGTAAGGGAGGGGGAAGGGGAGGGGTGGGATAGGGAGCAGAGTAGGTTAAAGGCAGGGGTAGGAGTGGTAGTACAAAGGCTGGGGGGGTTAGGGGAAGGGAAGGAGGGGGTTGGAAGTGGGGAATGGGTGGAGGGAATTGGCAGGGGAGGAGTAGGGAAGGGGAAGGGAATCATGGGGGGGGGGGTAAATAGGTTAGCATAAAGTTGTTGAATATGGTTGATTGTAATATGTTGTACACTTTCGGATGTAACTCGCTTGTGGTAAAATAATAAAAATTTAAAAAAAAAATGCAAGGTTATGCATTTGGGCTGCAGCAAGCCAAAGGAGCAATATAGTATAGGGGGTGAAGTACTTTCGTCCACTAAAGAAGAGCGAGACATAGGTGTGGTTGTGTCTGATGATCTTAAAGTAGCTAAACAGGTAGAAAAGGTGACGGCAAAAGCTAGAAGGATGCTTTGGTGCATAGGGAGAGGAATGGCCAACAGAAGAAAAGAGGTAATAGTGCCTCTGTATAAGTCTTTGGTGCGACCTCATTTGGAGTATTGTGTGCAATTCTGGAGACTGCACCTTCAAAAGGATATAAACAGGATAGAGTCAGTACAGAGGGTGGCTACTAAAATGGTTAGTGGTCTTCACTATTAAGCATATGAGGACAGACTTAAGGATCTTAATCTTAGAGGAAAGGCGGGATAGAGGTGATATGATTGAGATGTTTAAATACCTCCATGGCATAAATGCACAGGGGGAGAGCCTCTTTCGATTGAAAGCAAGTTTTGCTATGAGGGGACATAGGATGAGGGTGAAAGGGGATAGATTCAGGAGTGATATGCGGAAATATTTCTTTACGGAAAGAGGGCGGATCCATGGAACAGTCTCCCAGTGGAGGTGGTAGAGATGAGGACAATATCTGAATTCAAAAAAGCATGGGACAAACGGAGGATCTCTGAAAGAAAAATGAGGACTGTTGTATTTGTTGATATGGAAGGACAGACTAGATAGGCCATGTGGTCTTTTTCTGTCAGCCTTTTTCTATGTTTCTATGTCCTGGACTCATTCCTTGAGGTCAGACATCTGTAGCCATCCCAGGTGTCGTGCCATGATGCCCGCAGCAGCCACTCTGGCCGGGGACTCGAAGCCATCGTATACTGCTCAGGACAGGAACTTTGAACCCTCCTTGACTGCCAAGGCCAGTGACTTTAACAGCTGGCGAGGTTTTCCATCAAGGCCTTCAGAGAAGCAGGCGAGCTCCATCGCCAGCTCCTTGAGGTACATACTGATGTACAACTAATAAGATTGGACAAAGCACAACAGCACAACGCATTGAAAGGCCCTTCGAAAGAGGGCGTCCAGGGTCCAGGCCTCTCTGCCAGGGGGCACCAAGGAATGTCTTTTGGCTGAGTCAACGTATGGCTGAGTCAACGTATGGCTGACTCAACGACCATCGAGTTGTGAGGGAGGTGGGTTTTTTTGGAACCCTGGGCTTTGGCAGATTCTGTACATGGAGTCGAGTAGTCTTCTCACTATGGGCACCAACGTCGGTATCTCCCACATACAAAGGAGGCGGCACTTAAGGATCGGAGGGATGGCCACCATGAAGGCCTCCTTCAGAGGGACCTCGTACTGGAGGATCTCAAGTTCCCCTATGTGGGGGTCCTCCTCTGCCTCAGTCTCAAACGTGAGGGCCCTTGCCATATCCTGCACATAGTTGAGGAAGGCAACGTCATCGTGCAGGGACCGGCGCCAGGACATCTGTGGAGATGGGTCCAAAGGCACATTTCAGTGCCACCAGGTGTCCGGGGATTCCTCGCCGCCAGTCTCCCAGTCTGACTCAAAGTCAGAGGAAGAATCGAAGGCTCTGTGTCCCCCGTGGTTGGGCCCGAGCCAGACAACATGCAATCCCCAAGAGACCTGCGGTTCGAGACATGTGCACTTGCCAGAGAGGATCAGTGTCCCAAGGAACGGGACCGGGACCTTGTCAGACGCTGGTGGCTCTCTAGACGCTGGTGGCACTCGAGGACTGGCTCGATGTCCAGAGAAGTCCTTGATGTCTAGGGTCTGGTCAGCGGGGCAGATGAACTGAAGGAACCAGGCATCAGCGTCTGCTGCTAGGCCAGGAGGGCAGAGATATTGCTCTCCAGGGCAACCATCCTAGACTCCATGCCAGTTGGCTTCACAGCCTTCTACGCAGGCACCGATGGCTTCAGGCCCAGCGCGGAGTCCTCAACCAGGATGGCGTCAGGGGTCCGAGGCCAGTCACCGGATGCCAACAACTCCTTCCAAGGCAGGGGACTGTAGGGCCTGGTGTGGGATTTATCCGCTTTTCCAGACCCATCCCTCTGAGGCAGTCTTCGAGGTTTTAGATCTCTTCTTGCGTTCCACCTCCGGGAAATTCCTCTGAGGACCTGTGGCCGCAGGACTCAAAGGTGGCCCAGGCATCGCTGGACACCGAGGTACCGGAGGAGAGCATGGAGTGTGGTGTCACAGAAGACTCCAGCACAGAGTCAGCTTTGTGGAAGAACATTTCCTGCTGCAGTTGATGCTCTTGATGGTCTTTGCAATCATGGCCTTGCAAAGTTCACAGCCCAAGTTCGTCATGATCCGGCCCAAGGCAACGGAGGCAGCAGTCATATAGGTTGGTGAGAGACATCTTACCGCACCAATCACATTTTTTGAAGCCGCTGAAGGCCATAGGAGAAAAAGGGGGTCCTGAAACCTAAATGTCAGAGGTGGTCTGTGGCCAAAAAAGGGCATGAAGTGCAGATTGAGGGACATCTCAAGGAAAACAAGAAACAAACCTGAGAAGCAACACAGAGGCAAGGCTGGCTCGGGACGGGAGAGGAACCAGTATGCGTACTGGATTGTAAAAAAAAAAAAAAAAAAAAGACAAAAAAACGGGGAAATGGGACAAATGTCCGGTGGGCTCCACAGAAATAATGGAGACTGATGCAAGATGGCACCCTTGGGCGGGAAGGGGACCATGAATGTGTGGTACATCTCCCAAGGGCTTTCTTTGAAAGCTGGGGAGATGCTTCCACACGGGCTCCATTGGTGCCAATGCAACCTATATAAGGGCTGATTTCCTGCTTGTTCCCCGAGTACAAATTTTACGCCATCCTCTGGTATCGAATTCCAGAGTTTGAACAGGCAATGAGTGAAAAAATATTTTCTCTGATTAGTCTTAAATGTGTCATATTATAGATTCATTGTGTATCTCCTAGTCTTTCTACTTTTTGCAGGAGTGGACCGATCTAACTTTACCCGTTCCACTCCATTCATTATGTCATAGAACTCTATCATATCCCACCTCAGCCGTCTCTTTTCCAAGATGAAGAGCCCTAACCTTTTAAGAATTTCCTCAAAGGGATATACTTCCAACCCCTTAACCATTGTGGTTGCTCTTCTCTATCTTTTCCAATTCTGCTGCATCCTTTGTAAGATATGGCGCCAGAACTGCACACAATATTCAAGGTGCAGTCGCACCATGGAGTGATACAGAGGCATTATGAAGTGAAATTAGACTTACCTGCTAATTGTTGTTCCTTGAGGAACTCCAGTCGAGTCCCGAACCTCAGGGTAGTGCACCTCCTCTAGCAGCTTGGAGACGGAGTACGTCACATTCTTGAAAATAGCAGTGCTAATACCACTTGCTCCTCCCACGAGCTCCCAGTAACCTACTGACAAAGCAAACTCAGAGGAGCAACAAAATAAGTAAAAATATTTACAAGGAAAAAACAACTAACTAGATAATATACATGTCCCACTCTTACAGGAGGTACTACTTTAACTTTCCAGAGAGGGAAGAGTACGAAAAAAAGAAAAAGAAGCCTTCTAGAGGATTCCCTAATGACGACAGATCCCGCAAAAGTTTTCAATGTATAAACTACTAGATAAGTATGCGAGACCAAATAGTAGCTCTTTTAATAGTGGAGCGAAAATCCAACAAAAGAACTGCAGCATCTTGGAAAATCTATAAGTATGCGAGACCAAATAGTAGCTCTTTTAATAGTGGAGCGAAAATCCAACAAAAGAACTGCAGCATCTTGGAAAATCTCGGGTGGGATATGGGACTGGACTGGAGTTCCTCAAGGAACAACAATTAGCAGGTAAGTCTAATTTCACTTTCCTTATCACCCTCCAGTTAATGAACGGAGTGGAACGGGTAAACGTAGATCGATTGTTTACCTTATCAAAATATAGAAAGACTAGGGGACATGCAATGAAGCTACTGGGTAAACCATTTAAGACTAATAAAAGAAAATATTTTTTCACTCAACGTGTAATCAAACTCTGGAATTTGTTACCGGAGGATGTAGTAAAGGCTGTTAGTGTAGCTGGGTTTAAAAAAGGTTTGGACAAGTTCCTGGAGGAAAGGTCCATAAACCATTATTAAGAAGGGACCCAGGATATCAATGCTTGAACCAATACAAGCATTGTGGAACCTGTGTCCCTTGGGGAAACTGCTAGGTACATATGACCTAGATTGGCCACTGTTGGAAACAGAATACTGGGCTTGATGGACCTTGGTCTGACCCAGTATGGCATATCTTATGTTCTTATGTTCAGTCCAGTCCCGAACATCTGGGATGTAACAGAGCAGTTACTTAATGAGAGGGACCCGCCAATCTGGCATGTAAAACCCCCAAACCAAACAGGGCTTCCCCTGCCACCTGGATATCCAGGCGATAATGTCTGCTGAAAGTATGTAATGAAGACCAAGCAGCCACCCGACAGATTTCCACTGGGGGAACTAAACTATACTCGGCCCAAGAAGCTACTTGGGCTCTAGTGGAATGAGCTCAGAGCCCTAAAGGTACCACACGCCCCTGCAAAATATAAGCAGAAGCGATCGCGTCCCAAATCCACCTAGATATGGTGGCCTTAGCTGCCACTTCGCCCTTGCGCAGACCACCAAAAAGGACAAACGATCGGATTTGCGAAAACTTTTGGTATTCTTCAGATAACACTTAAGGACCTGCTTGACGTCCAACCAATGCAGGTCACGCCCAAGTGTAGACCCATCCGAACCGTCCAAGACTATAAGAGAAACTGGCTGATTGACATGAAATGTCGAAACCACCTTTGGAAGGAAAAAGGGAACCGGGCGAAGAACCACCTTCTCCCAAGAGAAGGAAAGAAACTGCTCCTGGACAAGACAAGGCTTGCAACTCTGAAATCCTTCGTACCAAACAAATTCCTACCAGGAAAACTGTTTTTAAAGTTAAGTCCTTCAATGAAACACGACTCAAGGGCTCGAACGGCTCTTTAGTTAACGCTCTCAGAACTAAATTGAAATCACACAAAGGGACTAGGGCCCGACGAGGCAGTCACATACGATTTACCACTCGAAGAAAATGTAGCACATCTGGGTGAGCGCCCAAGGGCTCTTTATTGACCTTTTAAAAAAAACAAGCAATTGCCGTGAGCTGCACCCGTAATGAACTAGACGCTAATCCCTTAGCAAAGCTGTCTTGCAAAAAGGCCAAGATGTCGGGAACCGTCGCTGAAGATGATTAGTCTAACCGAACACCAAGCTTCAAACACATGCCAAATGCAGATGTAGCCAGTGAAGTAGACCTCTTTCGGGCATATAACAAGGTTGAAATGGTGGGCGCTGAATAACCTTTCCATCTCAACCTTGCCCTTTCAAGAGCCAAACCGTAAGCGAGAATCTACTCACCTGAGGCATACGCAGAAGACCCTGCAACAGAAGGTCACTGCGCTGCGGTAGATGCCATGGCCAATCCACCAGAATTCGCATCAGGTCCACGTACCAAGGACATCTTGGCCAATCCGGAACTATTAGAATAACATATCCGTGATGTGCCTCGAGCCGCTGAACCACAGGGCCTATCAAGGCCCACAGTGGAAACAGAGAATTTCCTCCATCGGCCAATGCTGCAACAGGGCGTCGATGCCCTCCGACATTCTCTCTCATCACCTGCTGTAGAAACTACTGGTCTTGGCGGATTCGAAGGTTGCCATCAGATCCATTAGCGGCATTCCCCATCTGTAGACAATCCGAGCGTAGACGTCCGGGTGGAGAACCCACTCCCCTGGATCCTCGCGAACTCAACTGAAGTAGTCTGCTGCCATGTTGTCTACTCCCGCCATATGCGCCGCCGACAACACCTGGAGTCAAGGATCTACCCAGAGAAATAACTTCTCCGTTAAGTCTTCAAGCGGCACGCTACCTGTGCCGCCTTGTCGATTGAGATATGTCACTGCGGTCGTGTTGTCCGATAAGATGCTCACAGATCGGGTTAGGAGAATCTTCTCAAAGGCTCTGAGCACCAGGAATACCGCTCTCAACTCCAATCCATTGATTGACCAAGTGGACTCTTGTACGCTCCAAGTTCCTTAAGCATAGAGACCCCTGCAGTGAGCCCCCCAGCCCGACAGACTGGCATCGGTTAGGACTGGTATGCAGTCCGGGTGCTCGAGAGGCATGCCCGCAGTGAGATTCTTTCATTGGAGCCATCAAGAGCTGCCTTGACTTCCCGTGGACACAGAAGACGCTAGATCAGGGAGTCTGATGCGACCATCGATGAAGTAGAGCTCTTTGTAAGGGACGCATATGTGCCCTTGCCCAAGGCACCACTTCCAGAGTTGCTGCCATCATTCCTGACTGTAGGTACCGCCACGCCGTCGGAATCTTGAGCCTTAAAAACGACCGCACCAGGAGCAGTAAACACTGCACCCGATGCTCCGGCAGAAACACTGCCCCATTGGTCAGAGGTTATTTGGGTTAAAGCAGGGTAGAAATCCCGTAGTCGACCTGCGACAGGCTGCTCCTCTGCCTGGGCCACTCTTCATTGTGCCTTTTTAAAACCAGAGGTTGAGCCTCGGAAACCTCAGAATGCTTGACCCTGGGAAGAGAATCTTCCCCTCTAAAACCCTGACAGGTGGGAGGTACAAAAATGTCAAATCCCCTACCTGTCCACAAGGTGATGCCAAGGTATGCACCTGTTTAGGCTTATCTTCTGGCAGGCGTCCACCCTTGGATTCTCCCAAGTCTTTGACTAACTTATCTAGTGCCACGCAAGGAGAATGAAACTCCTCCCACTCCTGATCTGAAAGGGGGTAAAGACGAGAGAATACCCTAGCTCCCCCAAGGCCTGCTTCTGGCAAATCCCACTCATAGAAACAAAGAAATAAGACGACAGTAAAAGACCACATGGCCTATCTAGTCTGTCCTTCCATAACCATATAGTAAGCTGTCATTGTTCAGATGTAAATAGTTCAATGTTATGAATCCTAGTTACTATGTCCTGTTCGATGTAAGCACAAGGCACTTCCCCGCCTTGTGTAAAATTGTTAACTGTAAACCACGCTGATGTCAAATAGCGCGGTATAGAAAAGCTAGAAATAAACAAACAACAACTACAACCTTCCCCTTTTTTCCTTTAGAGATCCTCTGTTTGTCCCATGCTTTTATACTGTCCTCATCTCTACCACCTCCACTGGGAAACTATTCCACGGATCCACCACTCTTTCTGTAAAGAAATATTTCTGCATATCATTCCTGAATCTATTCCCCTTCACCCTCATCCCATGTCCCCTCGTAGCAGAACTTCCTTTCAATTGAAAGAGGCTCTCCCCCTGTACATTTATGCCATGGAGGTATTTAAATATCTCAATCATATCACCCCTATCACGCCTTTCCTCTAAGGTGTACATATTAAGATCCTTAACTGTGTCCTCATATGCTTTATAATGAAGACCACTAACCATTTTAGTAGCCACCCTCTGTACTGACTCCATCCTGTTTATATCCTTTTGAAGGCGCAGTATGCAGAATTGCACACTATACTCCAAATGAGGTTGCACCAAAAACCTATACAGAGGCACTATCACCTCCTTTTTTCTGCTAGCCATTCCTCTCCATATGCACCCAAGCATCCCTCTAGCTTTTGCCGTTGCCTTTTCTACCTGTTTAGCTACTTTAAAATCAGACACAACCACACCTAGGTCCCGCTCTTCTTTAGTGGACAAAAGTACTTCACCCCCTATACTATATTGCTCCCTTGGATTGCTGCAGCCCAAATGCATGACCTTACATTTTTTAACATTAAATCCCAGCAGACAAATTCCAGACCATTCTTCAAGCTTAGCTAGATCCCTCCTCATGTTATCTACACCTTCCTGGGTGTCTATTGCAGATTTTGGTATCATCCGCAAAGAGACAAACCTTACCTGAAAGCCCTTCCGCTATATCACTAACAAAGATGTTAAAAAGAATCGGACCAAGGACAGATCCCTGGGGCATACTACTGGTAACATCCTTCTCCTCAGAGTGAGCTCCATTTACCGGTACTCTGTCATCTCCCACCCAACCAATTTCTAACCCAAGCAGTAACTTTAGGGTCCATCCCTAGGGTGCTCAGTTTGTTTATAAGTCACCTGTGAAGAACAGTGTCAAAGGCTTTACTGAAACCTAAATACACCACATCTAGGGATCTCCCTCGGTCCAACTCCCTGGTCACCCAGTCAAAGAAACCAGAATTGTCTGACAAGACCTGCCTCTGGTGAATCCATACTGCCTCAGATCCTGTAATCCGCTGGACTCCAGAAACCTATTTTCTCTTTCAGCAGCGTTTGCAATAATTTACTCACCACCGAAGTTAAACTAACCGGCCTGTAGTTTTCAAGCACATCCTTACTTCCGCTTTTGTGTAAAGGCACCACATGAGCCTCTCTCCAGTCCTTTGGCACCACTCCCAACTCCAACGAGGCATTGAAAAGATCAGTCAGTGGAGTTGCTAAAATGTTCCCAAGTTCCCTCAGTATTCTAGGCTGTATCCCATCCGGTCACATCACTTTGTCTACTTTAAGTTGAGCTAGTTTCTCACAAGCACAGTCTTCTGAAAATTGTTCTAGATATCCCTCGCTTCTGTTCCTGTTTATGGGTGTTTTCTGAGGTCCTGCTCCTGGTTCTTCATCTGTGAACACAGAATAGAAATATTTCTTAAGGAATTCCGCTTTATCCTTATCTGCTTCTACATATTCCTCCCCATCACCATCGAGTCTGACAATACCACTTTTGCTCTTCCTCTTCTCACTAACATATCTAAAAAATGTCTTATCCCCCCTTTTTATTGCATTGGCTATTTCCTCCTCTTTTTGAATCTTTGCTTTCCTGACTACTTTGCTAGCTTCTTTAAGTTTTTCCAAATACAGATGCCTGTCTTCCTCTCTCTGTGATCTCTTGTATTTCATGAAGGCCTCCCTCTTTATCTTCACTTTTTCAGCTACTTCTTTTGAAAGCCATAGCGATCTCCTTTTCCTTTTACCTTTATTTACCATTTTAACAAAAAGGTTGGTTGCCCTTAAAATATCCCATTTCAGTTTTGCCCACTGTTTTTCTACATCCCCCAGCTGTTCCCAACCCACTAAACGCCCTGAGGTATTGGCCCATCTTGGCAAAGTTAGTCTTCCTAAAGTCTAAGACCCTCACCTTTGAATGGATTCTAACAGCCCTAGTCCTAATACTGAACCACACCATCTGGTGATCACTGGATGCAAAATGATCTCCCACTATAACATCAGAAACACTTTCCCCATTGGTAAGCACCAAGTCCAGTATGGCCCCTTCACGTGTGGGGTTTGTTACCAATTGCCTGAATAGTTCTCCCTGTAGAGAATCCAGGATCTCTTTACTTCTAAATCATACTGCAGCAGGAAAGCGTAGTTACTCACCTGTAACAGGTGATCTCCGGGAACAGCAGGAATTTAGTCCTCACATATGGGTATCATCGGTACCGACGGAGCCTGCGCGGGAACGCTCCCCAGCATCCAATAGGAACGCTTTTGGGAGCATCCCTCAGCACATGCGCGCTGCCTTCCCACCTTTCCAACTGTCCCTCTTCAGTTAAGTTTGCAGCTCAGTGAAAGGAGAGAGAGAGAGAGTGAGAGAGAGAGAGAGAGAGAGAGAGAGAGAGAGACAACTCCTAGGGGAGGTGGTGGGTTGTGAGCACTAAATTCCTGCTGTTCCCAGAGATCACCTGTTACAGGTGAGTAACTACGCTATCTCCAGGAACAAGCAGGAATGTAGTCCTCACATATGGGGACTCCCTAGCTGAAGATGCCAGGGAGATATCCCCAGGAAGGTGCCACCGAAGGTGAGAATCCTTCCTCCCATGGATCTCTGGCATCCCACCAGGGTTTGTGGATAGGAGTTGGTTGAAATTTGAAAGAGATTTTGAAGAACAGCTTGGCCAAAGAAGGCATCCCGACGGGAGGCTTTATCTAGGCAGTAATGGGCTGTGAAGGTGTGTACTGAAGCCCAGGTGGCTGCTCGACAAATGTCATCAATAGACACAGAGTGGAGATTAGCCATAGACGCTGCCATGGCTCTCACATTGTGAGCTGCGACATAGTCCTGAAGAGGAAGACCATTACTCTCATAAGTAAAGGATATGCATTGGGCAATCCATTTAGATAAAGTTCTTTTGGAGACTGGAAGTCCCAAATGACTAGGGTCAAAAGCTACAAAATGTTGCAAGTACTTTCTATGTTGCTGTGCTCTTTGAATGTAAAAGGCTAAGGCCCTTTTACAATCCAAAGTAAGAAGGTTTCTTTCTGCATTAGAGGCGTGAGGCCTCAGAAAAAATACAGGAAGATAAATTGATTGGTTTAAATGAAAAGGCAAAACCACCTTTGGCATAAAGTGTGGGTGAGTTCGAAGAACAACCACCTTATGATGAAATCTAGAAGGAGGATCAGCCACTAAAGCTCGCAATTCAATAATGCGACGGGCAGAGGTGATTGCAATCAGGAAGATGACCATCCAAGTCAAACTTAAGGGCTGTAGTGACTAAAAGTTCAAAAGGCGGCTTCATGAGCTGCCCCATAACTAGATTTAGATCCCATGCTACCGGTGGTGGCTTGATGGTAGGTTTAGTTAATAAAAGGCCTCTCATAAATCTTGATAGGAGTGGATGAGAGGAAATTGTTTGTCCATTTAGAGGCTTATAAGAAGCTGCAATTGCACTAAGATGGACACTTACCGAATTGGTCTTTAAGCCAGAATTCTATAAGTGAAGGAGATACTCTAGTATTGATTCTAAGGGTATGACCAGGGGGTTTAATCCCTTCTTGGAGCACCATATAGTAAAACGTTTCCACTTGAAGGCATAAGATCTTCTTGTGGAAAGTTTCCTAGAAGCCTGAGGGATGTCTCTTACCTGCTGGGACAGGTTGAAATCCTGGAGGTCTAAGCCTTCAACAACCAGGCCGTGAGGTGCAGGGACTGGAGATTCGGGTGCCATAGCATCCCGTTCTCCTGGGAAAGGAGATCTGGAGCATGCCGTAACTCCAGAGGTGGCGCTTGAGAGATGCAGAAGCAGGGAATACCACATTTGGCATGGCCATTGTGGTGCTATGAGGATCATGCGACCCCTGTCTCTCTGAAGTTTGAAGAGTGTCTTGGGGATGAGGGGAATGGGTGGGAAGGCATAAAGGAAGTCCTGACCCCAGTGAAGGAGGAAGGCATCCCTTAGCTGACAGTTGTGCGCCGGAATCCTGGAACAGAACCGGGGAAGTTTGGCATTCAATGGACTTGCAAAGAGGTCTATGTCTAGAGTGCCCCAGAGATGAAATATCTTTGCCACCTGGTCTAGGTGGAGTGACCACTCGTGAGGTAGCAGTACTCGACTGAGTTTGTCTGCCCAAAGGTTTTGAATGCCTGGAAGTTATACCACTAGAATGTGACTTTGATGCTCTCTGGCGAGGGCCCATAGTCATAAAGCTTCGTTGCATAACGACAGAGCCTGTCCCACCCTGCTTGTTCACATAGAACATGGCTACCTGATTGTCCGTCTGGACTAGGACTGTCTTGTAGCTGAGCTGGGCGTGGAACACTCGAAGAGCTAAATAAATTGCTCTTAACTCCAGGAGGTTTGGTGTGTAAATCAACCTCCTGTGGAGTCCAGGTGTCCTGGGTAAAGAGATGATTCAGGTGTGCTCTCCAACCCACCTGTGATGCATCTGTTAGGGTGGCCTGAAAGAGGGGTTGATGGAAAGGAGACCCTACTGTCAGATTTTCTAATGATTGCCACCACTGGAGGGACAAAATTAGTCGTTGAGAGATTGTTATTTTGTCCGACAAATGACCCGTATCCTGTGTCCACTGTGTGGAGAGGGTCCACTGAGCTGCTCGCATGTGGAGGTGAGCATATGGGACTACATGAACTGTGGATGCCATGTGTCCCAGTAACTGCAGTAGCTCCTGAGCAGTGAGGGAGGATTTGCTTGCTGCTTGGGAAGCTAACTGCATTATGCGAAGACACCGGGCTTGTGGAAGGAAAGCCCTTGCCTGTCTGGTATTCAGACAGGCTCCTATGAATTCTAGGCATTGGGAAGGAACTAGTTGAGATTTCGGGAAGTTTATTACCAATCCCAAGTATTGGAGGATTCGCATTGTACGAGACAGTGCAGTGCTGGCCTCTGTTACTGTGGAGGCTCAGATGAGCCAATCGTCTAAGTAAGGGAAGACAAAAATCCCCAGGGTTTGTAGAAATGCAGCTACTACTGCCATGCATTTCGTGAATACCCTTGGTGCTGAAGTCAGACCAAAAGGAAGAACCCTGTACTGGAAATGCCTTCCCTTGAAAAGGAAACGTAAAACTTTCCTGTGATCTGGATGGATAAGAATGCGAGTGTATGCATCCTTTAAGTCTAGAGAGCAAAGCCAGTCCTGGCTTTGAAGGTATGGCAGAAGAGTTCCCAGAGACATTTTGAATTTCTCTTGAAACAGATATTTGTTCAATTCTCTGAGGTCTAGAATGGGTCTGTGTCCTCCTGCTTTCTTTGGAATAAGAAAATAGGGGGGAGTAGAACCCTGCACCCTGTTGAAGAATGGGTACTTCCTCTATTGCTCCTTGGGCAAGAAGTGTGGAGACCTCGTGATCTAGCAGATTGTCTGCAGAGGTTTGTGAATTGAACTGCTTTAGAATTGTAGGAGGGGGTAAGCTGTGAAAACGAAGTTTGTACCCCTCCCCTACAATGGACAAAGTCCAATCTTCTGCTGTTATCTGATGCCATCTGTTGACAAAGTGGCATAACCTGCCGGGAATATTGGGGGGTTGAGGACCCCTCAGAGGCAGGAAGGAGTCAAAGCCCTTGAGGGGGCTGAACCTGGAGAGCTGGTTGGGCTCTCGGGCCTTTTGGTTTCTTTTGTTGTCTAGTTTGTTCCTTTTGGGCAACCTGACCTGGAGCTTGAGTCTGATGGGCATAGGAAGGATAAAACTTCCTCTTTTTGCTAAAAGAGGGTTTTTTATAAGGCTTTCTTTTGGCTGGAGTGGCTGTAGACTATGACAATCTATCTAAGGTAGAATTGTCAGCATCTAACTCGTTAGCCTTCTCCTGCCAGTTCTTGCCGAAGATATTCTCTCCCGTGCAAGGAATGTTGCCTAACTTGTCCTGTACCCAAGTCTCCAAGTCTGATGCCTGTAGCCAGCCAATCCGTCATGCACCAATGGCAATAGCAGAAGTTCTGCTGATGCATTCGAAGCAGTCAAAGGCTGCACGATTGACAAACTTAGAGACATCCTGAGAATGCTTAACCAGAGTAAGAAAGTCTTGTCTCTTATCTGGGAGAAATGGGCTTATAAGTTCCAAGTCTCCTGTGATTTCTTTGAGGAACATTCCCATATATAGGCTATATGAGCTGATCCTAGCTGAAAGCATGGAAGCTTGAAAAGTTCTGCGTCCAAAAGCATCCAGAGTCCTGCATTCACGACCTGGAGGAATGGATGCATGTCTCTTAGCACTTTTCATCCTACGCATGGCTGACTCCACTACCATTGAATGATGTGGCAGCTGAGTTTTCTGAAATCCAGGACATGGTGGGACTCGATACATAGTATCAAGTCTCCTAGAGTGAGAAGAAGTAGTCAGAGGTGTCTCCCACATTCTGAGCATCAAGTTATGCAGAATTTCATGAATAGGCAGAGTAGCTGCCTCCTTAGGAGCTTTAGGATATTGGAGGATTTCCAATTCCTTTGCTCTGGGTTCCTCTTCAGGAGCTACTGTGATTTAAAGACCTTTAGCCATATCACGGATGAAATCCTGAAATGACATGTCCTCTGGAGGTGACATTCTACGTTAGGGAGAAGAGGGATCTTCTAAGAGAAAACCTCTAGTGCCAGCAGAATTGTCAGTCGTCTTCGGAATTGGAAGAATCAAAGTATTCCTGACCCCGATGCTCCTGCAAAGCATGATCCCGGTACCGATCGAAGTCGGTACCGAGGTGACCCGGTACCACTATCCACTCCAGCCGGAGGTGGATGGGAAGAGGTACCATCGGGACCGGTACCGTCGGTACCGGCATCGGTGTCAATGTCAGCACCGGTGCCCTTGGGACCACCGGTATCGCAGCTGAGAGAAGAGCTGCGATACTGCGTTCGATAGCAAGAAACCTCTGGTCTAGCGATGCTGCCGATGCTTGGGTGTCGGTACCGGTAAGAACAGCCAGAACCCCTGAGCATGGCACAGGCAGTTCTTGCGAGATTGAGGCCTTAAGAACATCCTGAAGCCCCACCGATGCTTTGGAAGCCAAAGCCTCCCGCTGGGGCTGTTTTGCCGGTGTGGTTCCCTCAAGGGCAATGCCAATGGCCTCTCGATGCTTAGCAGGAGAGCTACCCTTTGAGGACCGGCTTTTGTGTTTAGTTATCTGAGATCCATGGGAGGAAGACGAGGCCGTTGACTATGTCGATGCAATGGATCTGGCATCTGAAGAAAAGAGGGTACCGAGTTTTGCGGCCCGGTTCTGTCTTCCTCTTTTAGTCATCCCCATGCAGGAGAGACATTCAGTTGGAGAATGATCAGGTCCTAAACATTTTAGACACCAATCATGGGTGTCAGTGACGGAAATGGTACCGCCACACTTAGTACATTTTTTAAAACCACTAGTTGGCTTTTCCATGATTTTGGAAAAATGGGGCCTAATGCCCAAAATGGCGCCTAGCACCAAAACAGGAAAGTTTTTGAAAAGAAACAGTAAAAGTCTAGGGTTTTGGTTTTTTTTTGTTTTTTTAGGAAAAGAACCGGCGGTACTGGTAGGCGTCGTGCAGTAGGCAAACGCGACCACAAAAAAAGAATTTTAAAGAATTTTCTGCGGTGACAGGGAATAGGTCCTGTTGACTCCGCGGAAAACGAAGAACTGAAGAGGGACAGTTGGAAAGGCGGGAAGGCAGCGCGCATGTGCTGAGGGATGCTCCCAAAAGTGTTCCTATTGGACGCTGGGGAGCGTTCCTGCGCAGGTTCCGTCGGTACCGACGATACCCATATGTGAGGACTACATTCCTGCTTGTTCCTGGAGATTGTGCCAATCAACATCTGTCATATTAAAATCCCCTATCAGTAGCACTGCCCCTTTCCTAGCAATGCTGCGTATGTCTTCAATTAACTCTGTCCACCTCTTCCTCTTGTGAGGGACGTCTGTATATCACGCCAATGCAAATAGATCTCTTTCCCTCTTTCTAGTTTAACCCACAATGCCTCCTCTCTCCCTTTTAAACTCTAATTCCAAAGCTTTAACAGTATTTTTTTACATATAGTGCCACTCCTCTTCCCCCTTCTTCCTACCTTGTCCTTTCTGAATAAAGTATAGCCAGGTACAGTTACATCCCAATCATGGTTTTCTGTGAACCATGTTTCTGTAACTGCCACTAAACCCTAGTCAGCCACTCCCACCAAAGCTTCAACATCAGGGATCTTATTTCCCATGCTACGGCCATTTATACACACTGCTTTCCATATGTTACCCCTGTTACCCATTTCCATAAAGGTGTTTAATGTATCACTTACCTGGGGGCTTTCTTCCCCCATCCCCAACGGATTTAGTTAAAAAGCCCTCTTCAGTAGATTAGCCAGTCTACTACTGAAGACGTGTCAACCTTTCTTGGACAGATGGATGCCATCTCTGCTCTGCAACCCTTGGAACAGCATCCCATGGTCTAGGAAACCAAAATGCTCTCAATGACACCATCCACGCAGCCATGCATTCATCTCCAGGATGCGAGCCTCTCTGCCTTGGCCTTTACCCTCAACAGGGAGGATTGAAGAGACCACCACCTGTGCACCTAACTGCTTCACCCCTCTGTCCCAGAGCCATGAAGTCACTTTTGATACGCTCAGAGGAATACCTGGCAGTATCATTTGTTCAGACATGGATTAGCAACATTGGGCAATATTCAGTGGGCTTGATGAGTCTCGGCAAACTCTCCGTAACATCTTGGATTTTGGCAACAGGCAGACAGCATACCTCTCTGGACATCAAGTTTGGTTGGCAAATGGACGCCTCTGTACACCTCAGAAGAGAGTCACCAACCACCACTATCCTTCGCTTCCTTATGGTCACCGATTCTGCAACTTTGGGGTACTTGAACTCTGGTTCTTCCCTTTCCGGGGATGCTTTCACCTCCTCCACTTCCAGGGCTGCATGACAGTTCATCAATTCAAGGGCTGGATTAGTTGGATTGGTGATTCTGCAGGACTTGGTGACTTGTGTCCAACCTTCGTCATTCTGTCGGCACCCATCTTCTCCTCTGCTGGAGAGCTTGGTTGCTGCAAGAGGCATCTTCATCAATGTACTTCTCACTGTCTTGAATGCTCCTCAGCCTCGCCACTTCCTGAGTTCCTCCACTTGTTTCCTCATAGCTTCAGCATGCAGGCATCCTGCACATGGAACCAGTCCTTCAACTGGCATTGGGACCTCTGTCTGGACAGAGGCAGAAGCTGTAACGGGGCAACAGCTTTAGCGATATTTTTCGCAGCCATTGTTCAGTTTGTGGAGCTTAGGTATCTGTTAAAGCAAAAGAGATCTAACAAAGTACCAGCCAGTTTCCCAGCTGTCCTTTCAGAGAAAAAGCCGTTAAATCTCTTTAATTACATTCAAAATGTACTGTTCCAAGTCCCTGTGTTTTGTTAAATGGGGAGGTGCCCTATAAAGCAAGACTGCTCACTAGGGGTGGGTGATAGTTGGGGGGGGGGGGGTAGGGAGGGAACTAACTCCTGATTAGGTGTCAGCAGTTCCCAAGAGCTGGGAAAGTTACCAAAGCAGAGTTTTAAACCTACCCCACTAAAGAAAATGTCTACCAAAGCACCAAAAAGAATTAACTGTTTTAAAAATATACCGTAACCCTTTTAAGAGCTCCCTGTCAGAGAGCTTGCAATTTAAAAAAAATAAACCCTCAAATTCTTACCGTTGTTTGAACTGTATAGCCCCTGTTAGGAATGTATCTTGTATCATCTGTTTAACCACTTAGTGGACAGGAAAGACCGCTTGGGAAGTCCGCACTGCCTGGATAAGAGGATCATCTAGAGCAGTGGTTCCCAACCCAGTCCTCGGGTACCCCCAGGCCAGTCAGGTTTTCAGGGTATCCTTAATGAATATGCATGAGATAGAAGCAGGTGCATGCAGATCTATTGTATGCAGATCTGTGTCATGCATATTCATTGTGGATATCCTGAAAACCTGACTGGCCTAGGGGTCCCAGGGAACTGGGTTGGGAACCACTACTCTAAAGTGTCCTCCACTGGGCAACCAGTTGGTAAATTAAGGACTTGGAGGGACTCCGCAATCAGAGCGGGTAACTCCTCTTGCTGAAATACGCATACAATGCGCGACCGATCTTCCGGCTTCGAAATTTCACCTTCCTCTAACTCCTCTGCCTCCATCTCTGGATCCAGACACATGTCATCTGACCCTGGCCAATCAGAATAAAGTGAATGATCCTCATGACCTTCTTCGCTGGTGCTGGACCAGAAACCTCTTCCTTTTGCGAGCCCGTGGGTACCACCACGGCAGCACTCACAGTGGAGCCAGTACCAACCCCTTGCTGGTGTAAACAAAAAGCGCGGTGTAGAAGCACAAATTCTGGCGAAAACCCTCCCAAACTCATCCCTCCCAGACTGAGGGAAGTCGAAGGCCGCGCCACAGAAGGACCCGACTCACGGAGAGGAAGGAGTTTCCGTGGGAAGGAATGACTGAAGGGCCAGGAGGAACCTGAGGTGTTGAGGAAGCAGGCTCCTTGGTTTTCTCCTGAAGCGCTTGCTCCATATCTACAGCCTCTGAAGCACAGGTGCGACATACTCCTGCGTCTGAAAGAGCTCCCCTCCTGGTACCACAAACCAAGCACTGCGGGCAGGAAAGCATTGATTAAGTACTATAGCAGTGCCACACTGTTTTAGATAAGCCCGTAGACGGTATGAGAGAAATATTTCCCAGAACAGAACCAGGAAAAGACAAAGCCCTATATATATTTTTTTTCCAGGACTAAAGCTCACAGTACCAAACCTTATAAAAATATGAAACCGAGCCCCAGAGTGACATATGGTGAAAAACGGAGGCCCTAAAGGAGTCTCAGAGGAAAAAACGAGGGAAACAAACTCACAACCATCCTCTCACAGGCCTGCAGAGAAAAAAAAAACATGAGGTGGCAAACCGCTGCTAAAATTACGGCCGAGATCCTCACAGCCCTCCTGCCTATGTAAAATAACAATCGGAATAAATAAATTGTGCAAGCCTACCTCCGATCGTCGGGTAGAAGCAGTAAGGAGAAGGGCAAG
This sequence comes from Ichthyophis bannanicus, assembly GCA_033557465.1. Lineage (NCBI taxonomy): Eukaryota > Metazoa > Chordata > Amphibia > Gymnophiona > Ichthyophiidae > Ichthyophis > Ichthyophis bannanicus. The sequence continues at coordinate 1,118,677,118 of CM066033.1, read as the reverse complement.
ATCTTAACGGTCTGTGTGAGCTCCCGTGCTCAGCCAGCTTTTGGCTTCGGCATAAAGGAGGGGGGTGGCGGCAGCACCAACAAACTGACTACAGTGAATTGATAGCGGCTCCTCACCTGCTGACCGGGAGCCAACAAATCGCTGGGATTACTGTGCGGCAGAAAAAAGGTTCTCACAGAGCTAAAAGAAGCACCTCCGTTGAAAGTGCTGTCCCGGCTGTGTTTTTTTTTTATTTTTGTTTTTAGCTTTATCAAAATGGATTGCAATTGAAAAGTAAACCAAAGTAAACCAAATTAAAATCCTTATTTGTTACTTCAGTGAGCCCCATACCTGGGCTCGTGGTGTCCTCCAGCTGCTTGGAGACTGAGTGTACTAGAAGCTCATGGGAGGAGCCAGTGGTATTAGTACTGCTATTCTCAAGAACGTGACGTACTCAGTCTCCAAGCTGCTGGAGGAGGTGCACTACGAAGAGGTTCAGGACTGGACTGGAGGGACAATAAGGAATATCTTTTGTTTTATTTCCTATTCCTTTCCTTATGACTCCTAGCATTCTATTTGCTTTCTTGGCTGCAGCTGCACACTGGTCAGAGGGTTTCAACATACTATTCACAATGACGCCCAAAATCCTTTTCCTGAGTGCTGATTCCTAATGTAGAACCTTGCATTGTTTAACTGTAGTTTGGGCTGTTCTTCCCTCAGTACATAACTTTGAATTTGTCCACGTTAAACTTCATCTGCCATTTGGATGCCCAGTCTATCAATTTTCCAAAGTCTTCTTGCAGTTTTTCACAATCCTCTTGTGTTTTAACAACTTTTAATAATTTTGTGCTATTTGCAAATTTGACCACAATGCTCGTTACTCCCATATCCAGGTCATTAATAAATGTTACAAAGCAGTGGGCCTAGCACAGATCCCTGGGTTACTCCACACTATACATCCTGCTCTGAGAAAATTGGCCATTTAGGCCTACTCTCTTTCTTTTTACCAGTTCCTAATACACTGCCTCCTATCCCATGACTTTTTAATTTCCACATGAGCCTCTCGTGAGGAATTTTGTAAAGACTCTCTCAAAATCCAACACACACTATATCAACCGGCTTGCCTTTATCTACTTGTTTATTCACACCATCGAAAAAATAACAGATTAGTGAGACAAGACTTTCCTTGACTAAATCCATGTTGGCTTCCTGCATTAAGCCATGATTATCCAGATGTTCAGTAAGAACATAAGACATGCCATACTGGTCAGTCCAAAGTCCATCAAGCCCAATATCCTGTTTCTAACAGTAGCCAATCTAGGTCATCAGTAGCTAGCAGTTTCCCCAAAAAGACAGGTTCCACAATGCCTGCACTTGGTCAAGCAGTGATATCCCAGGTTCCTTTTAATAATGGTCTATGGACCTTTCCTCTAGGAACTTGTCCAAACCTTTTTTAAACCCAGCTACATAACAGCTTTTACTACATCCTCCGCTAACAAATTCCAGAATTTGATTACACGTTGAATGAAAAAATATTTTCTCTTATTAGTCAAATAGGTTACCTTGTAGCTTCATTGCATGTCCCCTAGTCTTTCTATATTCTGACGACGTAAACAATCGATCTACGTTTAGCATGGTTTCTACCGTTTTGCCCAGTACAGACATCAAGCTGTAGTTATCTGAATCACCCCTGGAACCCTTTTTAAAAATTGGCTTTACATTGGCTACTCTCCAATCCTCAAATACTACAGATGATTTTAAGGATAGTTCACAAATGACTTAAAAATGGTCTACAATCTCAGATTTCAGTTCTTTTAGCACCCGATGTGCAGGTGATTTGCTACTCTTTAGTCACAATAAATAGCTGTACTACATCTTCCTGATTTACACAGATTTGTTTCAATTCCTCTGATAATCATTGTTAAATATCATTTCTGGCATGGGTAAGTTTCCTACATCTTCTTCAGTAAAGACTGAAGCAAAGAATTCATTCAGTCACTCTGCTATGACTTGTCCTCTTAGTGCCCCTTTTACCCTCTATTATCTAATGTTCCAGCTAGTTCCTTCACAGGTGTTTTCTACGAATGTATTTGAAAACTTATTATGTGCTTTTGCTTCCATGTCAAGCTTCTTTGCAAATTCTCTTTGTCTGCCTTTGTTAGTGATATTGCAGAAGGGCTGTCGGGTAAGGTTTCTTTGTTTGCAGATGATACCAAAATCTGCAATAAAGTAGACACCCAGGAAGGAGAAGATAACATGAGGAGGGACCTTAGCTAAGCTTGAACAGTCTATAATGTGGCAGTTGATTTTTAAAAAATGTGGGGTCATGCATCTGGGCTGCAAAAATCCAAAGGAGTGGTACAGTGAGGTATGCCTGGCCACAAAAGAAAAGAGGGACCTGGATGTAATTGTGTTGGACGATCTTAAAGTAGCTACACAGGTAAAAAAGGTGACTGCAAAAGCCAGAAGGATGGCCAGCAGAATAGCCAGCAGGAAAAAAGGAGGTGATAATGCCTCTGTCAGTCTCTGGTGCGACCTCATTTGGAGTATTGTGTGCAATTCTGGAGATATATTCTTTGATATAACCAGGATGGAGTATGAAGAGGGTGGCTACTAAAATGGTTAATGATCTTCATTATGAAGCATATGAGGACAGACCTAAAGATCTTAATATCTATACTTTAGAGGAAAGGTGGGATGGGGCAATATGATAGAGATATTTAAATACCTCTGTGGCATAAACGCACAGGGGGGTCTCTTTCAATTGAAGGCAAGCTCTGCTACAAGGGGACATAGCATGAGAGTGAAAGGGGATAGACTCGGGAGTAAAATGCAAAAATATTTCTTTACGGAAAGAGTAGCAGATTCATGGGATAGTCTCCCAATGGAGGTAGTGGACATGAGGACAGTATCTGAATTCAAAAAAGCAAGGGACAAACACAGAGGATCTCTAAAGATAAAAAAAAAAAATGAGTACTGTAGTTGATATGGAAGGGCAGACTAGATAAGAAACATAGAAACATGACACGTCCTATCAACGTCTTGCATTTAACTTGCCAGTACTTATGTTTCCTGTTTTCAGCATTTGACTCTCTCCATTTTCTGAAGGATTCTCTTAGCTATAACACAGCCTCTTTGACTTCACCTTTAAGGTGTGCTGGCCGTCATTTGACCTTCCTTTCACCTTTCTTAATGTAATACATCTGGGTCTTCTTTTGGGGGTATTTCATGTTCTGGTTGATGTGGGAATCACAAATCTTTTCTCCAGATGAACACCGAACATGCTGGCTTCTTTGGCCCTGGACGAAGAAATGACTCATCACTGATTACTACTTTTCTCTAATCTTTAGTCCATGCTTTATGTTTCAGTCCCCATTTATAGCGCTTCTCTTTTATAACCTATGTCATTAGTTGTTTTTTCAGAGGTCATCGTGCTTTTTGACCAATTTCCAAAAGTCTTGCGAATTGTGGAAGAACTGACCGCTATACTTTTCTCTTCTACATCTCTTTTTAATGCGTCGCTTGTCTTCTGAGGGTCTTTTCTACTTGCCCTGAGAACATAGTTGTCTCTGGGTGTGGTTTTACGACCACAATTTCCCTTTTGTTTAGGTGAGATGGATCCTGTCTCCTTTTTAGATTTGATCACATGACTGACGGTTGCGAGACTGACACCAACTATACTTGCTATATCCCTGTAGGTCTTACGTGTGTTAGTGCAGGATGACGATCTTTGTGCATCACGTCCATCATGCACGATTGTATTAACAACTAAGAATACACTTGAAAGAAAATCAGATCCAATGTTGGCTGATGATATAGTCGCATACACAATAAGTCATTCCTACATCATATCAGATCATCTATTTATTACATCATTTAACCCATAAACCCACAAATTATGAAATATTTCATACATGATGATTTAACCAAGTTGATCAAAAAAAGATCAAAATTAAATGCATATACAATTCAATCTCTGCGGACCAGAAGTGACGCGGACGCACGAAGCACGTACGTGTCCCCTCAAGGTGGCTGGTCACTATTTAATCCTGCCTGGTGCGGCGGTCTGCGCCGCGGCAGCGCGTGCCCATGGAGCCTGTAGCGCTCCTTGGGGCGAGTCCGGGGGCGAGTGCCAGGGCCCATTGAGTCCCAAACCTCGCTTACCCTTGTTGCACCCCTCACGCAGATCCCCTTCACAAGGTAAGTCTTTCTGGTTGTACACCCTGGTCCTTTTCACTGTTTTGTGCTGCTTGTGCATGTGCATGTGCTCTATCCCGGTTCACTGGGGCCATCGCCCTCCGCCGAGCCATCACCTTCTCCTGCGCGCTACTGCTGCTCCCATATCGCCTAGAAATGCCCTTAACCTCATCCCTTGCTTACCACTGTCCAACTATCCTCTCGCCGTTTCTCCTCCTCTACTGTCATCAGATCTTTCCTGTGCACTTCACAATTGCCTCTCCCTACGTTCCAAGACCATTCTTGTCCATGATCTACTTCTCCACCACTCCCTTGATATTCTATTTCTTACAGAAATATGGATCAGAGACGGTGAGGAGCCTCTCCTCCATCGCTGCCTTCCTCCAGGCTATTCGGCCTTCTCTACCTCCTGCCGTGGCAGGGCCAGCGGTGGTGTCACTGTCCTCTGCCACTCCTGCCTCCCTGTTCAAGAACTTTCCTCTCCATCCCTCCACTACCCGGAGTCTCTTCTCCTCCGCCTCAGCACCTCTCCTGCACTTCATTTCCTCTTAATCTATGCCCCTCCATCCCTTCAGTCCACCTTTGGGATTCGCTTCTTCTTACTCTCATTGAGGCCTCACTCCATTTCCCTCACCTCTTGGTCCTAGGCAATTTCAATATTTATTTATTTACATTCTCTTATATACCACGCTATTCTGCATCAGTGCAGTTTACATTGAACAAACTGAAATTACATTGAACAGGGCATTATAACTTGGAGATAACTATTTTACAGGGAACATGGGCTATGGAGGGTTAAGTGGCTTGCCCAAGACCACAAGCAGCACCTGTGGGACTAGAAACCCCAGTCCTTCCGGCCCAATGTTGCTGTCCTCTAGTGAGATTTGAACCCCCAACCTTCCGGCCTGAAGTACCTTGCCCCAACCACTAGGCCACTCCTCCACTCTATCCATCCTGATTGCCCCACTAGGTCCCGCGACTCTTCTTTTCTCACTCATATCACTGACCTATCCCTTCAGCAACATGTCTCCATTCCTACGCATTTGGCCGGTCATACCCTTATTTATTTTTATTTATTTTATTATTTATTTATTTAGCTGTATTTATATCCCGCCTTTCACTGAGTCAAAGCGGTGTAACATAAAAGGGGAGTGTGGACAATAATCAATTTCTGGGGTAGAGGCCATCACCAGGTGGCTAACAATGATTATAACAGGTGTTTGGGACAGACATAGGCAGTGTGATACAGTCTCTTTTTCAGAGGTCCCTTGACTTAGTTCTATCTCCCCAGGCCTCCCCTTTTGCCACTCATGCCTTCCATTCCCTCCTGGTTCCCTGGTCTGATCATTTTTGTCTTTCTCCCTCCAATCCCCTTCCCCTTCTTCTTCCCCCTCCCCCCCCCCCACCCCCACCCCTGACCCGTCATGTTACTGTCTCAACTCTTTCCTGTTTCCCTTTCTCTGACACTTCTTTCCCTTAACTCCCAAGCCCAACTCTGGAACTCCACCCTTTCATCTACCCTGGACAATCTTGCCCCTCTGCAACCCCGCTCTAACAAACGCCTTCTTCGCTCCCACCCCTGGTATCACCCCGGTCTCTGTCTTCACCGTTCTTATCTCCGCCGAGCTGAACGCCTTTGGCATAAGCACCCTTCCCCTACTGCTCTCGCTCACTACCGCACTTGTCATCACCACTACCGCTCTTTACTGCATTCTAGTAAACGTGCCTATTTCTCCGATAGCATTTTGTCCGGCTCTAGTTCTTTGCGCCAGCTTTATTCCATCGTTCACTCCCTTTCTAATCCCCGATCTTCTACCCCCACAACCTCCCCTCAGCCCACTCCGGATCCTGCCCCTCTTGCTTTGCATTTCACTGATAAGGTTCTCACTCTACGCTCCTCCTTCTCCTCCTGCCCCCTACTTCTTTCCCCTCCCTCTTCCACTTCCTCACCAGCCCCCTCTTCCCCTGTCCAGGCTTGCCAAATTTTCTCTCACTGCTGGTCCTCTTTTCGTCCCATTACTATCCCAGAGCTGTCCAAGACTCTTGCCTCCACCCGTAAGACAAACTGTCCCTCCGATCCCATTCCTTCCACTTGGCTCTGAGTCTTCTTTGGCCCTTATTCCCCTTATCCACTCTATGTTCCATACTAGTCTCCTTACCGGTTCCTTCCCTTCTCTCTGGAAGCATGCTTTGATCAGGCCTATCCTTAAAAAACCCACCCTGGATCCCTCCGTCCCTGCTAATTGGCGTCCGATTTCCAACCTCCCATTTCTTTCCAAACTTCTGGAAAAACTGTTTTTTGTTCAGCTTTCCTCTCACCTTGACGCCACTCTTTCCCTCCACCCCCGTCAGTCTGGTTTCCGACCGGGGCATAGCACAGAATCTATTCTTCTCTCTGTCATGAATGAACTTCTCTGCACATGATCGTGGTTCCATTTCTATCGCTGTTTCCCTGGACCTCTCCTCTGCATTTGATCTCGTCGATCATCGTACCTTGCTCTCTCGTCTTCATAACACTGGGATCTCTGGCACTGTTCTCCACTGGTTCCGCTCTTTGACTAATAGATCATTTTCTGTCATCGCTGGTTCCTCTTCCTCTCCCATTCACCCACTCACCTGTGGAGTTCCTCAGGGTTCTGTCTTGGCCCCTCTTTTGTTTAACGTCTTCCTTGCTCCCCTCACTCTTTTGGTGCAGCAATCTGGTGTCTCAGCCTATTACTACGCAGATGATATTCTTCTCCTATATCACACCAGCCCACTCTCACCGGATTTCTCCCCTCTCAATTTCTGTCTATCTTCCATTGCCTCCTGGATGTCCACTAACTTTCTCCACCTCAATCCTTCTAAGACTCAGGCCATCTGGTTCACCTTCGGCGGCTCTATACCATCAGTTTCCCCTCTGCTCTATTCCTCCCCCATTCCTGTTGTCCCCTCCTTGCGCTACCTTGGGGTGGTCTTGGATTCAGCTCTCCCCTTCCGTGAACATATTTCCCTTGTAGTCCAATGTTCCTTCTCTCCCAGGCAACTGCGAGCTCTTCGCCCCTTTCTCCCCGTTTCCGAATTGACCACCCTACTCCTTTCCCTCACTCTCTCGCTTAGATTACTGCAACATCTGCTTTGCCGGTCTCCCCCAATGTCAAATCCAAAGGCTACAGCTTATTCAAAATACCACAGCCCGGCTCATTACTCATGCTTCCCGTTATGATCACATCTCTCCCCTTCTCATCGGTCTCCATTGGCTTCCTATCTCCTACCGGATTCAATTTAAAGTCCTCACATTCGTTCATAAGGCAATACACACTGGTGTCCCGCACTACCTCTCTAACTTGGTTCGCTCCATGTTCCTCAACGTTCCCTGCGCTCTATTCACGCCAACCGTATGTTCCTTCCCCCTCCAGCCTCTGCTCATCTTGAATCCACCCGTTCCTCTGCCTTTTTCTTTCTTGGCCCCAGGCTCTGGAACTCACTCCCCCTTGCCCTCCGTCTTGAACTATCCTTCAGCAAATTTAAAACTGGACTAAAGACCCACCTTTTCTGTACGGCCTACGACCTTCCCCTCCCCCTCCTCCATCCCCACAGTCCCTCCTTAGGTTTGTCTCGTCTTCCTCAGTTTGTTTGTCTGTCTGACTTTGACCTACTCGTACACACTCTCCTTCTCTACCTCTATCCCTTTCCTATCACATTAATGGAGTTCTATTTCTTCTATCCCTCCTTTTCCTGCAGCGTTCTTGATCTGACCTTATTGTAAACCGCGCTGGTGTCTACAGCGTGTACGGTATATAAAGAAATAAAGAAAGATAAGAAAGATAGGCTGAAAAGATTAAAAAATCTGTTTGTTTCAATTAATTTGCACCAGGGTGTAGGTCTAAAATTACTTCATGAAGCAGCTGGTTAAAGAAATGACTGAAGGGGATGCTGTCATTTATTTCATCTAGAAACTCTCTCCCTAGCATGGCCTGATTTAACATTGACCCAGTCAATACTGGGGTACAGTAATTGAAATCTCCATTACTGTGTTGTAAACTCTGCAAGCTTCCCTAATCTGTGTGTTCATTCTAGCCAGGTTGGCAGTAGTATACCAGTCACTGCCATTTCCTTCCCCTTTTAACATGGAATTTCTATCCATAAAGATTCTACAGCGTAATTTGTTTTCTGCAAAACCTGTATCCTGTTTGACACAATGTCACCTTTAACATATAGCACCAACCCCCCCCCCCCACACCTATGTGATCTACCCTCTCACTGTGATATAGTTTGTAGACTAGTATCAGCATCCCATTAGTTATCCTCCTTGCCTTAACACCTAAGTAAGCAAGGTCTTTTTGACTCTGGATCGGATACAAAAGCTCCTACCCAGTTTCAGGCCTTCTGTGCCCAGTGGGTACAACTCTGAAATTTGTTCCCTGGAGGAGAGTTTACATGTGCACCCTACAGTGGGGCCTGTCCCATTAGTCGTCTTCTCCCTAGAAGTACAACACACAGCTGATAGTTCAAAAGAATGTCACTAGGTAGTTAACCTGGTGACAGGCCCTAGCACACCTCCTCAATGGGATGGATCTGCAGGTGCCCAGCTGGTTGATCAGACTACAGATGAAAGCCTTATTGACTGGGGCGCCTACTGTCACGGTTAAACCGTACAGGGCACTGGTCACAGACTAAGGAAATCTGGTTCATCAACAGTTTGGAGGCCAGAGCAATTTTCTTAGCCTGTCTGACATTTCTGCCCTTTCTAGTAAGGAGGGCAGTTCCAGTGTTCTCACATAATGCCAGTGGTAAAAATGCACATGGGGCATTTTAAGACAGGCAGTGGCATTTGAAATAGAGTGACTTTGCAAGTGGGCAGAGCATTATCAGTTAGCTCTATCAGCAACCCACACAGCTGCCACAGAAAATGTGCAGGCAACTTTCTCAGTCAAAATACCCTTGACCCAGGGAAGTGGGAGCATAGCCCCTCGGCTTTCAGCTCAAGAGTGGAATGCTGAGATTGCCCATATTTCAAAATGATGGCAACTCATCAAAATACAAAGACAACCAATTCTTCAGTCAAAGAAAAAATCCTTGTGCCGAAGAGATAGAAGCTTGCTTCGGCCGTAGTCTCAGAAGTTTGTTATATGTTTTTCTATCCTGACCTCTTACAGTATGTGTCCTTCACAGAATTCAGTCTCATTCAGATCTGGTGATTTTCCTAGTTTCAGACTGGCCTCAAAGGCCCTGTACACTGACCTGTTAAAGCTTCTGGCTGGCACTCCTCTGCAGTTACCTCAGAGTTGGGGGCTTCTGCTTCAAAATCCCCTCCTGACTGAGGATCCAGAATCCTTCTTTCAAATTAATCTATGCCTTTCTATGGCCAAGCAGTAAGCTAGGACTATTCAGCAGTGTTAGTCACCAACCTCTTGAAGGCTCATAGGTCCTCCACTTCCCTGACATATTAAGATCTAATAATAAATACCTAGGTACTACGGCATGTGAATGTTCCATCCATCCTGGCTTTCCTGCAAGTCCACAACTTCCTCAAATTACAGGTGGCAGCTATAGCCTGCTATAAGGGGCAGGTTCACGGCACCTCCTTAGCAGCTTATCCAGGTGTTTCATATTTCCTTAAAGAGGTAAAGCAGACCCAAACCCCCATCACCCAAAGGTTTATAAGTGGGATCTTAATTTAGTCCTGTGTGCCCCTAAGGGGCCCTCTATTTAAGCTTCTTTGTCAAGCAGCACTTAAAGACATGACATTTTAAGTTTGTTTTCCTTGTGGCCATTTGTTTGGCCTGCCATATTTTGGAATTGCAGATGCTCATGTGCAGGATTCCATATCTTTTGAATCCAAGTACAGTTCCCTTGTCTTTTCCTAAAGTTCTTTCCCCATTTCATATCAAGCAATTTGTCTTCCAGCCTTTTCAAGCACAGACCTGAAGAACTCACTTCTCCATGCTTTAGATGTTAGGAGAGTGTTATGGCAGAGTTTCAAAGAGAACAATTCCTTTCAGACTTCAGATCACCTCTTTATCCTCCTTCAGTGGGCCAAAGGAGAAGCAACTTCCAAATATTATCTGTCTAGGTAGATTAAGGAGGCTATTAATCTAAACTTAGCCTAAACCACATTACAAACCAATGTTGAAATGCTCTATCACTCCCTGTATAACAAGAAGAATACCATTGTATATAAATAATTTATATGTACAAAGTTTTCCCCTATGTTGTATCCTGTTAGACTTCCTGTTACATGTAAACTCACGACAGCCTGTTGCTATCTGTGAGTACTTTAAGTTTACTGTAAACCGCGCTGATGATAAAAGTGCGGTATATAAGAGCGTTAAATAAATAAATAAATAAAATATTAATTCAGCATATTTGTTAAAGGGTAAGCAAGCACTAGTGGGCTTTAGGATCTACTCCAGAGTTTAGATAGAGCCCTGGGCAATGTCTAGGCCAGTCGTGCCAGGATATTTGCAAGGTAGTGACCTGGTTGTCTTAGAATTCTTTTGGAAGCACTACAAGTTGCAGGTTGAGGCCAAGGAGATAGAGCCTTTGGGAAGCCAGTCCTCAAGGAGGCAATGTTTTCCTCCCATCTAAGGTCCTAAATCTTTGGCACATCCCACTTGTCTGGACTGGTCTAGCAGGATAAGGAAGGTGAAATTTGTTTTTATCTGTTAATTTCTTTTCTTGGGGTCCTGTTAGACCAGTCCAGGACTCACCCCAGAAAACTAAAATAGAGTGGTCAGGTGGTTTTCACCTCTGTCTCAGTTAATTGAAGGTCCATGTTTTGTATCATTTGTGGCTCATAGCAGAACTCCACTTATTTATTTATTTACATTCTCTTACATACCGCGCTATTCTGCATCAGTGCGGTTTCCCTTCTGGGAATTGTTACTGTTGTTCATTGATAAAACTGAAATCTACTGTGTTAAATTATATATCTAAATCAACTTGGGAAATTTCATACAGGTAAGATCCAGGACTGCATTACTCCTTACACTAGTGATATCATCATTGAAGTTTGAGTTCTCTGCCTCCATCTGCTAGCTGGACAGCATAACCCACTCATTTGAACCGGTCTAACAGGACTCAAGGAAAGGAAAATTAACAGATAAGAATAAATTTTGCGATATAAAAATATGAACACATGATCTCACACCATCTACAATTCTTACTGCAGTATTTTTCGTGTACCTATGACTTTATCAAAAGGCAGGGCAAAAAGCTGTCTTCAGATGAAGGGATCACTGAAGCTCCAAGCAGCTACACTGCTCCTCTTCTACTCTACACCATGGCAACTCTGGTTATTGTCTACCTTTGTTTTTTAAAAGCTTACATGTGTAACTACTATTACTAGCCTAACTTTCATTCAAGCCAATGCAGAAAGCCGGTGCTAGACCTGCGCTGGATCTTTTTTTAATTTTTTAATTTTTTTTTTTAACGTTCCTTTCAATGCACACATTTTAACATGTGATGCAGGAAGGTTAGAGTATGCAAATGATCACAGCAGGAATCATGCGCATGCAAATGAGCCACCGCAGCATTAAACTAGGAGAGCAAGCCAAATACATGTAACAAAAGAAATCTGCGCTAATTAGCCATGAAGTGCTTGGACAGCATGTCAAATTTGCATATCAGCCCCAACAGTATTTTGATGGCATCGGGGATGATCACGGCATTAAGAAAAACCTCAGATTCCATCAAATACTGTTGGAGCCAGTATCCAACAAAAGAGAATTCCTGGTGACCCAGGGGCCCCAATCCACCCACCCGACAGTATTCTGATGGCATTGCGGACAATCGCAGCATCAAGAAAAGCCACTGATGCATCAAAACACTACCGGGGGCCGGTGCTCCGACAAAAAGTAATTACCTGGTGGTCTAGTGGCCCCTGAACCCCCCACCAAGAAAATAACCTAATGGTCTAGCAGCCTCAACCAAAGTAAAAGTGAAATCGCCCCCAAGCAAAAATAAAGCATAGTTACTCACCTGTAACAGGTGATCTCCCGGAACAGCAGGAATTTAGTCTTCACATATGGGTATCATTGGCACCAACTGAGTCTGCGTGGGAACGCACCCCAGCATCCAATAGGAAAGCTTTTGGGAGCATCCCACAGCACTTGTGTGCTGCCTTCCCACCTTTCCCAAATGTCCCTCTCCAGTTGAGCTTAAAGCTGAGACAAAGAGAGAGAGAAAGAGAAAGCGAGAGAGAGAGAGAGAAAGAGATACAACTCCAAGAGGAGATGGGTGGGTTATGAAGACTAAATTCCTGCTGTTCCCGGAGATCACCTGTTACAGATGAGTAACTATGCTATCTCCAGGAACAAGCAGGAATGTAGTCTTCACATATGGGGACTCCCTAGCTGCAGATGCCAGGGAGAAGGTCCCAGAAGTTGTGTGAAAGGGCTCCACTTCCCCCCATGGATCTCTGGCATCCTACCAGGGATGGTGGGTAGGAGTTGATTAAGTATGGAACAGGTGTTGGAGAACAGCCTGACCAAACAAGGCATCCCGACGGGAGTCCTTGTCTAAGCAGTAATGGGCTGTGAAGGTATGAACCAAAGCCCAAGTAGCTGCTCGACAAATGTCGTCGATAGACACAGTGAAGATGAGCCATAGAGGCTGCCATGGCTCTCACATTTTGAGCTGTGACATGGCCTTCAAGAGGAAGGTTCTTACTCTCATAGGCAAAAGATATACACTGTGCAATCCAGCTGGACAGTGTTCTTTTGGAGACTGGAATTCCCAAAAGACTAGGATCAAAAGCAACAATGAGTTGAGAGAACTTTCTATGTTGCTGCGTCCTTTGCAAGTAAAAGGCTAAAGCCCTTTTACAGTCCAAAGTATGAAGATTCCTTTCTCCATTTCAGACGTGAGGCCTTGGGAAGAATACAGGAAGGTAAACAGCTTGATTTAAATGAAAAGGTGACACCACCTTTGGCATAAAGTGTGGATGAGTCCTAAGGACTACCTTATCATGATGGAACCTTGTATAAGGAGGATCAGCCACCAACGCTTGCAATTCACTGATGCGACGTGCTGATGTGATTGCAATAAGAAAGATGACCTTCCAGGAAAGGAATTTCAAAGAGGTAGTAGCTAATGACTCGAAAGGCGGCTTCATGAGCTGCCCAAAAACCAGATTTAAGTCCCATGCCACCGGTGGTGGCTTAATGGGAGGCTTCGTTAAAAGAAGGCCTCTCATAAATCTCGCTATGAGAGGATGAGAGAAAATAGGTTGTCCATTTAGAGGCTTGAAAGAAGCTGCAATAGCACTCAAATGAACTCTAACTGAATTGGTCTTAAGTCCTGCATTAGATAAATGGAGATACTCCAGTAATGATGCTAGAGATATCGCAAGAGGGCTAAGACCCTTCTGCGAGCACCATATGGTAAACCTTTTCCACTTGAATACATAAGAGCATCTTGTGGAAGGCTTCCTGGAAGCATAAAGGATATCCTTTACCTGAGAAAGGTTAAAACAGTGACGTTCTAGGCTTTCAGCAACCAGGCCCTGAGATGCAGAGGACTGGGGATTGGGATGCCACAGCATCCCGTCCACCTGAGAAAGGAGATTTGGGGCAGATCCTAACTCCAGAGGCGGAGCTTGAGAGAGATGTAGTAGGAGAGGGTACCACATTTACTGTGGCCAATGAGGAGCTATGAGAATCATATGACCTCTGTCTCTCTTAAGCTTGAACAGGGTTTTGGGAATTAGGGGAATGGGTGAGAAGGCATACAGGAAGTCCTGGCCCCAATGGAGGAGGAAAGCATCCCTGGCCTGACAACCCTGAGTTGGAATTCTGGAACAGAACCGGGGAAGTTTGGCATTCAGCGGACTTGCAAAGAGGTCTATGTCCGGGGTTTCCCAAATTTGGAAAATTTTGGCCACCTGGTCTGCATGGAGAGACCATTCGTGTGGAAGCAGAACGCGACTGAGTCTGTCTGCCCAAGAGTTTTGAATGTCTGGAAGATACACCACAAGGAGATGAAACTGATGCTCTCTGGTGAGGACCCATAGTCGCAAAGCTTTGTTGCATAGCGACAGAGAGCCTGTTCCGCCCTGCTTGTTCACACAGAACATGAGTACTTGATTGTCCGTTTGAACTAGGACCGTCTTGTAGCTGAGCTGGGTGTGGAGTACTCGAAGAGCAAGGAAGATTGCCCTGAGTTCCAGGAGGCTGATGTGTAGATAGGCCTCCTGTGGAGTCCAGGTACCTTGGGTAGAGAGACCTTACAGGTGGATTCCCCAACCCACCTGTGAGGCATCTGTTGTTAGAGTGGCTTGAGGTGGGGGTTGCTGAAAAGGAGACCCTACCAAAAGGTTTTGGGGTGACTGCCACCATTGGAGGAACAAAATAAGGTGATCTGAGTTTGCTATTTTGTCTGACAGGCAACCTGACGCCTCAATCCACTGTGTGGATAAAGTCCACTGGGCTGCCCTCATATGGAGGCGAGCATAAGGGACCGCATGCACGGTGGATGCCATGTGGCATAGCAACTGTAACATTTCCCGAGCAGTGAGGTGAGGCTTTAGCACTGCTTGGGAAGCTAACTGCACAATGCGAAGGCAGCAGGGCTGTGGAAAGAAGGCCCTTGTCTGGTATCCAGCAGAGCTCCTATAAACTCTAGGGACTGAGTGGGAGCAAGGTTGGATTTTGGGAAGTTTATGACAAGTCCCAAATACTGAAGAATGCGCATTGTGCGAGAGAGGGCAACCCTGGCCTCTGAAGGGGCTCGAATGAGCCAGTCGTCTAAGTAAGGGAAGACGAATATTCCCAGCGCCATGTATTTTGTGAACACCCTTGGTGCAGAGGCCAGGCCAAAAGGAAGAAACCTGTATTGGTAGTGCTTCCCTTGAAACAGAAAGCGAAGGAACTTCCGATGAGTTGGATGGATGAGAACATGAGTGTACGCATCCTTGAGATCTAGAGAACAAAGCCAAACCTGACTGAAGATATGGCAGCAGAGTTCCTAGAGAAATCATTTTGAATTTCTCTTTGAATAGGAATTTCTTCAATTCTCTGAGGTCTAAAATGGGTCTGTGTCCTGTTTTCTTTGGAATAAGGAAATAGGGGGAGTAAAACCCTGTAGCCCGTTGGGGAATGGTTACCTCTTCTATTGCCCCTTGGGCAAGCAGCACAGTAACCTTTTGACCTAACTGGTCGTAGAGAAAGGTCTGAGAATTAAACTGTCTTACCATTGTAGGAGGGGGCATGCTGAGGAAATGAAGCTTGTACCCCTCTTTTACAAAAGAGTCCAATCTTCTGCTGTTATCTGACCCCATCTGGGGGCAAAATGGCATAACCTTCCTGGGATGGTGGAGGGTTCTGGGCCATTCAGGGCCAGGAAGGCAAAGTTCTCTAGATAGGAGTCAAAGCCCCTGTGGAGGATGAGTCTGCTGAGCCGGTTGAGGCTTAGCTGCTTTTGTCTTTCGTTGCCTAGGTTGCTGCTGCTGTCCCTTTTGGGCAGACTTAAACGATGCCCCTGCTGGGTATAGGAGGAATACAACTTTTTCTTCTTACTGAAGAATGGTTTCTTATAGGATTTTTTCCTTGCAGGATCAGCTGCAGATTTAGACAATCTATCCAGAGTGATATTGTCAGCATCTATCTCATTAGCTTTCTCCTGCCAATTCTTGCCAAAGAGATTCTCTCCTGTGCAAGGAATATTCCCTAGTTTATCCTGTACCCAAATTTCCAGATCAGATGCCTGGATCCAGGCAATCCTACGTGCACCTATGGCAATGGCAGAGGTTCTACTTATGCACTCAAAGCAGTCAAAGGCTGCACGATTCACAAACTTGGAAACATCCTGGGCATGTTTGACAAGGGCGAGATAATCCTGCCTCTTATCATCAGGAAGGAGAGAGCTCATAAGCTCTAAATCTCCCGCGACCTCCTTAAGGAACATTGCCATATATAAGATATAGGAACTGATCCTAGCAGAAAGCATGGAAGCCTGGAAGGTTCGACATCCAAAGATGTCAAGAGCCTTACACTCGCGTCCTGGAGTATTAGATGCATGCCTTTTTGCACGCTTTATCCTTCTCACTGCTGACTCCACCACCATGGAATGGTGTGGTAATTGAGTCTTCTGAAACCCAGGACAGGGAGGAACGCGATACATGGTGTCGAGTCTTCGAGAGTGAGGAGATGTGGTTAGAGGTGTTTCCCACATCCTTAACATGAGATCATGCAAGATCTCATGAATAGGTAAGGTAGCTGCCTCTTTGGGAGCTTTAGGGTATTGTAGGATTTCTAATTCCTTTGCCCTAGGATCTTTTTCAGGAGCCACTGTGATGGAAAGACCTCGAGCCACATCTCAGATAAAATCCTGGAAGGACATATCCTCTGGTGGAGACATCCTACACTGAGGAGAAGAGGAATCCTCAGGAAGAAGTACTCTGGTATCGGCAGAGCTTTCGGAGTCTTCAGACTCATCTGAGGATTCGAAGTATCTCCGAACCGGGTAATCGTGCAAGGCACGGTACAGGTACCGATCAAAGTCGGCATCGAAGTGGTCCGGTACTGACCTATCGATACCGGATGGATATGCATGACCTGGTCCCGGTAGAATACCTGCCGATGTTGATGCAGTCGGTGTCGGCAGCGGGGTCAGTGCCGGTACCGGTTGAATTGTCTCAAGCGGTTTCAAGGGCATTGAGGCCATGAGAAGAGCCGCCAGACTGCGTTCAATAGCCAAGAATCTCTGGTCTATCAACGCTGCCGATGCTTGGGTATTGGTACCGGAAGAAGCGGCCGGTACCCCAGAGCATGGCACCAGTAGTTCTGCCGAGGTTGAAGCCTCGAGAACGTCCTGGAGCCCCATTACTGCTTCGGAAGCCAAAGCCTCCCACCGGGGAAATTTTGCCGGTGAAAGTCCCTCAAGGGCAACGCCAGAGGCATCTCGCTATCTAGAAGGGGATCTACCCTTTGAGGACCGGCTAGATTTATGTTTAGTTACCTGAGGATCCATGGGAGGAAGACAAAGCCCTGGATGACGTCGATGCCATGGAGGCTGCATCGTAGAGAAAGCATAGTTACTCACCTTTAACAGGTGATCTCCGGGAACAGCAGGAATTTAGTCTTCACATATGGGTATCATCGGTACCGACGGAGCCTGTGTGGGAACGCTCCCCAGCGTCCAATTAGAAAGCTTTTGGGAGCATCCCACAGCACCTGCGTGCTACCTTCCCGCCTTTCCCAAATGTCTCTCTCTAGTTGAGTTTTAAAGCTGAGACAGAGAGAGACAGGGAAAGAAAAAAAAAAAGAGAGATACAAGTCCTAGGGGAGGTTGGTGGGTTGTGAAGACTGAATTCCTGCTGTTCCCGGAGATCACCTCTTACAGGTGAGTAACTATGCTATCTCCAGGAACAAGCAAAAATGTAGTCTTCACATATGGGGACTCCCTACCCACAGATGCCAGGGAGAGACCCCAGAAGTTGTGTGCCATGTGAAAGGGCTCCACTTCCCCCCATGGATCTCTGGCATCCTACCGGGAAAGGTGGGGTAGGAGTTAAGTATGGAACAGGTGTCGTAGAACAGCCTGACCAAACAAGGCATCCCGACGGGAGTCCTTGTCTAAGCAGTAATGGGCTGTGAAGGTATGAGCCGAGGCCCAAGTAGCTGCTCGACAGATGTCGTCAATAGACAGTGTAGATGAGCCATTGAGGCTGCCATGGCTCTCACATTGTGAGCTGTGACTTGGTCTTCCAGAGAAAGGTTTTTACTCTGATAGGTAAAAGAAATACACTGTGCAATCCAATTGGACAATGTTCTCTTGGAGACTGGAAGTCCCAAATGAGAAGGATCAAAAGCAACAAAGAGTTGTGAGGACTTTCTATGTTGCTGTGTCCTTTGTAAGTAAAAAGCAAGTGCTCTTTTACAGTCCAAAGTATGAAGATTCCTTTCTGCATTCGAAACATGAGGCCTTGGAAAAAATACAGGCAGGTAAACTGCTTGGTTTAAATGAAAAGGTGAGACCACCTATGGCATAAAGGGTGGATGAGTCCTAAGGACTACCTTATGATGGAACCTCGTATAAGGAGGATCAGCAACTAATGCTTGCAATTCACTGATGCGACGTCCTGATGTAATTGCAATGAGAAAGATAACTTTCCAAGAAAGGAATTTCAAGGAGGTAGTAGCTAAAGGTTCAAAAGGCAGCTTCATGAGCTGCCCAAGAACCAGATTCAGGTCCCAAGCCACTAGTGGTGGCCTAATGGGAGGCTTAGTTAGAAGAAGGCCTCTCATAAATCTCGATATGAGAGGATGGGAGGAAATAGGCTGCCCATTTAAAGGCTTTAAAGAAGCTGAAAAAGCACTTAAATGGACTCTTACTGAGTTAGTCTTAAGTCCTGCATTAGATAAATGAAGGAGATACTCCAGTAATGATTCCAGAGGTATCGCAAGAGGGTCAAGACCCTTCTGCGAACACCATATGGAAAACCTTTTCCACTTGAAAGCATAAGAGCGTCTTGTGGAAGGATTCCTGGAAGCATAAAGGACATCCTTTACCTTTTGAGAAAGGTTAAGACCATGAAGGTCTAGGTTCTCAGCAACCAGTCCCTGAGATGCCGAGAGTGAGGATTGGGATGCCACAATATCCCATCCTCCTGAGACAGGAGATGTGGAGCAGATCCTAACTCCAGAGATGGAGCTTGAGAGAGATGCAGGAGCAGAGGGTACCACACCTGCCGTGGCCAATGTGGAGCTATGAGAATCATATGGCCTCTGTCTCTCTGAAGCTTGAATAGGGTTTTGGGAATTAGGGGAATGGATGGAAAGGCATACAGGAAGTCCTGACCCCAATGGTGGAGGAAAGTATCCCTGGCCTGAGAACCCTGAGCCGGAATTCTGGAACAGAACTGGGGAAGTCTGGCATTCAGCGGACTTGCAAAGAGGTCTATGTCCGGAGTTCCCCAAATTTGAAAATGTTTTGCTACCTGGTCTGCATGGAGAGACCATTCATGTGGAAGCAGAACACGACTGAGTGTCTGCCCAAGAGTTTTGAATGCCTGGCAAATACACAGCGAGGAGATGAAGCTGATGCTCTCTGGCGAGGGCCCATAGTCGCAAAGCTTCGTTGCAAAGCGACAGAGAGCCTGTTCCTCCCTGCTTGTTCAGATAGAATATAGTTACTTGATTGTCCATCTGAATTAGGACTGTCTTGTAGATTAGCTGGGTGTGGAACACTCGAAGAGCAAGGAAGATTGCTCTCAGTTCTAGGAGATTGATATGTAAGTGGGTCTCCTGTGTAGTCCAGGTGCCTTGGGTAGAGAGATCTTGCAGGTGAGCTCCTCAACCCACCTGTGAGGCATCTGTTAGAGTGACCTGGGGTAGGGGCTGCTAGAAAGGGGACCCCACCAACAGGTTTTGGGTTGACTGCCACCATTGAAGGGACAAAATAAGGCGACTTGTGTTTGCTATCTTGTCTGACAGGCAGCCTGATGCCTGAGTCCACTGAGTGGATAGAGTCCATTGGGCTGCTCTCATATGGCGGCGAGCATAAGGAACCACATGCACGGTAGATGCCATGTGGCCTAGTAACTAACATTTCCCGAGCAGTGAGATGAGTTTTTAACACTGCCTGGGAGGCTAACTGCACAATGCGAAGGCAGCAGGGCTGTGGAAGATAGGCCCTCGCTTTTCTGGTATCCAGCAAAGCTCTTATAAACTCTAGAGACTGAGTGGGAGTTAGGCTGGATTTTGGGATGTTTATGACCAGGCACAAAAACTGAAGGATACGCATTGTGCAAGATAGAGAAGTCCTGGCCTCTGACTCTGATGGGGCTCGAATGAGCCAGTCGTCTACATAGGGGAAGACTAATACTCCTAGAGTGCGAAGAAATGTTGCTACCACAGCCATGCATTTCGCAAACACCCTTGGTACTGAGGCCAGGCCAAAAGGAAGCACCCTGTATTGGTAGTGCTTTCCTTGAAAATGCAACCGAAGGTATCTTCGGTGAGTTGGATGGATGAGAACATGAGTGTACGCATCCTTGAGATCTAGAGAACAAAGCCAATCCTGACTCTGAAAGTATGGCAGCGGAGTTCCCAGAGAAATCATCTTGAATTTCTCTTTGAACAGGAATTTGTTCCGTTCTCTGAGGTCTAAAATGGGTCTAAAATGGGTCTGTCTCCCCCCCCCCCCCCCGTTTTCTTTGGAATAAGGAAATAGGGGGAGTAAAACCCTGTACCGTTGGGAAATGGCTACGTCTTCTATTGCCCCATAGGCAAGAAGTAAACTGACCTCTTGACTCAACTGAGTGTTGAGAGAAGCCTGAGAATTGAACTGCCTTACCACTGTAGGAGGGGGCATGTTGAAGAAATGAAGCTTATACCCCTCTCTTACAATGGAAAGAATCCATTCTTCTGCTGTTATCTGCCCCCATCTGGGGGGCAAAATGACACAACCTTCCTGGGATGGTGGAAGGCTCTGGCCCGTTGAGGGCCAGGAAGGCCAGGTTCTCTAGATGGGAATCAAAGCCCCTGTGGAGGCTGAGCCTGCTGGGCCGGTTGAGGCTTAGCAGTCTTTGTTTTCCTTTGCTTTGGGAGCTGCTGTCCCTTTCAGGCAGACTGACCTGCAGAATGCAGCTGCTGGGTATAGGAGGGGTAAAACCTCTTCTTTTTAGAGAAGAATGGTTTCTTGTAGGATTTTCTCCTTGCAGGATCAGCTGTAGCCTTGGATAGTCTATCCAAAGTGGTATTATCAGCATCCAGCTCATTAGCTTTCTCTTGCCAATTTTTGCCAAAGAGATTTTCGCCTCTGCAAGGGATATTCCCCAGTTTGTCCTGTACCCAGGGTTCTAAGTCAGATGCCTGGAGCCAGGCAATCCTATGAGCACCTATGGCAATTGCAGAGGTTCTGCTTATGCACTCAAAGCAGTCAAAAGCTGCACGATTAACAAACTTGGAAACATCCTGGGCATGTTTGACAAGTGTAAGATAATCCTGCCTCTTATCAGGAAGGAGAGGGCTCATAAGCTCTAGATCTCCTGTAACTTCCTTAAGGAACATTGCCATGTATAAGATGTAGGAACTAATCCTGGCAGAAAGCATAGAGGCCTGGAAGGTTCGACGCCCAAAGGCATCAAGAGTCCTACATTCACGTCCTGGAGGATTAGATGCATGTCTTTTTGCACTCTTGATCTTCTCATAGCTGACTCCACCACTATGGAGTGGTGTGGTAACTGAGCTTTCTGAAATACAGGACAAAGAGGTACTCGATACATGGTATCTAGCCTATGGGAATGAGGAGAGGTGGTAAGAGGTGTTTTCCACATTCTTAACATGAGATCATGCAAGATCTCATGAATAGGCAAAGTAGCTGCCTCTTTGGGAGCTTTAGGATATTGTAAAATCTCCAACTCCTTTGCTCTGGACTCTGTTTCAGGAGCCACTGTGATGGAAAGACCCCTAGCCACCTCCAGGATGAAATCCTGAAAGGATATATCCTCTGGAGGAGGCATCCTATGTTTAGGAGAAGGCTCCTCATAGAGAAGTACTCCGGCATCGACAGAGCTGTCAGAGTCATCGGAGGATTCAAGAAGTCTTCTGTTCAGGTGCTCTTGTAAAGCACGATGCCGGTACCGATCGAAGTCGGTACCGGAGGGGTCCGGTACCGGCCTGTCGATACCGGAGGAAACAGCATGACTTGGTGTCAGTAACAGTCGCCGATGTCGATGCTGTCAGTACCGGTACCGGAACCGGTGTCGGAACCGGTGTCGATACCGGTTGAACTGTCTGAAGCGGTCCCGAAGGCACGGAAGTCGCAAGGAGAGCTGCCAGACTTCGTTCAATAGCCAAGAACCTCTGGTCTATTGAAGCTGCCGATGCCTGGGTATCAGTACCGGATGAAGCGGCAGGTACCCCAGAGCATGGCACCAGTAGTTTTGCTGAGGTTGAGGCCTCGAGAACATCCTGGAGTACCGATAGTGCTGTGGAAGCCGAAGCCTCCCGCCGGGGCAATTTTGCCGGTACAAGTCCCTCAAGGGCAATGCCAGAGGCATCTCGATGCTTGGAAGGAGATCTAACCTTTGAGGACCGGCCAGATTTATGTTTGGTTACCTGAGATCCATGGGAGGAAGACGAAGCCCTGGAAGACATCGATGCTACGGATGCTGCATCGGAGGGAAAAAGGGTGCTAAGCTTAGCAGCTCGGTTTTGCCAACCCCTCTTCGACATCATCCCACAGGCAACACACTCTAAGATGGAGTGGTCAGGACCTAAACATTTGAGGCACCACTCGTGAGTGTCAGTCACGGAGATGGTACCGCCACTCTTAGAACACGTTTTAAACCCCGAGGCGGGTTTTTCCCATTCTGAAGGAAAAGTTGGGCATGGTGCCCAAAATGGCGCGTGGCACCCAAAAGAAAAAAGGCTGGAAAGTCCAGAAAAAGATTACAATTTTTTTTTTTTTTTAATTTTTATTTATTTATTTTTTTAAGAAAGAACCGGCAGTACCGGTATAGTGTCGAGGAAGGCAGACGCTACCATAAAAAAGAATGAAAAAGATGTGATAATTTCTGCGGTGATAGGAAAAACGACCTGCTGGCTCCACGGAAAACGAAGAACTGGAGAGAGGCAGTTGGGAAAGGCGGGAAGGCAGTACACAGGCGCTGTGGGATGCTCCCAAAAGCTTTTTAATTGGATGCTGGGAGCGTTCCTGCGCAGGCTCCGTCTGTACCGACAATACCCATATGTGAAGACTAAATTCCTGCTGTTCCCGGAGATAAAGAGTGCTAAGCTTAGCAGCTCGGTTCTGCCGGCCTTTTCGACATCATCCCACAGGCAACACACTCCGAGATGGAGTGGTCAGGACCTAAACATTTGAGGCACCACTCGTGAGTGTCAGTCACGGAGATGGTACCGCCACACTTGGAACACTTTTTAAAACTCGAAGTGGGTTTTTGCATTCTGAAGGAAAAGTTGGGCCTAGTGCCCAAAATGGCACGTGGCACCTAAGAGAAAATTACTGGAAAGACTCCAAAAGAAAGTTGGGTTTTTGTTTTTTTGTTTTCTTTTTTTAAAGAAAAGAAAGAACTACCACCGGCGTTACCAGTGTAGTGTTGAGGTAAGGCAGACGCGACCACAAAAAAAAAAAAAAAAAAAAAATGAATAGAATGGATTTTTTTTCTGCGGTGACAGGATGTGCAACCTATCGGCTCCGTGGAAAACGAAGAACTGGAGAGGGACAGTTGGGGAAGGCAGCATGCAGGCGCTGTGGGATGCTCCCAAAAGCTTTCCTATTGGACGCTGGGGAGCGTTACCGCGCAGGCTTCATCGGTGCTGACGATACCCATATGTGAAGACTACATTCCTGCTTGTTCCTGGAGATAGTAAAATTTACCTGGTGGTCTAGCGGCCCCTGATGCATCTGGAGCCAGCTATGTAAAACAGCTCCCCCTGCCACCTTTCACATTCCCTCCAGGTTTTGGCCGACATGAGGAGGCAAAGTGGACACGAGAACTCGTCGTGGTCTGCCCCGAGGCACTGAATGCAGGTACTGTGGCTGTCCATGCGGGACATAGTGCAATTGCACTTAGCACACTGCTTCAAACCGCTGGTCAAGGCCACAGTGGGGAAAACAAGGCCCGCAAGGTCAAACAGACATCTCGACCAGCTAGGCTGTGAGAAAAAATGCCGCATGACAAAAGTGAAAAAGAGAAAAGAAAAATAATACCCGTGCAAAAAACTGGACACTGAAGCGAAGGGGGCAGGGAAGGTGATCAAATCGAGCACTCAAACGGAAAAAATTACAGATACAAGGTTGAAAATCCTACTTTTTACTTAGGTGTACAGATGAACGCCTGCAGGGCTCCATGGAAAAAGCTAGACAGAGGCAAGATGGCAGCTTTGAGTAGGAAGGTGACTGCGCATGCACGGTGTATCTCCCAAAAGCTTTCTTTGAAACCTGGAGAGTAGATCCGCACAGGCTCCATTGCCACCATCACCCATATGTGAGGGCCGACTTCCTGCTTGTTCCCAGAGAATCTACTGTATTTCCTCTACTGAATAACATGATCTCCCTCTATGCACCTCCCATGTCTAAGCCCCTCAAGGACCATCTCTCTTAACCACATCCTTGCCAAAGAAATCAAGCAATGTGACATCTGTCAGCAAGCTTTCTCATAAGCAGCTCCCACACTAACTTGCTCCCAGATGGCCTTCACTGAAAACAAGCCCACCCCTAAGCAGCAGGTAAAAACCTGGCTCTTCTCTCAAGCCTTGAATAAAAGGGCCAGCTAGCTAATCACACATATATATAGATTAACAGCAACTGCACATACTGCAGCAAGACTTGCTTACCATGTACTAAAGCTGAGATAGCGTAGTTACTCACCTGTAACAGGTGTTCTCCAGGAGCAGCAGGAATCAGTCCTCACATATGGGTGACGTCGGCGCCGACGGAGCCCTCGCGGAGCAATATTCCCCAGCTTTCAAAGAAAGCCTTTGGGAATTGCAGCGCGCATGCGCGGTCCTCTTCCCGCCCAAGGGTGCCATCTTGCTCAGTCAGATGACATAGCTAAAAGACAGCAAAAAAAGAAAGCATAGAACTGCAACTCCAAGGGGAGGAGGGAGGGTAGTGAGGACTGATTCCTGCTGCTCCTGGAGAACACCTGTTACAGGTGAGTAACTACGCTTTCTCCAGGACCAAGCAGGAAGTCAGTCCTCACATATGGGACTCCCAAGCTTAAGGCTACCGGAGACCCTAAGCACAAAAAGAAGCTCCCTCAAGCTCAGTAGCCCAGAAGGAAGGAATCTTCTCTGAATACGTCTCCAACCGGTAGCCCAACATCCGGGATGGAGGGTAGGAGTTGCCTATACCTCGAAGAGGTTACGGAGGACTGCCTGTCTGAAAGCACTGTCCCTGCAGGACTCCCTCTCCAGGCAGTAATGGGCCCCAAAAGTCTGGCTTGAAGACCAAGTAGCGGCCCGGCAGATGTCTGCCAATGGAACAGAGCGGAGGTAAGCCACTGACGTAGCCTTCGCCCGAACACGATGGGCCGTGACTCGACTTTCCAACGAGAGGCCGGCTGCCTCATAAGCCCAAGCGATACAGTCAGCAATCCAGATGGACAGAGTACGCTGGGAGACAGGGAGCCCCAACTTATTGGGGTCATAAGAGACGAAGAGCTGAACAGCCCTTCTGTGCTCCCGTGTACGGTCAAGGTAGAAGGTTAACGCCCTTCTACAGTCCAGGGTATGCAGGACCATTTCAGCTCGGCTGGAGTGTGGCCTGGGAAAGTAGGTCGGAAGCACCACCTCATGGTTGATGTGAAAAGGGGAAACCACTTTGGGAAGAAATTTAGGGTGAGTCCGTAGGACTACCCGATTCTTGCAGAACCTAGTGTACGGAGGATCAGACACCAGGGCCTGCAGCTCACTAACGCGTCTAGCAGAAGTGAGGGCCACCAAGAACAAGGTTTTCCAAGAAAGAAAACGAAAAGGACAGGTAGCCATAGGTTCAAAAGGCGGACAGGTAATCCGCTGTAAAACCACATTGAGATCCCAGTCCGGGGCTGGTGGGCGCAAAAGTGGTTTAAGGAGAAGGAGGACTCTGAGAAAACGAGCCACCAGAGGGTGGCTAGAAAGAGGTCTGCCATCCACCGGCATGTGATGCGCAGAAAGAGCACCGAGGTGGACCTTGACCGAGTTGGACTTAAGTCCAAGATTGGAGAGGGAAAGCAAGTACTGCTAGACCACTGATGCTGAACAGGAGAAGGGATCTTGAGACTGCTGAGCACACCAGACGGAGAACCGACGCCACTTAAGAGCGTAGGACTTCCGGGTGGAGGGCCGCCTGGAGGCCAAGACGACCTCCTCCACATCTGGAGGCAGGCGGAGGGGAGCAAGGACTACCCTTTCAGCAGCCAGGCCATCAGATGAAGGGACCGGAGGTTGGGGTGCAGGAGAGTCCCCTGATCCTATGACAGGAGGTCGGGCTGAAATCCCAGAGGAAGAGGGGTGTCCACCGCCAGCTGCATTAGAAGTGGGAACCAAGGTTGTCTCGGCCACCAGGGAGCCACTAGGATCACCGAGGCTTTGTCTCTGAGAACCTTGAAGAGTGTCCGAGACAACAGCGGCATGGGAGGAAAGGCATATAAGAGGCCTGTGGACCATGGAATTAGAAAAGCATCCGCCGCTACTCTGAGAGGATGCGGTTGTCGAGAGCAGAATCTGGGAAGTTGCCGGTTCAGAGGACTGGCAAACAGATCCATGGTGGGGAGGCCCCACTTGAGAAAGATCCGCTGAACCACCATCGGATCCAGCCTCCACTCGTGTGGCTGGAGGATCCTGCTTAGCTTGTCGGCCAGGTAATTTTCTTGACCTGGGAGATAGACAGCCTTGAGGATGATGCCGTGGTGGACTGCCCAAGAGCATAGCTTTTGTGCCTCCTGACAGAGAAGGAAGGAGCCTGTTCCGCCTTGTTTGTTCACGTAGAACATTGCAACCCGATTGTCTGTCTGTATCAGCACCGACTGGTGAGAAACCAGGTGAGAGAATGCTTTGAGCGCTAGGCGGATGGCTCTGAGCTCCAGGAAGTTTATCTGCTGAGCAGACTCCCAAGGAGTCCAGAGGCCTTGAGTACATGTCCCTTGGCAATGTGCTCCCCAACCCAGGAGAGAAGCATCGGTCGTCAGGACCTGAGAATGCATAGGGGGCTGAAAAGTCACTCCTAGTACTAGGTTTGGTAGATGAAGCCACCATTGTAGAGGAGAGACCAGCTGGTCGGAGATCTGTACGGAGTCCACTAGGCTCCCAGTGGCCTGATGCCATTGAGTGCGAAGGCACCATTGAGCAGGTCGCATGTTCAGGCGGGCATTGGGGGTCACATGGACCATGGAAGCCATATGGCCGAGCAGCCTCAGAAATTGCCTGGCCGAGACCAGGGCATTGCTGTGAAAGTGGCTGGCGAGATCCATGAGCCGCTTGGCCCTGTCCAGAGGGAGGAAGGCCCGCGCCTGAAGAGTGTCTAACCTGGCGCAGATGAATTCGAGATTTTGAGAGGGGAGCAAAGTGGACTTTGCGAAGTTTATGACAAATCCCAAGTGCTGGAGTAGAGTCACAGTGCGATGAGTGGCCTGAGTGGCCTCTTGCGAAGACTGGGCTCTGATGAGCCAGTCGTCCAGGTATGGGAACACAAAAAGGCCTTGAAGTCTTAGATAGGCCGCCACCACTGCCAGGCCTTTGGTGAACACCCTGGGGGCGGAGGATAGGCCAAAGGGCAGTACTCCGTACTGGTAATGATTTCCTCCCACAACAAACCTGAGATATTGTCTGTGGTCTGGATGAATAAGGATATGAGTATACGCATCCTTTAGATCCAAGGAGCATAGCCAGTCGCCCTGCTGGAGGTAGGGCAGCAGGATTCCAAGGGTAAGCATCTTGAACTTTTCCTTTGCAAGGAACTTGTTTAGGTTTCGCAAGTCCAGGATGGGTCTGAGGCCTCCTGTTCTTTTTGGTATCAGAAAGTACCTGGAGTAAAACCCTTGACCCTTCAGGTGGTGGGGCACCGGTTCCACAGCCTGTTCCTGAAGGAGACTTGCTAACTCCTGAAGGAGTAAGTCCTTGTGCAGAGGGAGTCTCGGAGGCTCCCCTGGAAAGTAGGAGGGAGGTACCTGGTGAAAGTGAAGAAGATAGCCCTTCCGAACTATGTGAAGTACCCAGGTATCTGTGGTGATGTTGGACCACCTTTGGGCAAAGTGGACCAGCCGGCCTCCTGTGCTGAGAGAAACCAGCTGAGGGGGAGAGGCTATGCTGATGAAGTCAAAAACCCCCACCCTGCTGAGCAGGGGCCGGTGGTGCAGGCTTGGGGGCTTGCTGCCTACAGGACCCATTACCCCGTCCCTTGGCCTGCTTACCCTGTGGGGGAGCTGGTGAGGCCTGATACTGAGGGTAGTATTTATAGGCAGCCGCCTTCCTCGGGTAAAAGGGCTTTTTCCCCGAGCCCTTCTTCTTTTGAGAAGGGGCAGAGGTCTTCCTTGAGAGACGAGTCCTGGTGAGAGTCTCGGTCTCGATCTGTGCAGCCTTCTCATCCATGGGCTTGCCAAAGAGGTTTTCACCCCTGCAGGGGACATCGACCAACTTGTCCTGCACCCATGGCTCGAGGTGGGACGTCTGAAGCCAAGCCTGGCGGCATCCACCGATGCCGGCTGCGGCTACTCGAGCCGATGCCTCAAAACCATCATAGGCTGCTCGAGAGAAACTTTGAGCACTCCCGAATACCAGTTGACAAGGTTTGGAACCTCTGCAAAGGTTCGTCGGAGAGACCAGCAGAGAACCCGGCTATTTCCTTAGCCAGGTCCCGGAGATACATGCCCATGTAGAGCTGGTAGGTGTGGACTCGACAAGCAAGCATAGAGCCCTGGAAACACTTCCTACTAAGGGCATCCAGGCTTCGGGCCTCCCTACCGGGGGGCACCGCGTGCATTTTTTGACTCTTAAGTCTATGCATGGCCGATTCCACCACCATGGAATGGTGCGGTAGTTGTGCCTTTTGGAAGCCGGGGCTCTTGCGGACTCGATAAATGGAATCGACCCGCTTGCTTAACACCGGCAACGACGCCGGGCTCTCCCACATGCGGAAGAGAAGTCGTTCCAGCATCGGAGGAACCGGTACAATAAAGGCCTCCTTCGGGGGAGAGTCATATTGGAGGGCATCGAGTTCTTCGACTCGAGGCTCCTCCTTGGGATCCGCGGGGAAGGCCAAGGCCTTGGCCATATCCCGCATGAAGTCCGAGAACCGGGTATCCTCCAGGGGGGACCGTCTCCGAGGTTCGGACTCGGGGGAGTCCGATGGGACACACCGAGTCCGAAAGGAACCAGGTGACTCTTCGTCCTCGGATTCCCAGACCGACTCCTTGGAGGAGGAGTCGAGCGGCTCTGGTCGGGCGGGTCGGCGTCGACGACCTCGGTCCCGAACGGGAGGCCGAAGGAGACCGTGACGGAGGATCGACTCGAGCCCTCATGGACTCGAGAATCGGCTCAGTCTCCGGGGTCGACTTGGAAGTCGACGTCCCGGCGGTCAGGGCAGAAGCACCGGCGAGGCCAGCGATCAATGTCCGCTGCTGGTCCATGAAGGCATTCAGACTGCTCTCCAAGGCCGTCAACCTGAATCCGAGCTCAGGAGACCCAGCAGCCCGACTCGGGCCCCGACGTTGTCGGGCCCGACGTCGGCTCCTTCGGAGGCGAGTCTACGAGGACAACAGTACTCACGTGTGCGGGCAAGTCCATCTCGAGACAAGGATGTTTGGAAGGCCTCTCCACCTCTGAGGACCCGGGACGGGAATCGGGGCTATGCGACCTGGCCCTCGAGGAACCAGGAGCGTCCACCGATCCCGCCCTCGCGGGTTTCTTCTTCCGATGATGTTCCCGGGTAGGAGACCCCCTTTCAGAGGAACTTCGACGATGCTCAGGACCAGAGTCCCGAGACGTCGAAGCCTCTGACGAGGTCCGAGCCCGGCCGGAGTCAGAGAAGATACGTTCCCGCTGATGCTGCCGACTCCTCAACGCTTTTGAGGACATTTTGCCACACGGACCACAGATCATCGGGTTCGAGGCAGCGGAGGCAGAAGTCGTGTGTGTCTGTAAGAGACATGAGTTTCTTACAGAGGTCACACTTTTTAAACCCGCTGGCAGCCATTGGGGGAAAAAGGGCCCCTGCGAGGTCAAAAGACTGGGCTGCCAGTGAAAAAGTAAAAAGGCGCGAAATCTGTCACAAAGGACAAAAAAACGAAAAATAAAGAACGGACTCGCAACCGGCGTCGCGGGTCCGGGCGGGAAAAGAACCGGCGTCGAAACCGAGAGAAAAAAAGAGAAATACAATCAACTTTTCTGCGGGGATTCACAAACAACGTCTGTAGGGCTCCGTGGAAAAAAGAAGACTGAGCAAGATGGCACCCTTGGGCGGGAAGAGGACCGCGCATGCGCACTGCAATTCCCAAAGGCTTTCTTTGAAAGCTGGGGAAAATTGCTCCGCGAGGGCTCCGTCGGCGCCAATGTCACCCATATGTGAGGACTGACTTCCTGCTTGGTCCTGGAGAACTGTAGCATGCACCTTCTCCAATTGCATGTGCGATTTTTCCTCAGATCAATCACCCTCTCATCTGTCTGAACTCTCATTATCCTATCAGTCTATGCTCCACCTGCACTTGTCCCCTTTACCTCATATTTCCTTTGGCATGTCTGAATTTTTATTTAATTTGGTAGCTTCCATCAGAAAGCTTTTACCATCATTTTTAATGCAACATAGGCTGGAAATACACAAATTACAAGCTAGCTAAATCAGTCACATGTAGGGCCAGCACCTGTCACAAATATGTAGCACCTGTTTAATTTCTACTTGAAAAACAAAAGTGAGAAAACACAGAATGACGTGGAACTAGACTAAATGTAAACACTCACTAGACACAGGTCTTTTTTTATACAGAGAAGTATATATAAACAGCGTAAGCAACAGAAAACCTTAATTTAAGAGGACCTTCATGAAACATTTTAAAATGTACTTCCCCGGACTTCCGGTGACGTCACCCACCTGAATGGCGGCGTAGCGCGGGAGCTCCGCCACCAGCAAGCTTATAAATGCTGAAATAGCCCCTAAGGGCATCGGAGGGGCAGTTCGGAGTGTGGTCGCGAGCACGGGGAGAACCAACTTACCCCAACGGAGGTTAGAGAAAGTGGGGCGGCGAAGTGGAGAGGCGAGAGCCGACCGAGAGCGGCAGCCCAGCCACCCGCGGGCTTCTTTGTCAGAGGCTGTGAGGTGAAGGAAGCGCGAGAGAGCGGAGCTCGCAGGGCTACAAATGGCCTGTGGGAGAGCTGAAGGAGCGGGTACATAGGCAGCAGGAACCAGCATAGCCCGGCTACAAAAACAGCGCTGCTGAACGACGAGGCGAACCGCCGCACGTTGTGCTCCCGTTGTGCTCAGGCGAAGCGTGGGTCGTGAAAGGCCTAGCACGTGGCTGGTGCAACACAGAGGCAGGCATACTCGCGATCCACTCCTACAATAACGAGCGGCAAAAGTGGGAGAGCACACAGCAACGGTGAGTCCCCAAAGCCTTAGCAATATCAAGGGCTGGGACAGAGGCAGAGTGTACCTGGGTGTGAGGCCTGCTTACCGCAAAGGCAGCAGAGAGGAGAGAGGGTGGTAAACCCGAAGTACAGGCCGTAAAGACAGTAAAGGGAAGTGGGAGCCAGCCTGCAATGGAGAAAGTCAGTAAAAAAGAGAGCCTGATTAAAAAAAAATTGGCTGAGTTCCACTCCCCATATGTAGCCTCCAAAGGCAGGAAGGAGGGGGAGAAAGCAGGAAAACCAGCGGCAGAAGCCCCGCAGAGTCCAGGGGGGAGTGATGGTGGAGAAGAGTGCCTGACTGCCGCGGAGCAGATTAAACAATGGCTCCATGAGTTGAAGGAGGAATTGAAGGTGGAGATGTGTGGGGTGAAGAATGAGATTAAAGAAGTTGTGCAGACCATGCGCCAAGATATACTAGAGCTGGGAGAATGCGTGGAAGACACGGAAACCAGGCTAGAGAGTCAAGGGGAGACTGACGCAGGTCCAGAGAAGCTGGGAAGAGCTACAGTTGGCGCAGGAGGTACTTAAAGCCACAACTGAAGATCTGGAAGACCGCTCACGAAGATGCAACCTCCGGGTGCGAGGCGTGCCGGAAGAGCCTAAGTATAAGAACTGTGAGGAGGTGGTCCAGCGGATTTTCAGGGATCTCCTAGTGGCAGCTGGACAAGAGGTGGCTGAGGAAGATGCCCGCCCTGGAATAGAAAGAGCGCACAGGGGACTGGGGCCCATTCGAGAAAATAGGCCGAGAGACATAGTTGTATGCCTGCGATTCTTCAAGAGCAAGGAACTCCTGCTGGGAGTTAACTGCAAAATGAAAAGCTTCCACTGGGAGGGACACAAAGTGGAGTTGTACCAAGACCTATCCCAGGGAACGCTGCAACGACGGAGAGAGATCAGAGAAGTTACAGCGTATCTCAGACGAGCTGAACTGTGATACAAGTGGCTTTTCCCATTTGGCTTACTCCTCACGGTGAAAGGGCGATCGAGGACGGTGAGATCCAGTGCGGAGGCTTGGAAGGCTTTGCGGGAGCTTGGAGCAGAGCAACTACCGGAGACGGCGGACGGTCCGTCTACTCCACCGAGAAAAGAAACCCGGCCCGGAGGAACGGAGAATATGCAATGGCAGAGGGCGAGCGGTCGGAGATTGGCCAGGACGACCACGGACAACCACCTGAGTCGGGAGTCAGAGCACGAGACTGGATGAGCTGTGGCAACTCATTAAAGGACTGGTATTCTTGAATGAGTATTGTTAGTGGGCGGGGGGGGGAGAGCTGGGTTGAGTAGCAGGCTAGGAGGTGATGGGGGGCCGGGGCCGGGACAGAGCTGAGAGGGAGGAGGTATAATGAGGAGAGAGGAGAGGAGGGGGGGTAAGGGGTGTAGGGGGTAGTGGGGGGACTGGGTTCGGTTGGGGAGAGGAGAGGTTGAGGGGCTGCTGGGGTAGGATAGGTGGGGAGGTGGAGGGGTCACTGAAATGGAAGTGGAATCTCCGCAGAGGAGAGTCATGAAGGGGGGAGGGGGGGGGAGAGGGAGGGGGGGGAGAGGGAAGGGGGGAGGGGGGGTCAGGGAGGGAGGGGCGGGAGGATGGGTTTAGGGGTGAGAGGAGGGGGAATGGGGGAAGGAGGGGTGATGAAAATTCTAACGTTGAATGTTAAAGGATTAAACTCACCAATGAAAAGACAGAAACTGTACAAGGAATTAACAAGGCACAAAGCGGATATAGTAATGCTGCAGGAGACACATCTACAGAAAAAGCATGAGGCATTGGTGCAACCTCCGGGGTATACGCATCGAGTGTTTGCCTCCAATCTTAAAGAGAAAAAGAAGGGAGGGGTGGTGGTCTTCATTAGAGGGGACGCTCCAGCAGAGGTTCAGGTGATATCCCGAGATAAGGGGGGAAGATATCTCTTGATGAGGGTAAAGCGAGGGAAGGAGTGGTTTTGTGTGGTAAATGTGTATGCACCTACGGGTACCCAAACTGATTTCTGGAAAGAACTGGGTGCGCAGGTGGCGGCAATGGGGGATGGGGTCCTGCTTTGTGGAGGGGATTTTAATGTGGCTTGGGAGGTTGGGAGAGACACGACAGGGCAGAGGGAGGGGAGAGGTAAGGATAGGAAGCGCTATCAAAGATTTGTGAAGGAGAATGGCCTGATTGATGCGTGGGGGATATTAAATCCGGGACAGAGGCAATTTTCCTTTTATTCGGCAGCACATGGAACCTACTCCCGCTTAGATGCCATATGGGTGGGGAAGGAGTTAACAGGGAGGCTTCTGGGGGGCGATATAGAGCCAATCACATGGTCCGACCATGCCCCGGTGGTGGTGCGAGTGAGTGTGGCAGGGGAGGATAAGGGACGTCAATTTTGAAAATTGAATGAGGGTCTACTGGAGGATGCTAGGGTGGTGAAAGAGATTGAAAGCTTAATCCCGGTGTTTTTTGAGCAAAATGGTGGCGGTGAGGTAAAGGAAGGGGTGGTCTGGGATACCTTCAAGGCTGTCGTGAGGGGAGTGCTCATTAAGTGGGGTGCACGTATAAAGCGGGAACGGGCAAAGAGGGAGGAGCAGTTGCGCTGCCAGCTGCGGGAAATGGAGGAGAGGGATGGGCAGGGAGGAAGTAGACCATTGCGAGGGGCAGTTTTGGAACTACGGGCCAATGTGAATGCGCTTGAGGCGGAGAAGATACAGTTCCACCTGCAGCTATTGAAACAGAGGTTCTTTGAAGGGGGGAACAAAGCCGGGAAATTCCTCGCGAGACAGTTGAAAAAGCGGGGGGAGTGGAATAGGATTTCGCAGATTAAGAGTAAGGGGGTGGTGGTGCGGGAGGCTCAGCGAATTAGGGAAGAATTTGTGTCCTTCTATAGTAACTTGTATGCGGTACGGGAGACGGGGTCGGGGGAGGAACTTCGGGAATATGTGCGGGGAGCAAGGCTCCCGGCCTTGACGGGGGACGAACAGGAGGGGCTCGATAGGGAAATCCAAACCGAAGAGGTCTTACAGGCCATTAAGGCTTTAAAGACCGGCAAAGCACCAGGGCTCGATGGCTTGACGGCAAGGTTTTACAAACAATTTGGGAGTCTTTTACTGAACCCGCTGACCAGGGTATTTAATGGGCCGAGAAAGGGGGAGACCTTGCCAGATACAATGGGCTGGGCAGGTATTACTCTTATCCACAAGGACGGGAAGGACCCTCAAGATTGTGCGTCCTATCGCCCAATCTCGCTGTTGAATGTCGATGCGAAATTGGCGAAAGTGATAGCGACGAGACTTAATAGAGTGCTAGGGAAATTGGTACATGAAGACCAAGCTGGGTTTGTGCCGGGCCGGCAAGTGGCAGACCACATCCGGAAAGTGTTAAATGTGATGTGGTCGGCACGAAAGCAGGGGACGGAGGCTTTATTAGTATCCTTGGATGCAGAGAAGGCCTTTGATCAAGTGTCCTGGAAATTCCTGTATTCGGTACTGGAACTCCAAGGGTTTGGGCCTGGTTTCGTGCAGTGGATAAGGGCTCTATATGCTAGACCGACAGCATGTGTCCGAGTGAATGGGGGATACTCGGAGTTCTTTCCGCTCGAACGGGGGACTAGGCAGGGATGTCCCCTGTCCCCTTTATTGTTCGCGCTATCCCTCGAACCCTTGGCGGCAAGGTTGAGAAGCAGTTTAGACATCGCAGGGGTTAGGGTGGGACGCCAGGAATGTAAGGCGTCCCTCTTCGCGGATGACATACTTTTGACCATCATGAATCCTAGAGAATCACTGACGGCAGTGATGAGGGAGATTCAAGAATATGGCGAGAGGGCGGGCTTTCGGATTAACTGGGGGAAATCAGAGATCTTGAGTATAGTGGGGGAGAAGAATGAGAAACGGGACTGGCAGCAGAGTTTTCCTTTTAAATGGGCAAAGACATCGATTCGTTATCTAGGGGTACAGCTGGGGAGAACTTTGGAAGACTTGTACGCTTTAAATTATAAGAAATTGGTGGGGCAGGTCGAGGGACGACTACAGGGCTGGAGCAGGGGGTATTACTCGTGGTTCGGGTGAATGGCGTCGGTGAAAATGATGCTTCTTCCCCAGTTTCTGTTCCTTTTTCAAGCTTTACCTGTTCCGATACCCCGGAGAGTGCTGAGGAGGATACAGCAGCAGGTGGAGCGCTTTATTTGGGGGGGGGGGGGGAGCGGCCACGGGTGGCGGCAAGAACGATGCAAGTGTCGGTAGGGGAGGGGGGATGGGGGTACCAAACTTTAGTCTATATTATGCGGCGGCGCAGTTGTGAGCAGTTTACTCGTGGCTGCGGGAGCCGCATAAGCAGTGGGTACAGATGGAGATGGATGAATATAGGCCAGGACAATTAGAACGGATAGTATGGGAGGGGAGGGGGAGAAGGGGAGGAATCCCATAGTGGGGCACACATTGCAGGTATGGCAGCAATACAGGAAGTGGTTGGTGGGAGATAAAAGGTGGTCGACTACCATGTCACTACAGGCCTGTTGTGCGGAGAGTACGGGGCCCAGTGTCACCGTGCTCCGTAAGTGGGCGGAGCTAGGCTTGACCCAGGTGGCCCAGATAGTGGTAGGGATGCAATGTAGAGGCTTTGAAGGAGTGCGAGACCTCTATCGACTGGGGGAGGCGGATAGGTTTGCGTATATGCAGATATGCTCGGTAGTGCGCCAAAAGGGGAGGGAGCAGGGGGGCAGGGGAGTGGTTTGAAGGAGCATGTCTAGGCTCCATGGGTCGGCAGGGGATGCTCTCTAAGATCTATAGAGGTCTGATAGCAAGAGGGGAAGGTAAGTTGAAGTATATGGAAGCGTGGGAAAAGGATTTAGGGGTGAAGTGGGGGGTGGACGAGTGGGAGGCCGTTGCAATGGGCATAGCTAGATTCTCCATTGCCACGTCATTGCGAGAGAATGGCTTTAAGGTGTTGCGTCGATGGTATCTCACCCCAGAGAGATTGTGTAAGGCGGGGGTGTTGCAAACTGATGAATGTTGGCGAAAGTGTGGGGGAAGAGGATCCTGGATGCACATGTGGTGGACGTGTCCCGTTGTTGGAGAGTATTGGAGCAAAATAGGGGAGAATATAAACAAAATCGTGGGAGTGAATATTATGCTTGGACCTGAGATATGTCTCCTGCACAGACCAGATGGGAGATGGGATGGGGACTGGAGAATCATTTGGTATTGTGTAACTGCGGCACGGTGTGAAATCGCATGGTATTGGAATAGGCCAATTTTACCCTCCATAGCGAGCTTTGCAAGTAGAGTGTCGCAGCTTTATGCCATGTATAAACTGATGGGGGAAAGGGTGGGGAGAGGGGAGCAAATGGGGAAGCGGTGGGCAGGGGTGTGGAAGTGGTTGCGTGAAGAGGGGTGGAAGTAAGGGGGAGGCGTAGGGGTAGAAGTAGGGGGGGAGGGGGGGTTTAATTGGGGGGGTTTAAATTTGGGGGAGAATGTTTTGTTCATGTTAATTATTGCTAACATTTTGTTGATTATTGGTGGTTCGATGTATGGCATTTCCATCCTTATTTTATCTTGTATTGCTTGAGCATAAGGGCAGAGGAGGGGAGGTTGGGTGGAGGTGATACTCTATGCGGGTTTTGTATATCTGGTATTGTGTACAGGATGTTCGTTCTTTCTTGAGTTGCCTGCGGAAAGCTTGGTGTACTGCAGCTGTTTAGATGTAAATGTAAATGTCACAAATGCTAATAAAAATTCAAATAAAAAAAAAATGTACTTCCCCTTTCACTAAGTTGTAAGGCAACCATATTCATCTCTACACGTAATTCAGGCATTGTGAAAAACTAAGTATGGGTCAGTCTTAGGAGCAGTTCAAGTAGCAACATCAGCATAGTCTCTTCCCGTTTTCTCTAGCAACAGAAGGCCAAGAACAAGTGGAGTAAAGAAGTCAGGAATGATGCATGAAGCACTTCTGACTTTTGTCTTGCCACCTAAACAAGAGCCCTTAAGAGTTCTAAACAAATGCAGCTGCAACTCTGAACTCCGAAGTTGCTCCATTTCCTAACTCCATCAACTTCTTTCAGCCTGATCCCCAATGGAGGTAAGCTGGACATTACAGATATGAATTTTGTACGGTTAATGTGTGTGTGCTTTAAATCCCCATGATATTCCTGCCCCCTCCCTTTTCAAACAGGAAACTCATGGGAAGAGGTGGGGATACTGCAGTGCCTGCATAGTGCAAAATTACCGTCAGCTGCAATCAGCAGTGCCCAGTTCACTTCCATCTCAAGCAAAGCCAGCCCAAGAGTTTCTGCCACCCCCCATCGAGCCGCTGTCCCTCGCTGCTGCAGATTCTGTTGGTGGGGGGGGGAGGGGGCAAAGGCGGCAGTGCTTTGTTGCCCACAGTAGGCCATGTGCTTCAGCACACATGACCTGCCGCTGAGCCCTCTTCAACGGTAAGTTGCATCTGAGGGGGATCAGAAGCGGCAGGTCATGTGTGCTGAAGGACATGGCCTACTGTGGGCAACAAAGCG
Source organism: Ichthyophis bannanicus (assembly GCA_033557465.1). Taxonomy (NCBI): domain Eukaryota; kingdom Metazoa; phylum Chordata; class Amphibia; order Gymnophiona; family Ichthyophiidae; genus Ichthyophis; species Ichthyophis bannanicus. The sequence continues at coordinate 1,118,639,416 of CM066033.1, read as the reverse complement.
GTGGCACAAAGCTGGCCACCTAGCTCACCTAATGGATGGGCTAGACCCAATCTCAAGCGTACAGCTCAATTTTTCAGATGTTGCTTTTGGCACTCAACATTGCTGGCTAAAACAAAGTGAAAGATTTGAAAAGTTCTCCTTAAGACTAAATCACTGCCATTTCAAAAACTCCAATTTCCCACTGGAAGAACAGGAGGAGAAGGTCGCAATTGTGGCTTGGAAAGCAGCAGATTGCCCATGGAGCTCTCATCCCCCAGGGAGAGGACAGCTGCGTTTGCAGCAAAGACCCCAACTGTTTGCCCACAGGAGATTGGATCGCCACAGGCAGAACAGGAGGGAAAGGCCACGATCTGGAAAGCAGCAGGGTTTCTGTGGGGACCCCATTTCCTCTGGACAGAAGAGGACGGCCTATGAATCGCTACTGGAAAAAAAAACCAAAAAGATGTGAGTGAAGTAGCAAACATTTAAAAGGGACGTGGCTTAAAAAATAAAACAAGGATGGGGGAATGGAGGGCAAAGGGTGGACGTGCTGAGGGAGGGAGGGAGAAGGGGACAGTCTAGAAGGGGAACAGAAAGTGGGTAGGGGTTGAAGGGAATAGGAAAGAGTGTCCCTAGTGGCTCAGATAATGGCACAGTGATGTCATAAGAAACCTCTGGAATGTTTTCTTTGTCTCCACATCTGCTGGTAGGGAAACACAACCCACTTGTCTTGACTGATCTAACAGGACTATACAGAATGGGCTATTTCAATTACTCCAATACTGAATGGATAAATGTCACATCAGGGCATGCTATGGACGTAACGTTCCTAAATGAAATAAAGCGTAGTTACTCAACTGTAACAAGTGATCTCTGGGAACAGCAGGAATCAGTCTTCACATATGGGTGGCGTCAGTATCGACAGAGCCTGCGCAGGAACACTCTCCAGCATCCAATAGGAATGCTTTTAGGAGTGCTCCTCCACACACGTGTGGCTGCCTTCTCTCCTGGTCTCCTCAGTCAGGTGAATAGTGAAGAAATAAAACTTTTTGTATACCAGGAATGAGAAAATAGGGGACAACTTGATTGGGAGGTGGGCAGGTTGTGAAGACTGATTTCTGCTGTTCCCGGAGATCACCTGTTACAGGTGAGTAATTACACTATCTCCAGGAACAGGCAGGAAGTTAGTCTTCACATATGGGACTCCTAGCCCAAGACAACTGAGCGAGAGAAGAATCCCAGGTGCAGCTAGAGGTTGCAGCAGGGATTCCTCATGAGGTAGTCAGATGGGCAGAAGGCAAATTGTCTAAATTTGAAAAACGTTATGCAGAATAACCTGTCTGAACTGAGCCTTTGTCCAGGCAATAGTGCACTCTGAAGGTATGCAGGGAAGACCATGTCGCCGCCTGGAAGATCGTTGAGATAGGGACAGACCGGAGATTAGCTATAGTAGTAGCCATGGCTCTGACATTATAAGCTGTCACACAGTGTGAAAGAAACAGCCCAGCCTGCAAATAAGTAAAGGATATGCAATCTGCTAGCCAGTTTGAAAGTGTTCTTTTGGATACTGGTGTCCCTAGATGACTGGTCAAGAGAGACAAATAACAGAGGATTGGCAATAGTCCTTAGTACGGTCTAAAAAAAACCACCAACACCCTCTTGCAATCTAGGCTATGAAGTCTGTCCAGAGCTGGGGGAGGTGAGACCTTGGAAAGAATGTTGGTAGCGAAACAGATTGGTTCAGGTGGAAGGAGACGACGACCTTCAGCAAGAACTTAGGATGTGTGCAAAGGACCCCTTGTCGTGAAAAGTGGTAAAGGGAGCATAGCTCACCAAAGCTTGCAGTTCATACTCTTCGAGTTGAAGTGACTCATGAGAAAAAGAAGCTTCCATGTTACAAATTTTAAACGAACTGAAACTATTGGTTTGAAAGGACTGTGCATGATCTGTGAAAGCACAACATTTAGATGTCATGGTGCGGAAGGTGGACAGAAAAGCAGCTTGGTCAGGAGAAGACCACGCATAAATCTAGCCAATAAGGGGTGTGCTGAGCTGGGGAAGTTTCCTAGTGTATGATGGGAGGCTGCAATGGTGGATAAATGCACTCACACTGAATTGGTCTTAAGGCCAAAGGAGGACAAATGGAGTAGGTATTTGAGCAAGTCTGGAATGGGACATGTGAAAGGATCTAGTGTTTTATGAGAACACCAGATGGAAAATCTGCACCATTTAAAAGCATAAGAACGTCTGGTTGAATCTTTTCTTGAAGACAGGAGCACCTCCAATACATCCTCTTGAAGATCTAAGTGCGATAGGACAAAGCGCTCAGTCTCCACGCTGTCAAGCGGAGTGTCTTGAGGCTGGGGTGCAGAAGGGTCCCCTGTTCCTGAAAGAGTAGGGTTGGCATATACCAGAACCTGAGGGGAGGTGCTTGAGCAAGTTGAAGAAGCAGAGTTGTCTGGGCCAGTAAGGGGCAATGAGAATCATTTGTCCCCGGTCAGCCTGGAGTTTGAAAAGTGTTTTTGCTATGAGTGGAAGGGGAGGAAAAGCATAGAGGAGATTATGTCACCAGTGGATGAGGAACGCATCAGACGTCTCCCTTTGAGGGGAAGGAATCCTCTAGCAGAAACGAGGTAGTTGGGCATTGAGGGGAGAAGCTGAGTAGTGGGCATCCTCCAGAGGTGGAACAAGTATTGAGGTTCCAGCATCCACACGTATGGATGGAGGAACCGGCTTAGTCTGTCGGCTAAGTGATTCTCTGCTCCTGGAAGATATACTACATGAAAGTGAATGCCTTGAGGAATTGCCCAGTTACAAAGACTAATGGCTTCCATACATAGGGCCATAGAGCCTGCAACAACTTGCTTATTTATATTAAACATAGCCACCTGGTTGTCAGTCTGTATGCGAAGAGACTGTCCCTTGACTTGGGGAGAGAAGACTGACAGCACTGAAGACCGTCCTGAGCTCTAGGAGATTGATCTGGAGAAGCACTTCTTGAGTAGACCAAAGGCCTTGTGTTGTAAGGCCATTGAGATGGGCTCCCCAGCCTAGTTTTGATGCATCATTCGTTAGGGTATACTGTGGTGTAGACCTCTGAAAAGGTGACCCTATGACCAGGTTCTGTGGTGTGCACCACCACTGAAGGGCCGCTCTCATTTGCGGAGTGATATTGATGAGGTCGAATAGACGACCTGTGGACTGCTTTCATTGTTGCAAGTCCACTGCCCGATCCTCATGTTGAGAAGGCCGTGGGACATGACATGGACTGTGGAAACTATGTGGCCTAAGAGGCATAGAAATGCTCTGGCCGTAACTGATGATTGTTGCTGGACCTGTGTGGCTAAGGCAATGAGACAGAGGCATCTGTCCTCTGGCAGGAACGCCCTACTTCTTACAGTGTCTAATCGAGCTCCTATGAACTCTAGGTCCTGGGTTGGCATGAGATGTGATTTTGGATAGCTTATCATGAAACCTAACTCCTGGAGGATATGAGTGGTTTGACTTAGGGCAGAGGTGACTGCTGAAGCAGTATCTGCCCTTAGCAGCCAGTCATCTAAGTAGGGGAACAGAAAGATCCCCAAAGTTCGAAGGTAGGCTGCGACAACAGCCAAACACTTTGTGAAGACACAGGGTGCTGAGGCCAGTCCGAATGGGAGGACTCGATACTGGTAGTGGTTGTTCTGAATCAGAATGCGTGTATAAGCATCACTTAGATCCAGAGCATAGCCAATTATTTTGTTGGAGCTATGGCAGAAGAGTGCCTAGAGAAATCATCTTTAATTTCTCCTTGATGAGAAATTTGAGATTTCAAAGATCTAATATAGGTCTGTGATCTCCTGTCTTTTTTGGGAATTAGGAAGTATTGGGAGTAGACTCCCAGGCCTTGCTGAGATGGGGGAACCTCCTCTATAGCCCCTTGTCACAGCAGTGAGAGAATTCCTGCTGAAGCAAGGAGGAGTGAAGGAGATCCAAGGAGCGTTGTCCCACAAAGTGAGTGGGAAGAAGATCCTGGAATTTCAGCTGCAGGCCCTGACTGACTAGATGTAAAGTCCAAGGCTCAGAAGTGATGTTGATCCAATGGTGTGCAAAATGCACCAGTCTTCTTGGGATCATAGGAGGAAGAGGAAAGATTATAGGAGAATTGGCCATGCTCTTTCTGAAGCAGTCAAAAACTGAGGAGGTTGAGTAGTAGCTACAGGCTGTCGTTTGGAAACCTTGGATTTCCTGACCTATTTCTGGTTCTGCTGTCTGTTGCTGTTGTGGGGCAAAGTAGCCAGAACAGGAATGATATGGAGGATAAAACCTTCTCTTCTTAGGGAAGTCAGGTTTCTTAGTGGTAGTCTTCTTAGAAGAGTCCGTCTTCCTTGATAGAAACTGACAACCTCACCATGATGAGGCTATCTCACCGGCCTTCTCCCTCTACCTCTGACCAAAGAGGTTTTCACCATTACAGGGTATGTTGATTAGCTTGTCCTGGACCCACTGTTCCAGGTCAGATGTTTGGAGCCATGCCGTCCTCCTAGCCCCAGTGCAGGCTGCAGCAGATCTGCTATTGGCCTCAAATGCTGCTCTTGTTAAAAAAAAATAACTTTAATGTATTCTGGGCATGTGTTAGCAAGACCTGATGAGCCACCTGCTTGTCAGGAGGCAGTAAGGTGGTAAACTGACAAGTTTCGAGTCATCTTTGAGAAACCTGTCCATATATAGCATATAGGAGTCTATCCTAGAGGCTAGCATGGTAGTTTGGAATGCCTTCCTTCCAAATGCATCCTGGCCTCTCTCCAAGGGGGCACAGAGGAGTGATTTTTCTGGCTTTTTATCCACCTCATGGCAGACTCCACAACCATGGAGTGGTTGAGGAGTTGTGGCTTCTGGAAACCTGGAGAGAGACTGACCCTATAAAGGGTATTGAGCCTCTTACTCACCACAGGGATTGACATGGGTGCCTCCCACATCAGAGTCATTAGATTCCTTAAAATGTTATGCACTGAGAAGGTAGCAGACTCCTTCAGCGCCGATGGGTATTGAGAATAATAGAGTTCCTCAGCTCTCCACTTCATTTCTATAGCCAATGAAACATCCAGAGCTGCTTCCATGTCCTTAATACAATTTTGAAAAGACATGTCCTCTGGCAGCGAATGTCAGCACTCATAAGGTGGCAATGCATCCGACGGTACCTTCCTATGGATATCAGAAATCGATGGATTCCACTTCAGAGGCCTCTTCAGAATTGGAATCCGGAAGGAAGTCAAAATAATCCTTATGGAGGAGTAGTCTAGTGGTTGGGGCAAGGTACTTCAGGCCGGAAGGTCGGGGGTTCAAATCCCACTAGAGGACAGCAACCTTGGGCCGGAAGGACTGGGGTTTCTAGTCCCACAGGTGCTCCTTGTGGTCTTGGGCAAGCCACTTAACCCTCCATAGCCCATGTTCCCTGTAAAATAGTTATCTCCAAGTTATAATACCCTGTTCAATGTAATTTCAGTTTGTTCAATGTAAACCGCACTGATGCAGAATAGCGCGGTATATAAGAGAATGTAAAATAAATAAAATTAAATTTAAAAAATAAATTATGAGATGTTCGATACCTTCGCTTCTCAGAGCTTCGCTGTTTCGATGTAGAGGATATCAGATACAGTGGTGCTGAGGGCCTTGGTATCGGTTTCTCTGTGGAGTTATGCAAGGCAGGGGATACCTATGTAAGCATGCTGAGCTCTGTGGCTGCCAGAGCACTCAATGTTATCGGCGTTACTGCAGCTAAGAGCTTAGCAATGCTGTGCTCGAAGGCGATGACACTGTCATCCAATGACAGTACCAGGAGAGGAGTGGCTCCAGACACAGCTGTGTGGACCACAACTTCCGATGCCGGTATCAAGGGCTCCACCAAGGACTGGATCTTGGGGGCATCCCTGAACCTCTCACTTTGGAACGTGATGCTTTCTGCTGGGGTTGCTTCGATGGATGTTCTGCATCAGAATGTGATGAATGACTGTGCCTGTGCATAGTTGCAGCCCTGCAGATGTCTGCCAACGATACAGAGCGGAGATGAGCTACTGAGGCAGCCATTGCCCTGACACAGTGGGCCGTGACCCGACCCTGCAAAGGAAGGTCAGTTGCCCTGTAAGCCCAGGTGATACAGTCAGCCACCCAAATGGACAAGGTATGCTTGGACACAGCTAACCCCAAATTATTAGGGTCAAAAGAGATGAAGAGCAGAGCAGCCCTTCTATGTCCCTGCGTACGGTCAAGGTAGAAGGATAAGGCCCTCCTACAAGTCCAGGGTATGCAGGACCGCTTCAGCCTGGCTTGCATGAGGCCTAGTGAAGAATGTTGGAAGAACCACCTCCTGGCTGAGGTGGAAAGAGGAGACAACTTTAGGGAGGAACTTTGGATGAGTCCTAAGGACTACCTTGTTCCTACAGAAGCGGGTGTAAGGCCTGTCACAGACCAGGGCCTGAAGCTCACTCACTCGTCTGGCTGAGGTTAATGCTACCAGGAAGAGTGTCTTCCAGGAAAGGAAGCGGAGAGGACAAGTAGCCATCGGCTCAAAAGGTGGGCGAGTCAGTTGTTGCAAGACCACATTCAACTCCCACTCAGGCGCTGGAGGACGGACAGGAGGCTTGAGCAAGAGCAAACCTCTGAGAAACCGGGACACCAAGGGGTGAACCGACAGAGTGTCCTTCCACCAGTGAGTGGTGAGCTGCTAGAGCTGAGAGGTGGACCCGAACAGAAATGGACTTAAGGCCCTGATTGGATAAGTGCAGCAGGTACTGAAGCACCACTGGTACAGCACAGGAGAAAGGATCCTCTGTACGCAGCTGACACCACACAGAAAACCTCTTCCATTTCAGGGCATAGGTTTTTCTAGTGGACTGCTTCCTAGAGGCCAGGACGACCTCTTCAACTTCAGGAGGTAGGCCTCAAGGAGCCAAAACTACCCTTGCAGCTTCCAGGCCATCAAATTGAGAGATTTGAGATTGGGGTGCAGAAGAGACCCCTGGTCCTGAGAGAGAAGATCGGGCTGCAACCCCAGAGGTAGTGGAGTGTCCACTGCTAGTTGAAGCAGAAGTGGGAACCAAGGTTGCCTCGGCCACCTGGGGGCTACCAGAAGGACCGAGGCCTGGTCCTGTAGAATCTTGAACAGGGTTCGGGCCACCAGAGGCATGGGAGGAAATGCATACAGGAGGCCCTGGGACCAGGAAATCAGAAAAGCATCTGCTGCTAGCCTCAGAGGATGCGGTTGCCTGGAGCAGAACCTGGGCAGCTGTCTGTTCAGGGGGCTGGCAAATAGATCTATGGATAGAAGTCCCCATCTCAGGAAAATCTTGTGAACCACCAAGGGATGGAGTTGCCATTCGTGGGGCTGCAGAATCCTGCTCAACCTGTCTGCCAGGTAATTTTCCTGCAAAATACAAGACCCAACAAAATCGGTATTCCAACAAAACAGAATCAAAATATCAAGAACACCTTAATCCCCATAGACAGTACCAATTTGAATTTTTGTCGGGCATAAACCGCAGGAGGAAGAGGGGAATTCCACTTGCTCCCACGCAGTACATGCCCCTTTTATTCATTTTTATTCAAAATGGTTTTTTCGTTCCTTATTCACAAAAGTATAAAAACCACACACGACGTGCACGTTTCGAAGCTGATGCTTCTGTATCAAGTGCCCACGATATAAAGAAGTGCGTCCACCATCCATGCCTAGTAACTGACAAAAAACGCCATGATGAGTGGCCGGTGACGTCAGGGATATCCTTTCAAAAAGAGGCCAAATATAGGAACGCCCATAATGAGAGGACCAATAGCACAGGGAAACCCCACAGAACACGGGATCCCCTACGTCTATGGTAAGGGAACAAATTAGAAATCCAGCCATTCAATTTCTCGATTTAATCCATTAGGAGAAATAGTCTGTAATTTATAAATCCAGCGATGTTCCAATCGACGAAGATGAGACTGGCGATCTCCACCCCGAGGGTCGAACGGGACATGAGGTAATTTTCCTGGCCAGGAAGATAAACCGCCCTGAGCAACATGTTGCATCTGAGCACAAACAAGCAAAGGTCCTGCACCTCCTGACAAAGGAGCCGGGACCCAGTGCCGCCCTGTTTGTTCACATAAAACATGGCTACCTGACTGTCTGTTTGCACTAAGACAGACTGGTGGGCCAGAGTTTGAGAGAAAGTCTTGAGGGCTAAGCAAATAGCCCGAAGTTCCAGTAGATTGATCTGCTGCTTGGCCTCCCAGGGAGACCACAGACCCTGGGTGCACTTGCCCAGACAGTGTGCTCCCCAGCCCTGCAGGGAGGCATCGGTGGTCAACACCACTGTGAACCCAGGTGGCTGAAAAGGCATCCCTCTCAGTAAGTTGGGGGGATGCAGCCACCAACGTAGGGAGTGCAGGAATGGTCTGGACACCCTTACTCTGTCGCTGAGGCTCCCTGTGGCCTGTGACCACTGATTTCTGAGACACCATTGCGCAGGTCTCATATGAAGCCTGGCATTGGGAGTCACATGTACTGTCGAAGCCATGTGGCCAAGAAGCCTCAGGCAGAGCCTGGCGGAGACCAGTGACCTGCTGAGAAACTGGTTTGCCAAGGTTATCAGTCTTTGGGCTCTGTCCTCTGGCAAGAAATCTTTTGCCTGCAGAGAGTCTAGCCTTGCCCCTATGAACTCCAAGTTTTGGGAGGGGAGCAAAGTGGACTTTGCGAAGTTTATGACAAACCCCAGATGTTGGAGTAGAGAAATCGTTCGGAGGGTGGCTTGCCTGGCCTCCTGGCACGTCTGACCCCTGATGAGCCAGTCATCCAGATAGGGGAAGACAAAGATACCCTGATTCCTTAAGTAGGCCGCTACCACTGCCAGGCATTTGGTAAAGACCCTGGGGGCGGAGTTGAGGCCAAATGGCAGCACTCTGTACTGATAATGGTTTCCTCCCACAATGAACCTGAGGTACTTTGTGGTCTGGATGAATGAGGATGTGAATGTACGCATCCTTTAGATCTAAAGAGCATAGCCAATCTCCCTGCTGGAAGTAGGGCAGAAGTGTTCCAAGAGTAAGCATCTTGAACTTCTCCTTCTGTAAGAACTTGTTGAGATTTCAGATGTCGAGAATAAGCCTGAGGTCCCCTGTTCTCTTTGGTACTAGGAAGTACCTGGAGTAGAAACCGTGACCTTGTAGGTGGGGAGGCACAGGCTCCACCGCCTTGTCTCGCAACAGACCCTGAAGCTCCTGCAGGAGGAGGGCTGTATGGAAAGGAGGCCTTGGAGGCTCTACTGGAAAATAGGGAGGCGGCAACTGATGAAAATGAAGCAGGTAGCCCTTGTGGACTCTGCTTAAGACCCAGTTGTCCCCTGTAATGGGTGGCCACCGGTGGGCAAACAAGGCTAGTCGACCTCCTGTGCAGTGATGGGACAGTAGAGACAGAGAGGCTATGCCTTGGGAGTCAAACCCCCACCCTGCTGAGTGGGAGCAGGAGCTGGAGGCCTTCTGCCTACGGGGGGCCATGTCCCTGCCCCTTGGCCTGCTGACCCTGTGGGGGAGCGGGGGAGGCCTGGTAAGGTGGGAACTGTTTGTAGGCAGTCGCCTTCCACAGGTAAAAGGACTTCTTACCCGAGCCCTTCTTCTTATGTGAAGGGGCAGAAGTCTTTCGAGACAGCCTTGTCCTCGTGAGGTGCTCCGTTTCGAGCTTAGCAGCCTTCTCGGCCATGGGCTTGCCAAAAAGGTTCTCACCTCGGCAAAGGACATCGACCAACTTGTCCTGAACCCATAGCTCGAGGTCCGATGACTGCAGCCATGCCTGGCGTCGAGCTGCGATGCCGGCTGCCGCAACACGGGCCGAGGCCTCAAAGCCATTGTAAGCCGCTCGGGACATGAACTTAGAGCATTCCCGGATCCCCGACGACAAGGACTTGAACCTCTGCAAAGTTTCCCCGGAGAGACCAGCAGAGAACCCGGCAAGCTCCTTTGCCAGGTCCCGCAAGTACATGCCCATGTACAGCTGGTAAGACTGGACACAGCAAGCAAGCATTGAGCCCTGGAAGCACTTTCTACCAAACGCATCCAGGTTCTGGGCCTCCCGGCTGGGGGGCACCGCGGAGTGCATCTTCTGGCTTTTCAGACGATGCATGGCTGATTCCACCACCATGGAATAGTGCAGTAGCTGCGCCTTCTGAAACCCAGGGCTCTTACTGAGTCGATAAATGGAATCGACCCACTTGCTGAGAACTGGTGCTGAGGCCGGTGCCTCCCACATCCGGAAGAGGAGCCGTTCCAGCATCGGAGGAACCGGCGCAGTAAAGGCCTCCTTTGGAGGAGAGTCATACTGGAGTGCCTCGAGGCTCCTCTTCGGCTCGAGGCTCCTCCTCGGGGTCCACAGGGATCGCCGAAGCAGTGGCCATATCCCTAACGAACTCCGAGAACCAGGTATCCTCCGGAAGGGACCTACTCCGGGACTCAGACTGCGGTGAGTCCGACGGGACGCTTCGTCCTCCGTCTCCCAGGCGGACTCGTCCGAAGAGGAGTCGGGCTCCGACTGCGCGGGGCCCGGCAGCACTCGCCCCAACGCTGAAGGCACCGGTGTCGACACCCTCGGTCCCAACCGGGAGGTCGAGGGTGACTGTGACCGAGGACAACCTCGAGCCTTCATGGTCTCGAGTATCGGCTCGGTCTCCGGGGTCGACTTCGATGTCGATGTCCCGGTGGTCGGGGCAGATGCGCCAGCAAGGCTGACCATCAGCACCCACTGCTGATCCATGAAGGCAGACAGTCTGCACTCCAAGGCTGTCAGCCTGAGACCCAGCTCAGGAGACTCAGCAGCCACCGACTCGGGCCCCGGCAGCAGCGCCGGGCCCGACGTCGGCTCCCTGGGAGGAGAGTCATCGAGGACAACAGGATTTACGTATCCAGCAGACTCCGGCTCCACTCGGGGTACTTTTGACGGCTTCTCCTGTTCCACGGGCCCGGGACGGCGGTCGGGGGTCCGAGACCTAGTCCTCGAGGAGCCAGGGACTTTCTCCAATGCTGCCCTTGCAAGCCGATTCTTCCTCTTTCGATCCTGCTCGGGGGACCCCCTCTCCGAGGAACCCCGATGATGCTCGGGGTCAGACTCCCGAGACGTCGAGGCCTCAGACGAGGTCCGGGCCCGGCCAGAGGCCGAATCGGAGAAAAGCCTTTCCTTTTGGTGCTGACGACTTCACAGTGCCTTAGTGGACATTTTTCCCACACAGTCCACAGATCTTAGGATCATGATCAGGACCGAGGCACCGAAGGCAGCAGTTGTGTGTGTCAGTGAGAGACATTAGTTTCTTGCACCGATCACACTTCTTAAAACCACTGGAAGCCATCGGGGGGAAAAAAAAAGTCCCCGCGAGGTCAAAGGACAGGCCTTCCAGGGAAAAAGAAAAAAACGCCAGCCACGAAGGGCAAAAACCGAAAAAATAAGATCGGGCTCGATACCGGTGTACCGAACCCAGCGAGGAGGGGAACCGGCGTCGAACCGAAGAAAAAAACCACAAAGAAATCGCAGGGATTCGAAGAAAAAAAATCTGTTTTCCGGGTGAACTAGGACAACCATCCGACGGGCTCCACGGAAAAAGAGAGACTGAGCAAGATGGCACCTTTAGGCGGGAAGGGGACCGCACATGTGTGCAGTATTCCCAAAGGCTTTCATAGAAAGCTGGGGAAATGCTCCGCAAGGGCTCCATCGACGTCGATGTCACCCATATGTGAGGACTGACTTCCTGCTTGGTCCTGGAGAAAAGTGGGTTCTGCTCCTCAGCCAGCAGGTATATCCTTTGTACAGCACAGAGGCCAGTATGACACTTCCCAAGCAGTAAGCCAAACTAAAGAATTCAGGAAAAATTCAGATAATCTTAATATACACAAACTGCTTTGTCCCGAAGAGTGTGAGCAAGTACTTGGCTCTCTTACTATGAGGAAACTTGAGCCAACCCACAAGGCTGACTAGATCTTCCACAGCCAACTGGCATTCCTGAAACTTGCAGTTCCTAAAACAACCAAAAGGCAGCAGGCTTTTCAACCTGCAAAAGGATTCTTCCAGGGCGGGTCCTGGAATGGTCTAGCAGGATTCAAAGGAGATTATCAGGTATAATTTAACTGTAAATTTTCAGAGGTAATATATCTTTCTGTATATAGCTTGTATATAGTTTACCATGTTGTCTCCAAGTTACTGACCCTGTTATAATGTAAGCAAAAGACCTTGTTATAATGTAAGCAAAGGACTGTTCTAATGCGAAATTTGTTATCTGTAAACCGCGCTGATACCAAAGAGCGCGGTATATAAAAACTGTAAAATAAATAAATAAATAAAAATAAATAATTAAAATATCTTTTTCCTGATGATCCTGCTAGACCAGTCTAGATGAGTGGGATATACCCAAGCAGTTAGGACCCAGGGTGGGAAGAAGTTAATAATCAAGACAGACTATCCCGTCAAAGGAGTCATCTGAATAACCTCCACAAGTGACCTGCAGGGCCTCACAAAGATGATCAACGAAGGCCAGGAAGCCTTGTAACTGTCCTCTGGGAACACCCAAGCGGGTTGCACCCCTGAAGTGAACCATAACTTACTCCTGAATGCGCTTACCAGGCAGGATGCACTCTGCTCCCAATGGTCTCCAGAGGTGAATAGGCAATAGCGGACTTGACCTCTGGTAGCACTTACCACAAACTGCAGAGGACAAAGGAGATCTAATCAGCAGGAAGAATGAGGAATTGTGATGAACTCTAGCAATACCCTCTGCCGGTCCAGACATGGTGAGGAGTCAGTTTCAAGATCCTTCGACAAAGGAAGGCAGGACCACAATTCAGTGAGAATGAGAAAAGGAGGGGGCAGCCTCCCTGAATGATGGACAGCAAAGTGAGCAGTCCAGAGAACTAGAAAGGTGTACTCAAATTAAAGGGCTGCAGGACAGACACCATATAGTGAACTTCAGAATCTCCTGGAACGTATGTCAAGGAACCAACCCACCAAAGGAAGCACTTCCATGGCCCTGTACTACAGGAGCCGATAGACCCAACAGGACACTCAGGTGGACAGAACTGCTAGAGGCTATGCCAAGATACTCCAAGGTCTGCCATTCAAATAAAGGGTTCAGAGTCACACCATTATCAAGGTCAAACTGCTAAAAGGCTTCAAAATCTGCTAAAGGCATAGAGGCACCCCAGTTCCCAAAGCAGGGAGGTTACCAAGAAACTCAAACTGGCCAGCATGAGCCCACAAGGACAAGGCCCTAAGCAAAAAGACATTGGGAAACTGCCTTACTCAGAGTTGCTGCCATGTATCTCCTGTAGGCCTGTATCTTCTGGGGTAAGAAAAAGGCTACTCTGCTTGGCCCAAGAGTCCACATAACATGTTGCACGAGTTCAGGCCAAGGCCCCTAGGATTACCAGGTCCAGATGGACAGATACCCTATGCAGCTCACCCAGGGCAAGAGAGGAAGCCACACAACAACCTTCTCCTAGGCCACTCCAAAGGAAGGACCACCCAGCATGCCATCTGCAGAATCTCTCAGAAATAGCTCTGCACCTGGCATCTGCCAGAGGCCAATACATGGAGTACTGGAAGTCTGTCTTCACACTATGAGATTACCTGTAGGAGGGCTGAACTCTCACTTCACCCAGATGCACTAAGTAGTGACATGGACAGTTGGACTGCATACTAACAAAGCTTGCAATACGCACTGCAGCTAGGGCAATCAGATGCTCCTCCACCCCATATCCCAGCTGTATGGCCGCAAGAAAAGCTCCCTGAATTTTGCTGCAGCAGAAGATATGCATGATAGCTAGGGCCATGTTTGAGAACACACAGCCTGCTACTTCCATAAAAGGGAGGCACAAGACTCCCTAGAGTCAATGCGATTCTTCCAGCCTCCATACAGAAGATCCCTCAGGTGCCCCGAAAGGGGACAAAGTCCCTGAGTCAACTAGACCATGTCTTACGCTTCCAGCCATTCTGGCTAGAAGCACAACTGACAAGTATCTCTCCTCAGGTGCTTCCCACACCTCCCCGGGTCCAAAATGGAATCCCAATCGCTACCTAATCTGCTCCTTTATCTCGCAGAGCGGAAGTACCTGGTCAAACAAACAACGTGGAAGATTAGGTACTGCCTCAGATTCTAATGCAAATGTATCCTAAACCATGTTCCAGCTCAAAAGTGACCAAGAACCGCCTACAAGTCATCTGAGGCTTGAACGAATCCTCCATCATGAGAAGTCAAACTCAAGAGTAGGAACAGACCCCCAGGAGCTCAAAATCATAGGAAAGAATTTAGTTAGTTTCAAAACAGCCTATTCCAGACTTCATCCTTTCCAGGCAGAGCTCCCCCAGCCTGTGTTGCCTTTGGGCTGGCCCAGTTAGTGCTTTTGGGATTATCCAAAGTCCAAGAATGGGCAACTGGGCCCCCTGCATGCAGAGAGGCACTGCTACCTCCCTCATCTCCTTGAAAAAAGGTATGGGGAACTGTGTCTAAGTCCAAGGCAAGGACTGGAGCCGCAGAAGCGGCACAAACACTGAGAAACAATTAATGCTGTTCAACCTGGAACATGACAAATGCCATGGTGAGGGTCCAGGTGTGCCCCAGCCAACCAACGCTATGCCAGACCCGAAGGACCCCTATGAAGATGAAAGATGTGGAGTCCAAATAACTCCGGCTCTAGGCACAGACATGTCAGAAAGAACATCCCTTCACAGATCCACTTGCATCTGAGATAACATATCCAGCCCACCACAGAAGAGATTGGAGAAACAATCTATCACTGCCAGAAGCACCAAAGAGAATCCCCCAGTGTTCCCCACCCAGATGTATAGCCTCAGGGAGATAATCCCTGGGAGACCTTCCAAGCTCTGCTGTAATTCACCTAATATGTATCAGAAGCCCCAGACTAGCCTGAACCAGCACTTGAGGAACCAAGGACAGGTGGCCTACCGAAGGAATCAACAAACTCCGCTCAAGTCTAATCACCCCAAAACCTACTAGTTTAAGTGGTACAGGTGAGCACAGAAAGAAAAAATAAGTTCCATCCCAAGAGCTAGAAACTAGGAGAGAAGAACATCAAATGGGGAGGGGGGATTACAGACTCTCAAAGGCTCATGAAGGAGAGTCCATCAGATGTTCCACGAGGATAGCCCATATTGCAACAGAGGCTCATCTTTTCCAGAAGGTTGTTCTGGGCTCGAAGTACATCCTCAGAAGGTCCCTTGGCCCTTCTCTGCCTGTCTTCCAGCAAGTTTCTTCACGTGGACAGAAAACAGCTTTTAAGAGGAACTACTCCAACAGAGACCGGAGCGATCCTTGGAACAAAGCCAATGTGATCGGAGGAGGCAAGATGGCAGTGATGTGCTGAGCCAGGTTGGTGTTTCACTCTGCAATGAGTTCTCTTGCTACCTGACCATCGCTCTGATAGGGCGGAGAAAGCAGAAACAACTTCACCTACTCTCGGGTGAAGCTCAGAAACGAGTCCGGGCAGAGGACCCTGGCGGCATGTGGTTTCGTTCCTCTGTCTGGATGCTGCATCTTCGGTGGGTCTGAGAGAAGCTTTCTTGTTGAACCTGAATTCTTCAGGGATGGTGCTCTTCCCTCTTCAGCAGAGCCCCCGCCACGACCCGGAACAGTTGCGTGGCCTGGTGATGTGCTTCCCTCTGGCACTGTCAACATGCCAAAGGGAAGTGAAGAGGGCATACCATCCATGGATAGATCATGCCCTGGCTCTCTCCTGGGGGCGCCGACAGGATCATCATGACATCTGAAGCAGGTCTGGGCATGGATCTTGAGCAAGTGACTGACCAGTTGGTTAAGCCCATAGTAGTAACGTTGGATGCACTATGGAACGCTACAGTTCAAGTCAACTGTTCCTTGCTGGCATTTGTTGGGATTGAGTATTCCACTATGAAAATGAATATGTAGATTTCAGGAGCGGTGAAGGTCCAAGAATTAAAGACCTACCAATTTGAGGAGGATTTGGGACATCTTCGGAGCCTCCAGGAAGCTCAGATTAAGAACAGAATTGCGACTGTTAGAAAAACTGAGTATCTGGAAAACCAGATTCGCAAAAATAATCTGCGACTGCTTAATTTTCCTAGGTCCCCTATGGTATCTCCTCACAAGATGGTGAGGCAGGTACTTCAAGGAAGTATTACAGATTGCCCTGGAGCACTTGCCTCCCCGTATTAGGGCACAATATCTGTCAGTTGGGCAGGGTGGGGCTCCTGGTGGTTCACCAGGAACATTAGATCTGACTGGATTCCTTGAGAGCACTCAGGCGATGGTTACATCTTGTTCCACACTCTTGGTATCCTTAGCTCTTGAGTCAGATAAAGCATAGTTACTCACCTGTAACAGGTGATCTCCGGGAACAGCAGGAATTTAGTCCTCACATATGGGTATCATCGATACCGACGGAGCCTGCGCAGGAACGCTCCCCAGCGTCCAATTAGAAAGCTTTAGGGAGCATCCCACAGCGCCTGCGTGCTGTCTTCCCGCCTTTCCCAACTGCCTCTGTCCAGTTGAGTTTTAAAGCTGAGACAGACAAAGAGAGAGAGGGAAAGGAAAGATAGAGAGATACAACTCCTAGGGGAGGTGGGTGCGTTGTGAGGACTAAATTCCTGCTGTTCCCGGAGATCACCTGTTACATGTGAGTAACTATGATATCTCCAGGAACAAGCAGGAATGTAGTCATCACATATGGGGACTCCCTAGCTTTAGGTGCCAGGGAAAGACCCCAGAAGTTGTGTCCCTCTCAACAGGGCTTCACTTCCCCCCATTGATCTCTAGCATCCTACCAGGGATGGTGGGGAGGAGTTGATTAGGTATGGAACAGGTGTTGGAGAACAGCCTGACCAAACAAGGCATCCCGGCGGGAGTCCTTGTCCAAGCAGTAATGGGCTGTGAAGGTATGAACCGAGGCCCAAGTGGCTGCTCGACAGATGTCGTCGATAGACACAGAGTGCAGATGAGCCATTGCGGCTGCCATGGCTCTCACATTGTGAGCTGTGACATGACCCTCCAGAGAAAGGTTCTTACTCTGATAGGCGAAGGAAATACACTGAGCAATCCAGTTAGACAGTGTTCTCTTGGAGACTGGAAGTCCCAAATGAGAAGGATCAAAAAAAACAAAGAGCTGAGAGGACTTTCTATGTTGCTGTGTTCTAAGTAAAAGGCTAAAGCTCTTTTACAGTCCAAGGTATGAAGATTCCTCTCTGCATTTGATGCATGAGGCCTTGGAAAAAACACAGGTAGGTAGACCGCTTGGTTCAGATGAAAAGGCGAGACCACCTTTGGCATAAAGTGTGGATGAGTCTTAAGGACTACCTTGTCATGATGGAGCCTTGTATAAGATGGATCAGCTACTAGCGCTTGCAACTCACTAATACGGCGTGCTGATGTGATTGCAATGAGAAAGATAACCTTCCAAGAAAGGAATTTCAAGGAGGTAGTAGCTAAAGATTCGAAAGGTGGCTTCATGAGCTGCCCAAGAACCAGGTTTAAGTCCCATGCCACCGGTGGTGGCCTAATGGGAGGCTTAGTTAGAAGAAGGCCTCTCATAAATCTTGCTATAAGAGGATGAGAGGAAATAGGCTGTCCATTTAGAGGCTTAAAGGAAGCTGCAATAGCACTCAAATGGACTCTTACTGAATTAGTCTTAAGACCTGCATTGGATAAATGAAGGAGATACTCCAGCAATGATTCCAGAGGTATCGCAAGGGGGTTAAGACCCTTTTGCGAACACCATATGGTAAACCTTTTCCACTTGAAAGCATAAGAGCGTCTTGTGGAAGGTTTCCTGGAAGCAAAAAGAATATCTTTTACGTGCTGAAGGAGATTAAGATCATGGAGATCTAGGCCTTCAGCAACCAAGCCCTGAGATGCAGAGACTGGGGATTGGGATGCCATAACATTCCGTCCTCCTGAGATAGGAGATCTGGAGCAGACCCTAACTCCAGGGAGGGAGCTTGAGAGAGATGTAGAATCAGAGGGTACCACACTTGCTGTGGCCAATGTGGAGCTATGAGAATCATATGGCCTCTGTCTCTCTGAAGCTTGAACAGGGTTTTGGGAATTAGGGGACTGGGTGGAAAGGCATACAGGAAGTCTTGACCCCAGTAAAGGAGGAAAGCATCCCTTGCCTGAGCACCCTGAGCTGGAATTCTGGAACAGAACCGGGGAAGTTTGGCATTCCACGGACTTGCAAAGAGGTCTATGTCCAGGGTTCCCCAAAGTTGAAATATCCTAGCCACCTGGTCTGCATGCAGAGACCACTCGTGTGGAAGCAGAACTCGACTGAGTGTCTGCCCAAGAGTTTTGAATGCCTGGAAGATACACTGCCAGAAGATGAATTTGATGCTCTCTGGCGAGGGCCCAGTCGCAAAACTTCGTTGCAAAGCAACAGAGCCTGTTCCCCACTGCTTGTTCACATAGAACATGGCTACTTGATTGTCCGTATGAATGAGGACTGTCTTGTAGCCGAGCAGGGTGAAGGAAGATTGCTCTGAGCTCCAAGAGATTGATATGTAGATGACTCTCCTGTGGAGACCAGGTGCCCTGGGTGGAGAGGTCTTGCAGATGAGCTCCCCAACCCATTGGAGAAGCATCTGTTGTGAGAGTTGCTTGGGGTAAGGGTTGTTGAAAAGGGGACCCCAGCAAAAGGTTTTGAGTGGACTTCCACCACTGGAGGAACAAAATAAGGAGACTTGTGTTTGCTATTTTGTCTGACAGGCATCCTGATGCCTGGGTCCATTGAGTGGATAAAGTCCACTGGGCTGCCCTCATATGGAGGCGAGCATAGGGAACCACATGTACAGTAGATGCCATGTGGCCTAGCAGTTGTAACATTTCTCGAGCAGTGAAATGAGGCTTTAGCACTGCTTGAGAAGCTAACTGCACCTGCGAAGGCACCGGGCCTGAGGGAGATAGGTTCTTGCCTTTCTGGTGTCCAGCAAAGCTCCTATGAACTCTAAAGACTGAGTAGGAGTTAGACTGGATTTTGGGATGTTTATTACAAGACCCGGAGTGGAGGAGTAGCCTAGTGGTTAGAACACTGGCTTGGTAACCAAGCAACCAGGGTTCGATTCCCACTAGCACTCCTTGTGGCCTTAGGCAAGTCACTTAACCCTCCATTGCCTGGCAATCTACTTCCAGTGACACTGCCAAGAAAACCCAAGAGCTTCTGGGTCGCCAGGAGTCAGGACTGACTTGAAGGCACACATTGCATTTGCATTACAAGACCCAAATACTGAAGGATACGCATTGTGCAGGATAGAGAAGTCCTGGCCTCTGACTCTGTTGGGGCTCAAATGAGCCAGCCGTCTAAGTAGGGGAAGACGAATATCCCTAGAGTGCGGAGAAATACTGCTACCACAGCCATGCATTTCGTGAACACCCTTGGTGCTGAGGCCAGGCCAAAAGGAAGCACCCTGTATTGGTAGTGCTTTCCTTGAAAAAGGAACCGAAGGAACGTTCTGTGGGTTGGATGGATGAGGACATGGGTGTACACATCCTTGAGATCTAGAGAACAAAGCCAATCCTGACTCTGAAGGTACGGCAACAGAGACCCGAGAGAAATCATTTTGAATTTCTTTTTGACAAGGAATTTGTTCAATTCTCTGAGGTCTAAGATAGGTCTGAATCCCCCTGTTCTCTTTGGAATAAGGAAATAAGGGGAGTAGAACCCTGTACCTGCTGATGAATGGGTACTACTTCTATTGCCCCTTGGGCAAGAAGAATAGCGACCTCCTGCCCTAACAGGTTTATGAGAGAGGTCGGAGAATTGAACTGCCTTACTATTGTGTGAGGGGGCATGCTTGAAAAATGAAGCTTGCACCCCTCCTTTATGATGGAGAGTGTCCACTGCTCTGCTGTTATCTGCCCCCATCTGGGGGCATAGTGACATAACCTTCCTGGAATGGTGGAAGACTGATCCCCCGAGAGCCAGGAAGGCTAAATTCTCTAGCTGAAAGTCAAAGGCCTTGTGGAGGCTGAGACTGCTGAGGCTTAGCAGTCTCCTTTCTTCTGTTTGGGTGGTTGCTAACCCTTCTTGACAAACTGACCTGCCGAACGTGCCTGCTGAGCATAGGCAGGATAATATCTTTTCTTCTTAGAAAAGAATGGTTTCTTGAAAGATTTCTTTCTAGCAGGATCAGCTGTGGACTTGGATAATCTATCCAAGGTGGAATTTTCAGCATCCATCTCATTGGCTTTTTCCTGCCAATCTCTACCAAACAGGTTCTCACCAGTACAAGGGATGTTTCCCAATTTGTCTTGTACCCAGAGCTCCAGATCAGATGCCTGGAGCCAAGCAATTCTACGTGCACCTATGGCAATAGCAGAGGTCCTGCATATGCACTCAAAGCAGTCAAAGGCTGCACGGTTGGCAAATTTAGAAACATCTTGGGCATGTTTGACCAAAGTAAGAAAATCCTGTCTTCTATCCTCAGGAAGAATAGGACTTAAAGCTTCTAAATCTGTGACCTCCTTCAGGAACATTCCCATGTATAGACTACAGGAACTGATCCTGGCAGAAAGCATGGAAGAACCGACGTCCAAAAGCATCCAGGGTTCTGCACTCACGTCCTGGAGGATTAGAGGCATGCCTCTTTGCACTCTCGATCCTTCTCATAGCTGATTCCACTACAATAGAGTGGTGAGGAAGCTGAGTCTTTTGGAAACCAGGACAAGGAGGGACTCGATACATAGTATCCGGTCTGCGAGAATGAGGAGAGGTGGTAAGAGGTGTCTCCCACATCCTTAACATGAGATCATATAAAATCTTATGAATGGGCAAGGTAGCTGCCTCCTTAGGAGTTTTGGGATATTGTAGAATATCCCTGGCCCTTGGCTCTGTTTCAGGGGCCACAGTAATGAATAGACCACGAGCCACCTCCCTGATAAAATCCTGGAAGGAAATATCCTCTGGAGGAGACATCCTGCGCTTAGGGAGGGGGGCTCCTCTGGGAGAAGCATTCCCGCATCGATAGAACTGTCAGAATCCTCAGATTCTTCTGAGGACTCGAAGTACTGTCTGTCCGGATGCTCTTGAAGAGCCCGATACCCGTACCGACCGAAGTCGGTACCGGGGTATCGGTACCGGAGGGCATCAGATGACTGGGTACCAGCAAAGCAGACACCGATGCTGATGTCGATGCTATCGGTACCGCTACCGATGCCGGTACCGGCTGAATTGTCTGTCGCGGTTCCGAGGGCGTCGATGCCGCAAGGAGAGCCGCCAGACTGCACTCAATAGCCAGGAATCTCTGGTCTATTGACACTGCCGATGTCTGGATGTCGGTACCGGAGAAAACCGCCGGTACCACAGAGCATGGCACCAGTAGTTCTGCCGAGGTCAAGGTCTCGAGAACATCCTGGAGCCCCGATAATGCTTTGGAAGCCGAAGCCTCCCGCCGGGGCAATTTTGCCGGTGCAGAATCCTCAAGGGCAACGCCAGAGGCATCTTGATGCTTAGAAGGAGATCTACCCTTTGAGGACCGGCTGGACTTATGTTTAGTTATCTGAGATCCACGGGAAGAGGAAGCCCTAGAAGACGTCGATGCCACCGAAGCTGCATCAGAGGGAAACAGGGTACTGAGCTTAGCAGCTCGGTTCTGCCGACCTCTTTTAGACATCATGGCGCAGGACATACAATCCATGATGAAGTGATCAGGACTTAAACATTTAAGACACCATTAATGGGTGTCGGTGACGGAAATGGTACTGCCACACTTGGTGCACTTTTTGAAACCTGAGGCAGGTTTCTCCATCGACCACAAAAAAGAAATGAAGAATTCTTCTGCGGTTTCAGGAACGACCTGCTGGCTCCGCAGAAAAAGAACTGGAGAGAGCCAGTTGGGAAAGGCGGGAAGGCAGCACGCAGGCACTGTGGGATGCTCCCAAAAACTTTCTAATTGGACGCTGGGGAGCATTCCCGTGCAGGTTCTGTCGGTACCGACGATACCCATATGTGATGACTACATTCCTGCTTGCTCCTGGAGATAACATTAATTCTTAGAGTTTATTTTAGGAATTTCTGTGCTATGTTTTTGGCTTTCAAGTTCATATTTGTTTCCTGGCTTAGTTAGGATTACCCAACTCCAGAGGAGAGAGTTCTTGGGGTTAAAGCCCAGGGTTCTTTCCTCAGGGGGGTCGTTTGTGTTGAAATTTCTGACAAAGTGTCATGTTTCCTTTAAAGATATTTGTGTTTTTTTTATCTTAACCAATTACTGGAATTCCTTTTGGATAGGGCTATAGCTGTCCTTGATGTGTCTCTTTCAGCTGACACACAAGTCATACTCCAACTTGATTAAATATATGCCAATGCACATTTCTTTTGTGCATTTTCCTGGGGCCTCTTCCCAATTCCTTGTTTGTGGTCTAGTTTTGGTTAATGTTTTTCTTTGAGATTGTGTACTGATCAGGTTTCTGATTTTCCATGTTTCATTTGATTCAAATAGATAACTGAATGTATTTTGTTAAAATGCAAGTAAAAAAAGAAAAGAAAAAAAAAAAAAGGAACAAAGCCAATACTAGCAACTGGCCCATAACACCACCCCCATCAAGCAGGGAGAGAGATTGCATCAATATTAACTTGCACCAATACCAAGACAGGGCAGGATGCTGCGAGTCTCCTGCTGGGATGAGACTGGACTAAATGATTTGATTCCCCAAAGTCAGCTGTTCTCCTGAACAGATCTGTGACTTTGGGAATAAGGAGAAGACCACAGACCACCTGAAGAGGGTGGGATCCTCATCCGAGGGCCAGTCTTCAGGTGTGCCTACAGCACCAAGGAAAGCTGAAAGTGGCCACTGTCTTTTGTCAGACCTTCCCAACCAAGATCTCCCCACATGTAGCACCTCCCTCTGTCAGGCTGGTCAAGGGTTTCAACACTGCTATAAAGCATAATTCCACTGTGTAGAGCCAAAGGGCTAATCCAGCCTGCTCTAATTAAGGTGAAAGCAGAGACAGGACTCCAGAATCCAAGGGGGTCAAGCTCAAGGGGTTTTTATTTTATATTTATTTTATTTATTTCTTTTTTATACCGCGCTCTTTAGAATCAGTGCGGTTTACATGTATACTAACAGGTACTTTTTATTCCCTTGTCCCCGAAGGGCTCACAATCTAAGTGTACCTGAGGCAATGGAGGGTTAAGTGGCTTGCCCAAGGCCACAAGGAGTGGCCATGGGACTAGAGACCCCAGTCCCTCCGGCCTGAGGTTGCTTGTCCCCATGAGGGAATTGAACCCCCGGCCTTCCGGTCTGAGGTAACCTGTCCCAACCACTCCTCCCTCCTCCTTTTATCCCTAAAAGCCCCTGTGCTACCTCCTAGAACCATGGAAAAGTGGTCTCACAGCTGAACAGAAAGCTCAGCTGGTGTAAAGGGAACTGCCTGCTAAACTCACCCAAAAACCAGCTCTGCAGTCTGTGGAGTCACCATAACATCCTGTGCAGACATACATAGACCTAACTGGGAAAAAAAAGAAAAATTCCACAGAAATCGTAACGAATCTCTAAGGGCTCCATCATTCTGTCCTCTTTAGACTTACCTTCTGATAAACTGAACTCTCCTCAAGACTTTCAGCAAATCCTTCAGGGGACGGCTGAGCTCACAGAGAAACTGAAGAGCACAAGGGTAAAGCAGCGACAGAGACCTCTCTAGACTCCCATAAGAAAGGCAGTCAGGGTCCCCAAATCCCCAAGGAGTACACCCCGACCCCAAATCCTCCACCCCAATAGGGTTATCAAGCAGCTAGCCAACCAAATACAGCCCGAGGAATGATTTCATGAGGTGCAGCGCCAGCCAGCCCACAAACTGAGCCCAAAAGCCACTGAGCAGATGGCAAGTGGCATCCCACTATGCTCTGCTCTCACTGACTCTATGCTGCACCCTGAAGAGGCTGAAGAGCTCACCAGTGGAAAAAAAAAATTAGGCATAGCATCAGGCCCTGGGCCCCCCATGGAGGGAAGGGGCTGGTCTCAGAATGACAGCCAAAAAAGTCCTGGGTATTGCAGTCCTAACAGACAAAAAAACAACAGCCACAGCAAAAACAAAAAGAAACCAACATTAAGGACCACAGGTTACCTTAGACTGTATGGCTGAGAACAGCAGCCAAAAAAAAAAAAAGGTACAAAAAAAAGTATGCCAGAAAAAAAAAATCTCAGAACAGTAGCAAATCGGGAGTCAGGAAAATGGAATGCTGAGGCTTATCAGGCCAAACAGGAAAACACCATTAGGGAGGCCCCAGATGCCCACACAAGCCTGTGGAGGCCTTGCTAAGTTTTTTTATTTGTAAATTGAAGCGGCTTTATTCAAAGCATCAGAAAGTCTATTGAACGCCCACTGAAATCAATGGGGAAACGTAAAATGGACTTTGAAAAAAAATGGTTAAAAAAATTGTGAAAATCTGATTAGGACAGCAAGAGGGAAGGGGAAATCAGTAAGTTGGGTCCAGACCACTGCCTCCTCAGCCACACCGTGGGTGGGGCTCTCCTGCTCCTCTTACAGCCTACCAGCACTCTTAACCCATAGGGAACAGCATGGACAATAGGTTAGCTCACCTCTCTAAGACAGGGGTGTACCAGAATTCTGAGCCATTGGGCTCTTCAGACTCGATCCAACGACCCTGCGCTATAATTGTGGGCAAGAAGAGTTAGATCTGTCAGCACTGTTCTACCAGATATCACAACTTGCTGAAGGCAGACAATACAAACTTCTCTTAGTGCTGTAACCAGAGGATTTAGCGTAGTTATTCACCTGTAACAGGTGATCTCTGGGAACAGCAGGAATTGAGTCCACATATGGTGACGTCGGCACCGACAGAAACATTTTGGAAGCCTCCCACTGTGCCTGCGTAGCTACCTTCCCAACTATCCCTCCTCAGTTGTGTTTGTAGCCGAGATAAAAGGAGAGGAGAGACACAGACACAAAGAGAGAGAGAGAGAGACACACACACACACACATACACCTCCTAGGGGAGGAGGGTGGGTTGTGAAGACTCAACTCCTGCTGTTCCCGGAGATCACCTGTTGCAGGTGAGTAACTATGCTATCTCCAGGAACAAGCAGGAATATAGTCTTCACATATGGGACTTCCTAGCTTGGAGATGACTTCAGAGAGCAGTGAAACACAGGTTTAAGTGGGTCATGTATCCTTCCAAGGATCTCTGGTATTGAAACCCAGGACGGGGGGGTAGAAGTTGTTTTAAGTATGAAAGAGATGCTGGAGAATAGCATGGCCAAATAAGGCATCCTGAAGGGAGTCCTTGTCCAAGCAATAATGAGCAGCAAAGTTGTGGACAGAGGACCAGGTTGCTGCTTTGCAAATTTCATCAATCGTTATGAGCGTAGGTTTGCATGGAGGCAGCCATAGCTCCCACGTTGTGTACTGTGACATGACCTTCAAGGGAAAGTCCCTTACTCTCATAGGTAAAAGATACAGTCTGCAATCCATTTGGCTATGAGGGTCATGTAGCCCCTGTCTCTCTGGAGTTTGAAAAGTCTTGGGGATAAGGGAAATGGGAAGGTAGGCATATAGGAAGTACTGACCCCAGTGGAGGTGGAAAGCATCCATTGCCTGACTGTTCTGAGCAGGTATTCTGGAACAGGTATACATCCCAGAGTGTTGAAAGAACTGAAATATGAGATTGCAGACCTGCTATTGGTAAAATGTGAACTTTCATTAAAATCATCTGCAATACCTGAAGATTGGAGGGTCGCCAACGTAACACCAACTTTTAAAAAGGGTTCCAGGGGTGACCCAGGAAATTACAGACCGGTGAGCCTGACGTCAGTACCAGGGAAAATGGTAGAAACCATCATAAAGAACAAAATTACACAGCATGTAGATAGTCATGGCCTAATGGGAGACAGCCAACATGGCTTTAGACAAGGAAGATCTTGTCTTACTAATCTGATATGTTTTTTTTTGAAGGTGTGCATAAACAGGTAGACAAAGGTGAGTCGGTTGATATAGTGTATCTGGACTTTCAGAAAGCTTTTGACAAAGTCCCCCATCAGAGACTTTTGGCGAAGCTAAAAAGTCATGGGATAGGAGGCAGTGTACTATTGTGGATCGGGAACTGGTTAAAAGATAGAAAGCAGAGGGTAGGGCTAAATGGCCAATATTCCCAATGGAAAAAGGTGAATAGTGGAGTACCCCAGGGATCTGTACTGGGTCCGCTGCTTTTTGACATATTCATAAATGACCTGGAAAAGGGAATAACTAGTGAGGTTATCAAATTTGCAGACGACACAAAACTGTTTAAAGTTGTTAAAACCCAAGAGGATTGTGGAAAACTGCAGGAGGATCTGGATAAATTGGAAGACTGGGCATCCAAATGGCAGATGGAATTTAATGTGGACAAGTGCAAAGTTATGCACCTAGGAAAGAACAACCCACAATATAGTTACACGATGCAAGGCTCCACATTAGAAACCACCACCCAGGAAAAAGATTTAGGAGTCATCGTGGATAACATGTTAAAACCCTCCGCCCAGTGTGCAGCGGCGGCCAAGAAAGCAAATAGAATGCTAGGTATCATAAGGAAAGGGATGGAGAATAAAACAAAGGATGTTATAATGCCTCTGTATCGCTCCATGGTACGACCGCACCTTGAATATTGTGTGCAATTCTGGTCACCGTATCTTAAAAAGGACATAGCGTTATTAGAAAAAGTACAGAGAAGAGCCACCAAATTGGTGAAGGGGATGGAAGGCTACTCCTATGAAGAGAGGCTAAGAAGGTTAGGGCTCTTTAGCCTGGAGAAGAGACGGCTGAGGGGAGATATGATAGAGGTCTATAAATTAATGAATGGAGTGGAACGGATAAACGTGGATCAATTGTTTACGCTATCAGAGTATAGAAAGACTAGGGGACATGTAATGAAGCTACAGGGTAAACTATTTAAGACAAGTAAGAGAAAATATTTTTTCACTCAACGTGTAATCAAACTCTGGAATGCGTTACTGGAGGATGTAGTAAGGGCTGTTAGTATAGCTGGGTTTAAAAAAGGTTTGGACAAGTTCCTGGAGGAAAGGTCCATAAACCACTATTAAAAAGGGACCCAGGATATCAATGCTTGACCCAGTACAAGCATTGTGGAACCTGTGTCTTTTGGGGATATTGCTAGGTACGTATGACCTAGATTGGCCACTGTTGGAAACAGGATACTGGGCTTGATGGACCTCGGTCTGACCCAGTATGGCATGTCTTAGAAGTGGGGAAGTTTGGCATTCTGATGACTTGCAAAGAGACATATAACTGGGGTTCCCCAGATCTGAAAGATTCAAGCAGCTCGATCTGAATGGAGAGACCGCTCGTGTGGCAGTAGTACTCAACTGCGTTTGTCTGCCAGGAGATTTTGTTTGTCAGAGAGATATACCACTAGTAGGTGGATCTGATGGCATATGGCAAAACGACCATAGATGCAGGGCTTCATTGCACAACACCTGAGAACCTGTTCCACATAGAACATGGCTACCTGATTGTCCATCTGGACTAGAACTGTTTTGGAGCGCAGGTGGTCCTGGAACACTCAGAGCATTGAGGATGGCTCTGAGCTCTAACAGGAATGTGAAATCGAGCCTCCTGATGAGTCCAAAGACCTTGAGTACAGAAATTGTCCAGATGAGCTCCCCAACCCAATTTGGACACATCCATCGTCAGGGTAGACTGGTCTGGTGGCATCTGAAAAGGCAACCCTACGAGAAGGTTTTCTGGCAACTGCCACCATTGGAGGGACGAAATTAGACGTGCAGAGATCGCGATTTTGTCCCCCAGACGACCTGATGCTTGAGTCCACTGTGAAGCCAGGGTCCATTGAGCAGCACGCATGTGCAGATGAGCATAGGGAACCACATGCACAATGGAAGCCATATGAACGAGCAACTGAAGCATTTCTTGAGTGGTTAGGAACGTCTTCATACCTGCTTGAGAAGCTGGTTGAACTATTCGAGCGCAGCAGACTTGTGGTAGAAAAGCCCTCGACTGCTGCGTGTCTAGGAGAGCCCCTTTGAACTCTAAGGTTTGAGAAGGGGTGAGTTGGGATTTTGTTAGATTTATTACAAATCCCAAATGTTGAAGAACCTGCATTGTGCAGGAGAGAGCAGAGCTGTCCTCTGGAGCTGACGATACTCGGATGAGCCAGTTGTCTAAGCAGGGGAAGACAAATATCCCCAGAGTCCTTACATACATTTTGTGAAGACTCTTAGGGTAGAAGCCAGGCCGAAGGGTAGAACCCTGTACTGGTAATGTCTTCCTTGAAAGAGGAATCGAAGAAAAATCCTGTGTTCTGCATGAATGAGGATGTGTGTATACGCATCCTTTAGATCCAAAGTCAATCCTGACTCTGGATGTAAGGGAGAAGTGTTCAGAGAGAGATCTTGAATTTCTCCCAAAGCAGATACCTGTTTAATTCTCCGAAGTCCAGAATGGGCCTGTATCCTCCTGTTTTCTTTGGTATAAGGAAGCAGGGGGAGTAGAAGCCTAGGCCTTGTTGAGAAAGTGGCACTTCCTCTATCGCACCCTGAG
Source organism: Ichthyophis bannanicus (assembly GCA_033557465.1). Lineage (NCBI taxonomy): Eukaryota > Metazoa > Chordata > Amphibia > Gymnophiona > Ichthyophiidae > Ichthyophis > Ichthyophis bannanicus. Next base: position 1,118,610,901 of record CM066033.1, on the reverse strand, counting down.
CGAGAAGGGTGGTAACCTCCTGGCACAAGAGTGGTGCGAGGGGGCTGAGAGCTGAACTCTTGGAGTGCAGGGAGGGGGCATACTTTGGAAGTGAAGTTTGTACCTCTGTCCAATGTTCTGATGTTATCTGGTGCCACCTTTGGGCAAAGTAACAGTCTCCCTGGAATGTTGACTGGCTTTGGAATTTCCAGAGGTAGGACAGCTAGGTTCTCTAGAAAGGAGCCAAAGACCTTGTGGAGGCTGTTGAGCTCTGGGGGTCTGAGCCTTCGTTGCTTTGGTTGTTGCTGTTCCTTCTGGGAAGCATGGACCAGACAGTGCACAACATGGGTATAAGAAGGTGAAATTAGTCTTACCTGCTAATTGTAGTTCCTGGAGTGGACACAGTCTAGTCCCGAAACCTCTGGGTTCCCCATCTCATACAGCAGCCTGGAGACTGAGAAACTCCTCTTTTTTGTAACATCACTGGTATATCCATCCTGGATCCACCTCCTGTCACCAGTTACCTATTGACAAAGCAGACTCACCGGAGCCACAAGAAAGAACAAATTAATCAACAATAGCACTTATCTAAAACTTTAGACCCCATTGGCCAACCGAACCAGTATCTTTAAAAACGAATCAGACCACTCTTGCATTTAAAGAGAGAAAGAGACAGATAGGTCAAGATAGAAAAGCGGAAAGTGAGGCAGGCATAGGAGCCGTAAGCACCCCTGGATGAGACCACCCAAGGCGGTCACAATCCCTTATTGATCTTACCTGTGATCTGCCTCTGAACGCTTCAGGCTCTGAAGTCACCGGAAGGCCTAGGGAGGGATACGGGACTAGACTGTGTCCACTCCAGGAACTACAATTAGCAGGTAAGACTATTTTCACCTTCCTGATCGTGTCCCCAGTCTAGTCCCGAAACCTCTGGGTCAGTACCAGAGCAGTAAAAAGGAACATCAGAGATGGGAGGGACCCTGAAGCGCAGCCTGAAGCACAGCCGTTCCGAAACAGGTGTCCCCCTCTCGCAGCACATCCAACCGATAGTGCTTGACAAAGGTATTCAAAGACGACCAGGTCGCCGCCTTACAGATTTCATCCGGCGTAACAGACCGACTCTCCGCCCAAGAGGCGGCCTGCGCCCTGGTGGAATGCGCCGTCAATCCAGCCGGCACCTGCTTACCTTTCAATATGTATGCCGCAGCAATAGCTTCCCTGATCCACCTAGCAATGGAGGACTTTGATGCGGCTTCCCCCTTCCTCCGCCCTGCGAACAGCATGAAAAGCCTGTTAGACCGCCGAAAGGACTCTGTCCGCTTGAGGTACTGCCGCAATGCTCTACCAACGTCCAACCGATGCAACTTCTTAGCAGCCCCCTGCTGAACCGCCCGAGGAAACACCGGCAAAGCAACATCCTGACTGACATGAAACGGAGAGACAACCTTCGGGAGAAAGGCGGGCACCGTCCTCAACACTACCTTAGACGCAAAAAATGAGAGGCAGGGCGCCCTACAAGACAAAGCTTGGAGCTCGGAGACTCTACGAGCGGAACAGATCGCAACCAAAAACACCACCTTCAGCGTAAGGTCCTTCAGGGTCACTCACGACAGGGGTTCAAAAGGCTCCCGCTCCAGAGCGTCCAACACGAGCGGAAGATGCCACCTGGGAATGATCTCCCTACACGGAGGTCGCAGAAGGGACACTGCCCTCAAGAAGCGCTTGACGTCCCTCTGAGACACAATCGCTTGACCGCCTACTCTGCCCCTGTAACACGCCACCATAGCCACCTGAACTCGGAGAGAAGCTGCCGCCAACCCCTTGTCGAAACAATCCTGCAAAAAATCCAATATCTGGGGAATGGAGGCCTTCAAAGCCGTGCAACTCCTGTCCGTGCACCACGCCTCAAAGATCCGCCACACCCTAACATAAGCCAAGGACGTAGACGTCTTGCGGGCCTTCAACATAGTCGAAATCACCGCTCCCGAGTACCCTCGGGCCCGCAGGCGCACCCCTCTCAAGAGCCAGGCCGTAAGCGAGAACTGATCCACATGAGGCATGAAGAGGGGCCCCTGAGACAGCAGATCGGGTCGGGTCGGGAGTCTCCACGGCTTCGCCACCTGCAGCCGCACCAAGTCCCCGTACCAAGGCCGACACGGCCAATTTGGGGCGATGAGAATGACCTGCCAGCTGAACCATTCTATCCGCTGGAGCACCCTGCCGATGAGAACCCACGGAGGAAACACGTACAGCAGCTGCCCCACGGGCCAGTCCTGAATGAGGGCATCCAAGCCCTCCGACATTCTTTCCCTGCGCCTGCTGAAAAACCGACTCGCCTTCGCAGAGTCAAAGGTCGCCATGAGGTCCATGACTGGTGCTCCCCACCTGCGGACGAGCATCTGGAACACCTCGGGATGCAAGACCCACTCCCCCGGGTCCACCCGCACCCAGCTGAGGAAATCGGCCTGCACATTGTCCACCCCGGCCACGTGCGCTGCCGACAGATCCAGGAGATGTGCTTCCGCCCAGGCGCATAAGCCGCTGGCCTCCTCCTCGAGAGCTGCACTGGAGGTTCCGCCCTGCTTGTTGACGTAGGCAACCGCGGTCGCATTGTCGGAAAACACGCGAACTGCTGTTCCCCCGAGAATCGAGCGGAACGCCTGCAACGCGAGAGCCACTGCTCGCAACTCTAACCGGCTGATCGACCACGACTGTTCCGGAGCCTCCCAGCACCCCTGGGTAAACTGACCCTGGCAGTGAGCTCCCCAGCCGCTGAGACTGGCATCCGTCATCAGGGCCACCCAGGAGGGAGACTCCAGAGACTTCCCCTTCTGGAGCGAATCGGGATCTAGCCACCAGCGCAGGGCTAGGCGGACATCTTCGGAGTAGGGCAACCTTTTGGCAAGCGGATCCTGCTGGTGCGACCAACGGCGAAGCAGCGCAGCCTGCAAGGGACGCATGTGCGCCCTTGCCCACTGCACCGTCTCCAACGTCGCCGCCATTGTCCCTAGTAACTGCAGGTAACGCCACGCCGAAGGCGCCTTGCACGCCAAAAACCTGCGAACGAGGCGACGGAGACCCCTCGCTCGCAGATCCGTCAGGAAAATCCATCCCACACGCGTCTCGAAGCGCGCCCCTAGGTACTCCAGATCCTGCGAAGGCACCAACTGACTTTTGGACGCATTGACAATCCAACCGAGGCTCTCCAGAAAGGCCACCATCCGGGCTGTAGCCGTCACGCTTTCCGCGTGCGATTTCGCCCTGATCAACCAATCGTCCAGGTAGGGGTGGACGAGGATCCCTTCTTTTTGCAAGGCCGCGGCCACCACCACCATGACCCTTCGTGAAGACCCTTGGAGCGGTCGCCAGACCGAAGGGCAACGCTTGGAACTGAAAATGACCGAAGGGAACAGCGAAGCGGAGGAATTTGCGATGATCGGGACGAATGGGGATGTGCAGGTACGCCTCCGCTAGATCCAAGGAAGTGAGAAACTCCCCTTTCTGCACCGCTACCGCCACCGAGCGCAGGGTTTCCATGTGAAAATGAGTCACCCGAAGACAGCGGTTCACCCCCTTGAGATCGAGGATCGGGTGGAACCCTCCGTCTTTCTTGGGTACGATGAAGTAGATGGAGTATCGACCGCTGCCGCATTGGTCCTGAGGAACCGGCACAATCGCCCCGAGGTCTAACAGCTTTTGTACCGTCCCCCGCAGGGCAATGCGCTTGGAGAGCGACCGTCTGGGGGACTGCACGAAGGAGTCTCGCACCGGTCTTTGGAATTCCAGCACGTAGCCTTCCCGAATTACTTCGAGCACCCATTGATCTGAAGTGATTTGGGCCCAGGCAGAATAAAACTCCTGCAAGCGCCCCCCTACGGGAACGAAGGGCGCCTGGACCCCCCTCATCTCATTGCGTCTTCTTGGAGGAGAAAGAAGACGCGGAGGAAGCTCTGAAGCCCCTTCCGGCTCCACGAAACCCACGGAAACCTTGTCCCCTATTGGGATAGCGGCCGCGTGGAAAGGGACAGAATCTCTGGGAGCAGAAGCGGCGAAAGTCCCGCTGCTGCCCTTTGCCTGGCGGAGTCGGATGCCCTTGCTTAGGCTTGTCCTCTGGCAACCGGCCTCCCTTAGATTCCCCAAGGTCCTTGACCAGCTTCTCCAAGTCCTCCCCAAAGAGTAGACGTCCTTTAAAGGGGAGCTTGCTCAGATGAGCCTTGGAGGAGGCATCAGCCGCCCAATTGCGGAGCCACAAGTAACGCTGAGCCGCTATCGCCGAAGCCATGCTCTTAGATAATCCACGCATCAGATCATATTGAATATCCGCCAAGTAGGCCGCCCCTGATTCCAGCCGGGCCGCCTCCTGCGCCCCCTCAAGACCTGACCCCGTACATACACGCTGGGACCAACATAGGCAGGCCCTGGCCACCCAGGCCCCACAGATAGCCGCCTGAAGGGATAGGGCATTAACGTCAAACACTTGACGCAGCAGGACATCCAACTTCTTGTCCTGGGCGTCCTTGAGGGCCGCGCTGCCCTCTACCGGGATAGTAGTCTTATTAGTGACTGCCGAGACGGCAGCGTCCACCTTGGGGGGCTTAAACACCTCCTTGTCTTTGTCGGACAATGGATATAAGCGACCCATAACACAGGCACCCCGTAGCGGGGCTTCAGGAGTGTTCCACTCCTCCTGTATCATTTCGTGGAACACCCTATGGACCGGAAAGACTTTGAGTGCGTCTAAAGACCTGCAGCAAAGGATCCTCCAGAGCGTCCTTCTCCACCGCTCCAGGGACCGGCATATTCAGCACCTTGAGCGACTCCGCGATTAGCGCCGGCAACTCGTCCCTCCGAAACACGCGTACTACTCTGGCTTGGTCCTCATCCTCAGGGATCTCGCCCTCCTCTAGGGCCTCTCCCTCCAGGCTGAGGACTTCATCATCCGAAAGCGGAGCCTCGGAGGCCAAGGAAGGGTCCGCGAAATCCCCTTCCCCTCGAGGCCTCTTGGCTCCGCGGGAGGGGGCCTCCCCTGACTCTGGGAAGCGGGCTGCTTGAGAGGGCCTCCGCCTGTCGAACCCCCTAGCTGCGGGGTACAGCCCTGCATGGATTGCTGCAGCAATAGGAGAAAATCTGGCGAGAAGATGGAGGCCATCTGAGGAGGCCAAGGCACCGGGGAAGGGGGGATATCCATGGTCGAGGAGGGCCCTGCAACCGGCTCCTCCTGTGCCCCACCAGATGCCGGCAACCCCAAAGGCTCAGAGGCTGACAGAGAAGCTCCCCCACTCTCCATCTCTGTACCAGCAGCGTCCCTCCTTCTTGGCCCCACACACAATACACAGGGGCTTGGGGGGCCTAATGAATCCCTTTCTCCTTTTATTTATGTATTTATTTTTTGTAATTTTGCACTGCCCCCTAAGCAAAGGCGGTTTAAAGGTAGTGCTCTGAGGCGTTAAGAAAAGATAGTATGCCTTGTCTCCTGCCTTTTTTTTTTTTTAAACGCAGCAAAAGAGAACAAGTCTGAGAAAAGGATAAATTAGTACAGCGCACAGCCGGCAGAACTGCCCCGGAGAATAGCAAAGGGCCTCGACAGACACGGTGACTTCTGCCTCAGAGCTCAAGTCTGACTGAACGCGGCGCCCGCATGCAGGTCGAGGGGCCTTTTTTGAGCACCACGGTAGCAGCGCTAGTACAAGCACTCACCTCCGGCGGCTCAAACGAAGACTTCCCGCACTTGAAGGAGGCCGACGCCTTCCTCCCCAACGCAGCGGAACCAGAGGAAACTGCCCGTACTGCAACAGGGCAACAGCCTCCGGCCCCGCACGAACGCTGCAAGCCAACCGGACGCGCTGGCAGGCAAAGCCTCTGCACGGCGCCGGCACGACTCAGTAACACTATGTCACCTTCTACCCCCCGGCTCTACCTTCGAGAGGCCCGACAGAAGGGAAGGGAGCAGGAAGAAATAAAGGGGCAAAAGCAAGGTCTGAAACTCTTAAAGATACAGACCCCCCCTCCTGACAGCACCAACTGCCCAGAAGCTTATCCAGCAGTCTTTTTTTTTTTTTTTTGTAAAGTAAAAGATCCTAAAGTATTATTCCTAATTGTTTCTCCAGTGAGCCCGGAGCCCCGGGCTCACCATCTATCCAGCTGCTTGGAGACTGAGGTAACTGGTGACAGGAGGCGGATCCAGGATGGATATACCAGTGATGTTACAAAAAAGAGGAGTTTCTCAGTCTCCAGGCTGCTGTATGAGATGGGGAACCCAGAGGTTTCGGGACTAGACTGGGGACACGATCAGGAATGATAAAACGTTTTTCTTGTTGAAAAAGGGTTTCTTTATAACCTTTTTCTTAGCTGGGTTGGCAGTGGTCCTAGAAAGCCTATTTAGGGTGGTATTCTTGGACTCCAGCTGAGAAGCCTTGTCCTGCCAATCCTTGCCAAAGAGGTTTTCTCCCATGCAAGGAATATTCCCCAGCTTATCTTGCACCCACTGCTCAAGACCAGATGCTTGTAACCAAGCAATCTGATGTGCACCGATGCAAATAGCAGAAGTCCTGCTAATACACTCAAAACAATCAAAGGTTGCTCTGTTCATGAATTTGGAAACATTCTGGGCATGTTTAACAAGTGTAAGGTAATCGACCCTCTTGTCATCAGGGAGAAGAGGAGCCATTAGTTCTAAATCTTGTGTCACCTTCCGAAGAAACATACCCATGCAGAGTATGTATGAACTTATTCTGGCCGATAACATCAACAGTTGAAGGCATCTAGAGTTCTTGCCTCATGGCTGAGGGGATTAGATGAATGTGTCTTAGCACTTTTGATTCGACGCACTGCCGATTCCACAACAATGGAATGGTGTGGTAACTACATCTTCTGCAAACCGGGACACTGCGGTACCCGGTACATGTTATAGTGTCTCCAATAATGCGGAGACACTGTTAAAGGTGTTTCCCACATCCTAAGCATGAGGTCATGCAATATCCAGCGAATGGGCAAGGTATTTCTTCAGCTCTCGGTTCCTTCTCGGAGGTCACCGTAAAGTCTTGAAAAGAATCTATCCAGGGTGATATTGTCAGTATCTATTTCATTAGCCTTTTCCTGCCAATTCCTGCCAAAGAGATTTTCTCCTGTGCAAGGGATATTTCCCAATTTATCTTGTACCCAAAGTTCCAAGTCGGATGCCTGAAGTCAGGCAATCCGACGTGCACCAATGGCAATAGCAGAGGTTCTGCTGATGCATTCAAAGCAGTCAAAGGCTGCACGGTTTACAAAACTTGGAAACATCCTGAGCATGGCTGACAAGCTTAAGGAAGTCTTGTCATTTATCATCAGAAAGAAGGGGGCTCGTAAGCTCCAAGTCTCCTGTGACCTCCTTGAGGAACATTCCCATATATAGGATATAGGAGCTGTTCCTGGCTGAGAGCATGGAAGCATCGACGCCCAAAGGCACTCATGGCCTGGAGGATTGGAAGTATGTCTCTTTGCACTCTTTATCCTACACATAGCCGATTCCACTACCATTGAATGGTGTGGTAACAGTTTTTTGGAAGCCAGTACAAGGAGGAACTCGATACATTGTATCGAGCCTCTGACAGTGAGATGTGGTTAAAGGTGTTTCCCACATCCTCAGCATAAGATCATGCAGGATCTGATGAATAGGCAGAGTAGCTGCTTCCTTGGGAGCCTTAGGGTATTGAAGGATTTCTAATTCCAGTGCCCTAGGTTCCTTTTCAGGAGTTACCGTGATTGCAAGGCCTCAAGCCAAATCACGAATAAAATCCTGAAAGGACATGTCCTCCGGAGGAGACATTCTGCGTTGGGGAGAAGATGGTTACTCCGGAAGAAGTACTCTGGTATCGGCAGAATCATTGGAATCGGAAGATTCGAAATATCTCTGATCCTGGTGTTCATGCAGAGCATGGTACCGGTACCGGTAACGATCGAAGTCGGTATCGAGGTGTCTCTATACCGATCTGTTGATGCCGGAGATAGACTCAAGACTTGGCATGGGGAGTATACAGAGGCCGGTGCTGTCGGAACCGGCGCCTGTTGAACCGTCTGTAGCGGTCTCAACGGTATCGAAGCCGTGAGAAGAGCTGCCCGACTGCATTCGATAGCAAGAAACCTCTGATCTATCGACGCTTCCGATGCTTGGGTGTCGGTACCGGTAGAAGCGGCCGGAACCCCAGAGCATGGCACCAGTAGTTCTGCCGAGGTGGAGGCCTCAATGACATCCTGGAGCCCCATTAATGCTTTGGAAGCCAAAGCCTCCTGCCAGGGCTGTTTTGCCAGTGAAGTTTCCTCAAGGGCAACGCCAATGGCTTCTCGATGCCTAGAAGGAGATCTACCCTTTGAGGACCAGCTAGATTTATGTTTAGTTACCTGAGATCCATGGGAGGAAGATGAGGCTCTGGAAGACGTCGACGCAACGGACATCACATCTGAAGCAAAAAGGGTACCGAGTTTTGCAGCTCTATTCTGCAGGTCCCTTTTAGTCATCTTCCTACAGGAGAGGCACTCCGATGGAGAATGGTCAGTGCCTAAACATTTAAGACACCAGTCATGGGTGTCAGTGATAGATATGGTACCGCCACAATTAGAACATTTTTTTTTTAAACCAATAGCTGGTTTTTCCATTTTTAAGGAACATGGGCCTAGTGCCCAAAATGGCGCCTAGCACCGAGGAAAAAAGTTTTCTGAAGACAAATCTCTCAGAACTATATATATTTTTTTTTTTTTTTTAAAGGAAAGAAAGAACCACCGGTAGTACTGGTAGGTATCGAACGAAGGCAGATGCGACCACAAAAAAATAAAGAATAAAGAAGGAATTTTCTGCAGCGACAGGGTATGGGACCTGTCGGCTCCGTGGAAAACAAAGAACTGAAGAGGAACAGTGGGAAAGGCGGGAAGGCAGCACGCAGGCGCTGTGGGATGCTCCCAAAAGCTTTCCTATTGGACACTAGGGAGTGTTCCCGCGCAGGCTCAGTCGGTATCGACGATACCCATATGTGAAGACTACATTCCTGCTTGTTCCTGGAGATTACAGCAGAACTAGCTGTGCTCAAAAGTATAGTTACCTTTATCTTGTAAGATAGTTACCTTATACGTATAGTTATCTTACACATAAGAGCACACAGCGTGCCCGTTTGAGAGCCTTTGAACTTTATGCTCCCACCCTCTGGAACTCTCTACCTCCTATGCTATGGAGCATCCGATCACAAAGTTTTCAAAAAGCACCTCAAGACACCTCTTCAAAGAGCACTACAGAATATCCTCTCCAATTGATTCCCAACAAGAACGTCTGCCACTCTCACCGATCATCCCCCTCCCCCCATAATCAGCTACCTGACACCTATCCCTATATCAAGTATAGCAACTTCTTGTTTATTGTATCCTAAGTTCTAATGTTATAACGATCCTGCATGCTCCCTCAATCCCCTTGTTATATGCTGTTCTACGTTTAATAAGTTTGATGTAACCTGCATGCCCCATTGTTCAATGCAAAGCATTTTGACTGGTAGAAAAATGGTATATTAAAACCAGTGTAAAATAGTTAATGAGGAACGTATTTTTATGCAACAAGTACGTCAACTTACCTATGATTTGGGGAGCTAGATAACAGCTTCAATATCCTGATGCAAGAACAGATCCCTACATTTCTGGTATCCGCAGAACTTATTGCTGAAGCCTTTGCTAACTACTAAAACTAGAAATAAGACCCTCTATGAATTAAAGATAGCTCTGATTGTAAAATACTATGTGTACTATAGCGGGCAGCCTATGATGTCATAAACACCTCCTTGCGGAATTGGAATGATTTATCTGAAGAACTTATAGCCTTCATTTCTCAGCTGGCTGAACTTACCATCTTTGAGAATTATTTTGAATTTGAAGAAGTGCTGTACAAACAAATATCTGGGGTGGCCATGGGAGCCACATGTGCTCCATCCGTGGCAAATTTGTATATGAATGAGTACGAGCAGCAATGGTTAGCTCTTTCACCATATCAACATCATTTGATATTATGGAAACGTTTTATAGACGATGTTTTTGCTTTATGGAATGGGACGGCTGAAGACCTACAGGAATTTGTAATCTGGTTAAATGGAGTTGATCCCCACATCCAATTTACCTGTGTTTATCACGAACACAAAATAGTCTTTTTAGATGTTGAGGTTCAAAAAAGTCTTCTTGGATGGGATACTAACGTGTACAAGAAACCAACGGACCGAAATACAATCCTCCACTATAGCAGCAAACATCCTCGGCAATTACGAGACAGTCTACCTTTATCGCAATTTATCAGATATCGAAGAAACTGTTCTCGTGTTAAAGATTATAAGCAGCAAGCTAAAACGTTGATGCAGGATTTTTATTCTCGAGGTTATCCTGTAGCAGTGGTTAAGTCGGTGTATAAAAGGGCTCTCTATAATAACAGAGCACCATTACAAACACGTGAAAGATCAGTAACTCCGATAGCTGATGAAGAGCATGTAAATTTTGTTACTCAATATTCACCGTTTAGTAGAAACATCAAACGAATCATTGGTCGACATCAAAATGTTTTGAGTACTTTACCTGGTTTACATGATAAACACATTCGGTGTGTGTGGACTCGCCAGCATAATTTAAAAGAATTACTTAGTCCGGCGAAGTTACGCAGTATTCCAACACAATCACAAAACAGTATCAAGGGACACAAACAATGTGGTCACTGCAATGTTTGCAGTGTCACGGATGACATGGAAAGTTTTGACTATCATGGGCAACATTATGTTTTAAGACAGTCCACCACCTGTGATTTTGATCATGTGGTCTATGGCATTAGATGCCTGTGCGGTCTCCTGTATGTGGGTCAAACCACACGACAATTGCGAATTTGCATTAATGAGCGCCGCAGTAGAATTAAATGTAAGGTCCAAGAAGCTCCTGTAGTGCCTCATTGTTTACAATATCATCATTCATTTGAAGAGTTGCGTATTTTTGCAATTGACACGGTAGTGACCGGCAGATGTGGAAAATCGAGGGCACAAACATTATTGCTACTTGAACAACGATGGATCTATCGACTTCAGACCGTCATTCCAAAAGGCCTCAACAATATGATTGAATGGCGGGCATGTATTTGATTCCACCGTTACGTCATCAGAATCCCTTTAAATTGGAGAGTTGTCTCCGCATGCGCAGCGTTTTTTGGGAAAGCCGGCGAGCTTCATTGTAACACGCTATATGGTATATGCAGCATTCGCTTGTAGAATTATTTACAGTGCAATAAAGGTGAGACCAACATTGCTTATAAAGTTCAATAGTATGATTTACATTCTGTTCGCTGTAATCTCAGACATTGCTATGACTTTTTGCAGACAGTATCGTTTTCAAAATTCACACCCCCTGAAGAAGAACTGAAACGTGCAGTAAGATGGTACCTTAGAGGTGACGTTGGGGACAGTATTAATCATCGTTTGATCACAGCACGATTACTATTTGCAATTCAAGAACGAGAATTTAACATTCAGATAAGTTCTGATTTTCATTTCAACTGTGAAAGCTCAAATAACAGTTAAAAGAACCGTTTATATGGTCGTTGATGTAATCAGAGTCAGCACTTCAGGGGTGAATTACCTTGTGTTGCAATCTTCAAACTGAGACCATAGGTTCAATTTTAACAATTAATCTTGTGTTAATTTTTCTTATGATGTTTGAGCACATAGTATTTTACAATCAGAGCTATCTTTAATTCATAGAGGGTCTTATCTCTAGTTTTAGTAGTTTCTAACCCTCTGAGAGGTGGAACGATAGCTATATTGTGGAAGCCTTTGCTAAGGCAACTAGAACTAGCATTGAGCCACTTCAAGTTCAGATTGCTTTCCACCTGGGAAATGCTATTCCCTTATACATAGATGTACAGAATATGGAAATTGCTTTTCTGTTGAATTTGCCTTCTATTATGCATGATACCTGTTGAAACAAGTTAATGTTGGCACCTATTCTGAAAATGTTATCTGCGTGTTAACACTCCTGAATACTTAGCTTATCACCATGATGAACAACAAGAGTATCTTGTATCTAATTTAGGCATGTGCCAGCACAGCAAGGACATTCATTGGTTGTGCCCAGGTAAACCTTTCCTGAAGGACACTACTGAAGCTCTTTGTGATTTGACTACTGCAAATGTGAAGAGAAATACAAAGTTACCATGACTAAGTATGATGATTTCTCTGAAACAAGAGTTTATGGCTAGTCAGCAGCCCACTGAAGGAAATTCTGGTTACCAAGAATAAACATGATGTCATTAATAAATTACCTCTACCCTACAATGTTTGCTTAATTGATGTTCCTATTGTGACTGTTTGTGGAGTAGCCCTGTTTTATTTAGGTTCAGATGCTATTTATACTGAAATCCAGGTGCTGGATGTGTTTCGAGGCCATGACATTAACTTCACTGAAGCTTTGAACTACCTACTGGACTGTAAGGACTCTCATACAGTTGAACAGTCCATTGACCAGGAGAGCCTTGATGTCACCGATTACAACTTTGATTCGCATAATGTGAACAATTTTACAGACTGATTTTGTGTCTCATATCATTGTGCCTGTCTTGATTTCCTTATACCAGCAAAGACAGATTTGTACCCTGTGCCGTTTTGTACACCATGGACCTCCACTACCTAACATGCGTCTGCAGGATTAGATGGAACATCACCTTATTGACTAGTGACGCCATTAACATTTCAGTTATGCATTACTTTTAACCGAGTTGTTTCATTCATCAATGAAAGCTTGTGTTTTGTTTACTAACACATGTATGGATTTAGGTGTTCGGTTGAAGTTACACAGACACTTTCTACTGTACAACTTACATACCAAGTTATACATTGAGTAGGTTAAGTAAACAGTGCTACTGAGTTTGAAATTATACTCATTACATTGAGTTGATTTGATCTTACATATATCATTTTAGTATAAACTTATTTTACTGCTTGTGTATATGCTCAGTATAATTCATGCAATATTGCTTCTAATGCAACTATTATGCTTAGTGTAACCATAGACTTTAGTAGCCATGTCATTTGGTTCTGACCTGCACAGTAGTCTGCTAATTAGGTTTTAAGAGGGAACATGCTCCAATGTAGCTATTTCCATCTTAAAAGAGGGGGAAATGTAGGGCTGGTACCTGTTCTGAACCAAAGCCTGAACCATGGAGCCTGCTTTGAACCAAAGCCTGACTTAAACAAGATGGATTCCTGTTATGTTATAACTCATTAAAACTTGCAGATCATCAAGTAATTCTGCAGATGTATGTACTTCACAACAGAAGTATTATTTTCCAGCCGACTACGTGCAGAAGAACTCATTGCTGAGACCTTCACTGTGGTACTGGTACTGGCATTTGCAACAATGTATGGACTTGCATTCCAGTAACTTTCTCTCACCATGGACCTTTCTTTCCAGAAGGACCACTTATTAGATGTTACCAGATTTGCTAAAGATGACATTCAGTATCAGAGACCAGCTAATCACCATGCTGTGATGAGAGGGTCAAGACAAAGAATTATATGCTGGACACAGGGAGAGACTGACAGGACACACACACAGCGCTCTGGGAACATGCACAGAGGCTTGCAGAACACCTGGGAACTTTAACTTCTGTCACAGACTGTTTTGCTGGCTTTCTCTGCCATTCTCTGCACTTTATGTGTTTGCTTGCTGGTCTCTCTGGCTGTAAAGTCAGATAGTGTCCAAGGGCAAAACCTCAGAACGGAGTGATCTCGCCTACAAACCTGTAGCAGACATTGGACCTCTGCCATACTTTAACTTCATGTTGTTCCTGAGAATTTCTCAGACCCAGTCACAAGCGCTCAGGCAAGAGCTAAGGTACTGGTCTTTAATTCCCCCCCCCCCCCAAAGTTGAGGCTAGCTTAGACAGATAACGTACTGTACATCTGAGTACAGAGCAAATCAGTGAGATTGGTTACTAAAACAGAGATTAGGTATCTTGGTAATTGTAATTATAGGGCTGAATAAAATACTACCTCAAAACTAATTTATGCTAATTTTACATCCCAAACTATGATTACAACAACCCAAACTATGGTTACACGATGCAAGGTTCCACATTAGGAACCACCATCCAGGAAAAGAGATTTAGGCGTCATCGTGGATAACATGTTAAAACCCTCCGAAAAGTGTGCAGTGGTGGCCAAGAGAGCAAATAGAAAGCTAGGTATCATAAGGAAAGGAATGGAAAATAAAACGAAGGATATTATAATGCCTCTGTATCGCTCTATGGTGCGACAGCACCTTGAATAGTGTGTGCAATTCTGGTCACCGTATCTTAAAAAGGATATAGCGTTATTAGAAAAAGTTCAGAGAAGAGCCACCAAAATGTTAAAGGGGATGAAAGGATACCCCTATGAAGAGAGGCCAAAAAGGTTAGGGCTCTTCAACCTGAAAAAGACGGCTGAGGGGAGATATGATAGAGGTCTACAAATTAACGAATAGAGTGAAACGTGTAAACGTAGATCGATTGTTTACATCATCAGAATATAGAAAGACTAGGGGACATGCAATGAAGCTACAGGGCAACCTATTTAAGACTAATGAGAAAATATTTTTTACTCAACATGTAATCAAACTCTGGAATGTGTTACCGGAGGATGTAGTAAAAGCTGTTAGTGTAGCTGGGTTTAAAAAAAGGTTTGGACAAGTTCCTGGAGGAAAAGGTCCATAAACCATTATTAAAAGGGACCCAGGATATCACTGCTTGACCCAATACAAGCATTGTGGAACCTGTGTCTTTTGGGGAAACTGCTAGGAACTTATGACCTAGATTGGCCACCATTAGAAACAGGATACTGGGCTTCATGGACCTTGGTCTGACCCAGTATGGTATATCTTATGTTTTTATGTACACTATTTTTTCTATCAGTAATAAAGTCTAATTTATATACAAACACTGGATTGGTTCTTGTTTTATCACGTGATTTGTTTGCCAGGTAGTACCACGGAATTCTGGGAAAGGAGAGTAGCAGTTTTCCTTAGACATACTGAGTATTTATACATGTGTATTTATCTGATACTGACAATATCTTCTACATTTTACCATGGCTCGCATGTTGCAAGCGGTGAGTGACCCTAAAATGGAGAGTCCCACCTGTGCATAGGGGAACGAAATGCAGTCCACTATCCACTTGGATAGGGTTTGCTTTGCCACTGAAAGTCCAAAATGACTTGTATCAAAGGAAATGAATAGTTGTGAGCATTTCCTGTGAGGCTTAGTTCTATCCAAGTAGTAAGCCAGTGCTCATTTGCAGTCTAGAGTGTGCAGCACGCTTCGGCGTGAGAGGCATGTCTCAGGAAGAAGATCGGTAAGATTACCAACTGGTTCAGGCAGAAGGATGAAACCACTTTCGAAAGGAAGTGGGGCTGGGTACTGAGTACCACCTGGTCATGTGGAACAGAATGTAAGGAGGATTCGCCAAAGACTGCAGTTCGCTGATGTGGTGGAACTGATGTCAGAGCAATGAGGAAGAGTACCTTCCATATGAGAAACGTGAGTGAAATGGTGGCTCAAGGCTCAAAAGGAGGCTTTAGAAATTGCGCTAGAACCACACTGAGGTCCCAGGCCACCAGTGGTGGTTTGACAGGTGGCTTGGACAGCAGGGGAACCCGCATAAAACATTGCACCAAGGACTGCGATGAAATAGGTTGCATACCCCAAGGCTTGTGATAAGCCATAATGGCACCGAGATAAATTCTGACCGAGTTAGTCTTGAGACCTGCCAAGGACAAGTGGAGGAGCTACCATAGAAGAAATTCCACGAGACAGGTAGAGGGTTCAATTTGCTATGGGGAACACCAGAGTGTCAACCTTCGCTATTTGAAGGCATAAGAACGTCTCGTGGACGGTTTGGGTGATACAAGTAGGATCTCCTTGATCTGTTGTGGGAGGTGAGGTCTGCAAGGATTATGCTTTCAGGAGCTAGGCCGTAAGGCGGAGGCCCTGTGGATTGGGACAGAAAAGTATCCTGTGATCCTGAGAGAGGAAGCTGGGCGCATGTCCCAGGACTAAGAGGTTAAGTCTGCTCCATTCGAAGCAGCAGAGGAAACCATGGCTGATGGG
Organism: Ichthyophis bannanicus; assembly: GCA_033557465.1. Classification (NCBI taxonomy): domain Eukaryota; kingdom Metazoa; phylum Chordata; class Amphibia; order Gymnophiona; family Ichthyophiidae; genus Ichthyophis; species Ichthyophis bannanicus. Next base: position 1,118,594,802 of record CM066033.1, on the reverse strand, counting down.
CCAAGAAGGGGCTACGAGATCATGGAGCCCTTGTCCGCCTGTAGCTTGAATAGGGTCTTGGATATCAAGGGGATGGGCAGGAATACACAGAGCAGACCTTGTCCCCAGTGGAGAAGGAAAGCATCCGTTTGCGTAGGGAGGAAAGTCATGAGTAGAACCATGGAAGATGTGCATTCTCCTGCGTGGCAAATAGATCTGAGTGGGGTCTCCCACACATGGATGATCCAAGATGCAGTTTTGTGATTAACGGTCCACTCATGTGGATGTAGGATATAGCTTTGTCTGTCTGCAAAGAGAATGAGTTTGCACGGGAGACACACCATTCTGAGGTGGATGCGTTGTGCAACTGAAGAAAACAAACAAGAGGCAAGGTGCTTCTTGGCAGATAGGATCCTGTTCCTCCCTGTTTGTTCACATACAACATAGCCACCTGGTTGTCCGTTCTGACTAAGACCTGGTGGCCCGAGAGTTGGGGGTTGAAAAACCCGAAGGGCGTTTAAGTGCACGTAGTTCCAGGAGATTTATCTATAACTGAGATTCCTGGTATGTTCACTGTCCCTGTGTGGTTAGATTATTCAGATGTGCTCCCCAACCAAGCTTGGAAGCATCCGTTGTCAGGATGCATTGAGGTGGAGGCATCCGAGGTGGTGTTGCCTCCCCCCCCCCCCCCCAAAGTAGGTTTTGGGGGGGAGCAACATCACTGAAGGGAGTTGAAAAGTGGAGAGATGATGCATATTTTGACTGAAAGATGTCTGGTTGCCTGTGTCCACTGAGACAAAAGAGTCCATTGGGCTTGTTTCATGTACAGGCAAGCATAGGGGACTACATGGACTGGGGAGGCCATGTGTCCCAAAAGGCATAGCATCTCTCGAGCTGTTATGCAAGTACGACTTATCTTGTGGGTTAGCACAATGAGTCAGGTAGAGCGATCCAGGGGTATGAAGGCTCTAGCCTGTTAAGTGTCCAGAAGTGCTCCAATGAACTGGAGCCACTGGATTGGCACCAGGTGCAACTTGGGAAAGTTTAAGACAAATCCCAGATGTTGGATCAGTTATGGTGCTATGTAGTGAGAGCCAAAAAAGCACCTTTCAGAAAATGAAAAAAAGAAGAGCCAAATGACGAAAACTGGAAACACAAGCACTGGTAAGTTAGATGCAAGGCATTGATAAGGCAGGCAAAGAGAAACTGAATAAAAGCTTGCCGTGAAAACAAAAACACATAATAAAAAACTTTTTCAAGTACATTTGTAGCAAAAAACCTGTGAGAGTCAGTTGGACCATTAGGATAAAGGGGTAAAAGGGGCACTAAGAGGGGACAAGGCCATAGCAGAGAGACTGAACAAATTCTTTCCTTCTGTCTTTACTGGAGATGATGTAGGGAAATTACCCATGACTGAAATGGTATTTAAAGGTGATGTAGCAGAAGAATTGAAAGAAATATTGATAAACCCGGAAGATGTATTACAACTATTTGATAAACTAAAAAGTAGCAACTCACCTGGACCAGATGGCATACATCAGAGGATGTTGGAAGAACTGAAATATGAGATTGCAGACCTATTGGCAATCTATGAACTATCATTAAAATCATCTGTAATACCTAAAGATTGGTGAATGGCCAATAACACGCCAATTTTTAAAAAGGGTTCAAGGAGTGATCCAGGAAACTACAGACTGGTGAGCCTGACATCAGTACCGGGCAAAATAGTAGAAACCATTATAAATTACAAAATTACTGAACATTGTCACCATACCTTAAAAAGGATATAGCAGAATCAGAAAAGATACAGAGAAGAGTCAAGAAAATGATAGAGAATGGAAGGATATCCCTATGAGGAGAGGCTTAAAAGGTTAGGGGCTCTGCAACCTGGAAGAGAGATGGCCGAGGGGAGATATGATAGGAGGTCTATAAATTAATGACTAGAGTGGAACGGGTAAACATATATCAGTTGTTTACACCATCAAAAAGTAGAAAGAATAGGGGACATGCAGTGAAGCTACAGTGCAACCCATTTAAGACTAATAAGAGAAAGCATTGTTACTCACCAGTAACAGGTGATCTCTGGGAACAGCAGGAATTAGTCTTCACATGTGGGTGACGTCAATACAGAAGGAGCCTGTGCGGGAACACACTCCAGGATCCAAATGGAAAGCTTTTGGCAACAGTCCACTGCACCTGCGCATCTGCCTTCCCAAGTCCTCTTCTCAGTTGAGCTTGTAGTTGAGAGAGAGAAAACAAAAGAGAATACCCTACAACTCCTAGGAGAGGAGGGTGGCTTGTGAAGCGTAGTTACTCACCTGTAACAGGTGTTCTCCAGGAGCAGCAGGAATCAGTCCTCACTTATGGGGTGACGTCGGCGCCGACGGAGCCCTCGCGGAGCAATTTTCCCCAGCTTTCAAAGAAAGCCTTTGGGAATTGCAGCGCGCATGCGCGGTCGTCTCTTCCCGCCCGATGGTGCCATCTTAGCCAGTCATATGAAATAGATAAAAAAGACAGAATAAAAATTTGCAAAAAGAACATACGCAGACGATTGCAACTCCACGGGGAGGTGGGAGGGTAGTGAGGACTGATTCCTGCTGCTCCTGGAGAACACCTGTTACAGGTGAGTAACTACGCTTTCTCCAGGACCAAGCAGGAAGTCAGTCCTCACTTATGGGACTCCCAAGCTCAAGGCTACCGGAGACCCTAAGCACAAAAATGAGCTCCCTCTAGCTCAGCAGCACAGAAGGAAAGAATCTTCGCTGAATTATCACCCACCGGTAGCCCACATCCGGGATGGAGGGTAGGAGTTGCTCAGACCTCAAAGAGATTACGGAGGACTGCCTGTCCGAAAGCACTGTCCCTACGGGACTCCCTCTCGAGACAGTAATGGACCGCAAAAGTCTGGCTCGAAGACCAAGTAGCGGCCCGGCAGATGTCTGCCAGCGGAACAGAGCGGAGGTAAGCCACTGACGTGGCCTTTGCCCGAACACAATGAGCCGTGACTCGACTTTCTAAGGAGAGTCCGGCTGCCCCATAAGCCCAAGAGATACAGTCTGCAACCCAGATGGACAGAGTACGCTTGGAGACCGGGAGCCCCAATTTATTGGGGTCAAAAGACACAAAAAGCTGAGCAGCTTTACGGTGCTCCCGCGTACGGTCAAGGTAGAAGTTCAATGCCCTTCTACAGTCCAGGGTATGGAGGACCGTCTCAGCTCGGCTGGAGTGTGGTCTGGGAAAGAAGGTTGGAAGTACCACCTCCTGATTCATGTGAAAAGGGGAGACCACTTTAGGCAGAAACTTAGGGTGAGTCCGTAGGACTACCCTATTCTTGTAGAACCGAGTGTAGGGGGGATCAGACACGAGGGCCTGCAACTCACTCACGCGCCTAGCGGAAGTGAGGGCTATCAAGAACAGCGTTTTCCAAGACAGAAAACGGAGGGAACAGGTAGCCATAGGTTCAAAGGGCGGACAGGTGATCCGCTGCAAAACCACATTCAGGTCCCAGTCAGGTGCTGGCGGGCGCAGAGGTGGTTTAAGTAGAAGGAGACCTCGGAGAAACCTCGCTACGAGAGGGTCGTTGGAGAGAGGTCTGCCGTCCACCGGCACATGATGTGCTGAAAGAGCACTGAGGTGAACTTTGACGGAGTTGGACTTAAGTCCCAGATTAGAGAGGTGTAGCAAGTACTGTAAGATCACCGACACCGGGCAGGAGAAGGGATCCTGAGACTGTTGGGAACACCAGATTGCAAAGCGACGCCATTTAAGGGCGTAGCATTTGCGGGTAGAAGGCCGTCGCGAAGCCAAGACGACCTCCTCCACCTCCGCCGGCAAGAGAAGAGGAGCAAGGACTACCCTCTCAGCAGCCAGGCCATGAGGTTGAGAGACCTGAGGTTGGGGTGCAGTAGGGACCCCTGATCCTGAGTGAGGAGATCCGGTTGTACCCCCAGAGGGAAGGGATCCTCCACCGCCAGTTGCAGCAGGAGCGGAAACCACGGCTGCCTGGGCCAGCGAGGGGCCACCAGGATCATGAAGGCTTTGTCTCGGAGAACCTTGAAAAGAGTCCGAGAGACTAACGGGATGGGAGGGAAAGCGTACAGAAGGCTCCCCGACCATGAGATCAGAAAGGCGTCCGCCGCAACCCGAAGGGGGTGTGGCTGACGGGAGCAGAAGCGAGGAAGCTGCCGGTTGTGAGGACTGGCAAAGAGATCCACCGTGGGGAGACCCCACCTGAGGAAGAGCTTCTGAACGATCGAGGGATCCAGACGCCACTCGTGCGGCTGGAGGACCCTGCTGAGTTTGTCTGCCAGGCAATTTTCCTGGCCCGGGAGATAGACTGCCTTGAGGAGAATGCCGTGACTGACGGCCCAAGAGCAGAGTTTCTGTGCCTCCCGGCAGAGGAGGAAGGAGCCCGTGCCCCCCTGCTTGTTCACGTAGAACATGGCAACTTGATTGTCCGTCTGGACAAGGACGGACTGTTGGGAGGTCAGGTGGGAGAAGGTTTTGAGAGCCAGGCGGATCGCCCTGAGCTCCAGGAAGTTGATCTGCTGAGCAGACTCCCACTTGGTCCAGAGGCCTTGAGTACGTGCCTCTTGGCAATGTGCTCCCCAGCCCAGGAGGGATGCATCGGTGGTCAGCACCCGGGTCGGCTGAGGTGACTGGAAAGGCATTCCTAATATCAGGTTCGGCTGCCGGAGCCACCACCGGATAGACGAGACCAGCGGCTCGGAGACGCGCACTAGGTCTGCTAGGCCGCCTGTGGCTTGTCGCCACTGCCGGCGGAGACACCATTGAGCAGGCCGCATATTCAGGCGGGCATTGGGGGTCACATGGACGGTGGAAGCCATATGGCCGAGCAGTCTCAGGAAGCGCCTGGCGGAGACCAGGGGCTGGCTGCAAAAGCGACCGGCTAGGTCCATGAGCCGCTGAGCCCTGTCGAGCGGTAGGTACGCTCGCGCCTGAGGAGTGCGCAGTCTTGCGCCGATGAACTCGAGATCCTGTGAGGGGAGCAAAGTGGACTTTGCGAAGTTTATGACAAAGCCCAAGTGCTGCAGCAGAGTCACCGTGCGGGACGTGGCGTTGGTGACCTCCTGAGCGGACGCTGCTCTGATGAGCCAGTCGTCGAGGTACGGAAAAACATAGAGGCCGTGAAGCCGGAGATGGGCCGCCACGACCGCGAGACATTTTGTGAAGACTCGCGGTGCGGAGGACAGGCCGAAGGGCAGTACTCTGTACTGGTAATGATTTCCTGCCACCACAAACCTTAGGTATTGGCGGTGGCTGGGGTGGATGAGGATGTGCGTGTAGGCATCCTTTAGATCCAAGGAGCATAGCCAATCTCCCTGCTGGAGGTAGGGCAGAAGGATTCCAAGGGTAAGCATCTTGAACTTCTCCCGCACAAGGAACTTGTTGAGGTTGCGCAAGTCCAGGATGGGTCTGAGGCCTCCTATTCTCTTTGGTATCAGAAAATACCTTGAATAGAAGCCTTGACCTCTCAGGTGGTGTGGCACCGGTTCCACCGCCTGTTCCTGCAGAAGACCTGCTAACTCCTGAAGGAGCAACTCCCTGTGCAGAGGGGGGCGCGGAGGCTCTCCCGGAAAATAGGAGGGAGGGATCTGATGGAAGTGGAGGAGGTAGCCCTCTCGCACGACCTGAAGCACCCAGGCATCCGTGGTGATGCTGGACCACCTGTGGGCGAAGTGAACCAGCCGGCCTCCGGTGCTGGGGGGGACCAGCGGGGGGGGAGAGGCTATGCTGAGCGAGTCAAAAGCCCCCACCCTGCTGAGCAGGGGCTGGTGGTGCAGGCTTGGGGGCTTGCTGCCTACGGGACCCGTTACCCCGTCCCTTGGCCTGCTGGCCCTGTTGGGGAGCTGCAGGGGCCTGATAATGGGGGTATGGTTTGTAGGCAGCTGCCTTCCTCGGGTAAAAGGGCTTTTTTCCCGAGCCCTTCTTTTTCTGGGAAGGGGCGGAGGTCTTCCTAGAAAGCCTGGTCCTAGTGAGAGTCTCAGTCTCAATTTGTGCAGCCTTTTCCGCCATGGGCTTGCCAAAGAGGTTTTCGCCTCGGCAGGGGACATCGACCAACTTGTCCTGTACCCAGGGCTCAAGGTCGGACGACTGAAGCCAAGCCTGTCGGCGGGCACCGATGCCGGCTGCGGCTACTCGAGCCGAGGCTTCAAAGCCATCATAGGCTGCTCGGGACATGAACTTTGAGCATTCCCGAATACCCGTGGACAAGGCTAGGAATCTCCGCAAGGGCTCCTCGGAGAGACCAGCGGAGAATCCGGCTAGCTCTTTAGCCAGATCCCTGAGATACATGCCCATGTATAGCTGGTAAGTCTGGACACGACAGGCGAGCATAGAGCCCTGGAAGCACTTCTTGCCAAGGCCATCCAGGTTACGGGCCTCCCTTCCAGGAGGCACCGAGGAGTGCATCTTCTGGCTCTTGAGACGATGCATGGCCGATTCCACTACCATGGAATGGTGTGGCAGCTGTGCCTTTTGAAAGCCAGGGCTCTTGCGGACTCGATAGATAGAATCGACCCGCTTGCTCAGGACCGGCGAGGAGGCCGGACTCTCCCACATGCGGAAGAGTAGTCGTTCCAGCATAGGAGGAACCGGCACAGTAAAGTGTTCCCTCGCGGGAGAGTCATACTGGAGGGCGTCGAGCTCTTCGGCTCGAGGCTCCTCCTCGGGATCCGCAGGGAAGGCCAAAGCCTTGGCCATATCCCTAACGAAGTCCGAGAACCGGGCATCCTCCGGGGGGGACTGCTTCCGAGGCTCGGACTCCGGAGAGGCCGATGGGACACACCGAGTCCGGAAAGAATCAGGTGACTCTTCCTCCTCAGACTCCCAGACCGACTCCGACGAGGACTCGGTGGGGTCAGCCCGGGCAGGGAGCGGCGCCAGCCGCCCCGACGCCGAGGGAGTCGGCGTCGGCGACCTCGGTCCCGAACGGGAGGCCGAGGGCGACCTCGACCGAGGATCGACTCGAGTTCTCATCGACTCGAGGATCGGCTCGGTCTCCGGGGTCGACTTGGACGTCGACGTCCCGGCGGTCGGGGCAGCGACGCCAGCGAAGCCAGCGAGCAGTGCCCGCTGCTGGTCCATGAAGGCAGACAGTCTGCTCTCCAAGGCCGTCAACCTGAGTCCGAGCTCAGGTGACCCAGCAGCCCCCGACTCGGGCCCCGACGGCGTCGGGCCCGACGTCGGCTGTCGCGGAGGCGAGTCCAGAAGGACTACAGGACTTACCCGGGCAGGCATCTCCGACTCCAGGCGAGGTCGCTTCGGGAGGTGTTCCTTCTCCAAGGACCCGGGGCGGCTGTCGGGGCTATGCGACCTGGCCCTCGCGGAGCCAGGAGCGTCCACCGACGCCGCCCTCGCGGGTTTTTCCTTCCGACGATGGTCCCCGGAGGGAGAACCCCGGTCGGAGGAGCTCCGGCGACGGTCCGAGCTGGAGCCCTTTGACACGGAGGCCTCCGACGAGGTCCGGGTACGGCTGGGGTCAGCGAAGATTCTTTCGCGCTGATGCCGCCGACTTCTCAACGCCTTCGAGGACAGTTTGCTGCAGGGCCCACAGATCAATTCCTCATGATCCGGGCCCAAGCAGCGGAGGCAAAGGTCGTGTGAGTCGGTTAGTGACATATTTCGGTCACACCGACCACACCGCTTAAAGCCACTGGCAGCCATCGGGGGAAAAAGGGCCCCTGCGAGGTCAAAGGACCGGGCTGCCAGGGAAAACGAAAACGAAAGCTGACTAAGTCAGAAAAACCGAAAAAACGTTAGAGGACTCGAGACCGGCGTCGCGAGTCCGGGCGGGAAAACGATCGGCGTCGAACCGAAAGAAAAAATTATAAAATAAGAGTAAAATCAACTTTTTCGCGGGGACAAGACGGGGACGTCTGCAGGGCTCCGCGGAAAAAAGAAGACTGGCTAAGATGGCACCTTCGGGCGGGAAGACGACCGCGCATGCGCGCTGCAATTCCCAAAGGCTTTCTTTGAAAGCTGGGGAAAATTGCTCCGCGAGGGCTCCGTCGGCGCCGACGTCACCCCATAAGTGAGGACTGACTTCCTGCTTGGTCCTGGAGAAAAACTGATTCCTGATGTTCCTGGAAATCCCCTGTTGCAGGTGAACAACAATTCTATCTGCAAAAGAAATGCAGTCCGCTATCCATTTGGATAGGGTGCACTTTGTCACTAGAAGTCCAAGGTGACTTGTATCAAAGGAAATGAATAGTTCTGAAGATTTCCTGTGAGCCTTGGCTCTGCCAAGTAGTAAGCCAGCGCTCGTTTGCAGTCTAGAATGTGTAACGCTGCTTCGGCCTAAGGGGCATGTGGTCTCAGGAAGACTGGTAGGATTACAGACTGGTTCAGGTGGAAGGCTGATACCACTTTCAGAAGGAAGTGGGGATGGGTACAGTGGACCACCTTGTCATGGTGGAATAGAGTGTACAGAGAATCGGCCACTAAAGCCTACAGCTTGCTGATGCAGCAAGCTGAGGTAAAAGCAATGAGGAAGATTACTTTCCACGTCAAACTTCAATGAAGTGGTGGCTAAAGGCTCAAAGGGAGGCTTTAGAAGTTGCGCTAGAAACACTGTGGTCCCAGGCCAGCGGTGGCAGTTTGATAGGTGGCTTGGACAGCAAGAAACCCTGCATAGAATGTTGCGCCAAGGGGTGCGAAGAAATAGGTTGCCTGTCCAGAGGCTTGAGATAAGCCATAATGGCACTAAGATGAACTCTAAGTTAGTCTTGAGATCTGCTGCCGACAAGTGGAGGAGATAATGTAGACAAAATTCCACAGGGCAGGTAAAGGGGTCAATTTGCTTTGGGGAACACAGAGTGTGAACCTTTGCCATTTGAAGGCATATCTGGTGGATGGTTTGTGTGATGCAAACAGGATATCCTTGAACTGTTGTGAGAGGTCTAGGACAGCAAAGATTATGCCTTCAGCAGCCATACAGTAAGGTGGAGGGCCTGTAGATTGGGATGGAGAAGCATCTCGTGATCCTGACACAGGAGGCTGGGACGTGTCCCAGGCTGAGAGGTTGAGTCTGCGCTAGTCTAAGCAGCAGAGGAAACCACAGCTGATGGGGCCAATAAGGGGCTATGAGGATCATGGAGCTCTTGTCGGCCTGTAGTTTGAACAGGGTCTTGGGTATCAAGGAGATGGGCAGGAATGCATACAGCAGACCTTGTCCACAATGGAGAGGGAAAGCATCAGTCGTCTGTCTGTGCAGAGAGGGAAGCCATGAGCAGAACCGTGGAAGCTGTGCATTCTCCTGCATGGCGAAAGATCTATGAATAGGGTCTCCCACATGTGGAAGATCCATGCCGCCATTTCGCGATTGATGGCCCATTTGTGTGGACATAGGATACGGCCGAATCTGTTTGTAAGGAGACAGTTTGCCAAGGAAATACACTGCTCTGAGGTGAACACAGTGTGCAATTGAGAAGAACCAGAGGTGAAACGCTTCTTGGCAGAGAGGATAGGATCCTATTCCTCCCTACTTGTTCCCATAGAACATGACCACCTGGTTGTCCATTCTAAGACCTGTCAACCTGACAATTGGGGTTGAAAAACCCGAAGGTGTTTGTAAGTTCATGTAGTTCCAGGTGGTTTATCTGTAACAGAGATTCCTGGCGTGTCCACTGCCCCTGTGTGGTGAGATTGTTTAGATGTGCTCCCCAATTGAGCTTGCAGACATCTGCTGTTAGGGTGCATTGAGGTGGAGGCATCTGAAAAGATAACCCCCCCCCCCCCCCCCCCCCGGGTAGGTTTTGAGGTAAGCACCACCACTGAAGGGATCTAACAAGTGGAGGGGTGATGGATTATCTTGTCTGAGAGATGCCCTGTTGGCTGGGTCCATTGAGATGAAAGAGTCCATTGGACTTGTCACATGTGCAGGCAGGCATAGGGGACTACATGGACTGTGGAGGCTATGCACCCCAAAAGGTGTAGCATCTCTCAAGCAGCTGCAATTCTGTATTTTCTCTATGAGCAGGGTAGAGTGATCCAGAGAAAGGAAAGTTCTGGCCTGTTGAGTGTCCAGAAGTGCTCCGATGAACTGAAGCCACTGGGTTGGCATCAGGTGCGACTTGGGAAAGTTTAAGACGAATCCCAGGTGTTGAAGCACAGTTATGGTACAATGGAGAGCTTTACCTCTTTTGGGGATTCTTCCCCCGATTAGCCAAATCGTCTAAGTAGGAGACAACAAAGACCCCCAAAGTGCGAAGATAGGCAGCAACCACTAACATGCATTTTGTGAATACACGGGATGTAGAGTGCAAGCCAAAGGGCAGCACCCAATATTGGTAGTAGTATCTACGCTTACAGCTCCAGCAGAACTATCTGTGTTGCGGATTTATCTGTAAGTGCCGGTATGCCTCTGAGGTCTAGAGAACATAGCCAGTCATTCCTCTGAAGGTATGGCAGGAGCATGTCGAGGGAAATAATTTTGAATTTTTCTTGAATGAGGAATTTGTTTAGGTCCCTTAGATCTAAGAAAGTAAAGAAAGTAGAAGCTCATGCCCTCTTGGGAGGTAGGAGGGAACACTTTCTATGGCCCTCTGAGCTAACAGGGTAGACACCTCTTCTGATAGATTTGTCTGCAGGGGTTTGCTGGGATAATTCCCCATGAAGATGGTGGGGGTAAGCTTTTGAAACGAAGCAGATATCCCCTTTGGACGATGTCGAGAGCCCACTGCTTTGATGTTATGAGGTGCCACCTGCCTGCTATGTGTATGGGTCGGGGACCCTGCAGAGGCAGAGTAGCTATGCTCTCTAGGAAGGAGTCAAAAATCAGGTGCTGGTTGTGGCTGTGCAGATGGTTGAGGTTTAGGGGCTTTGGGCTTCTTGGGTTGGCAAGGGTCTTCCTGGCACTGCTGAGACTGGTAAACAGCTTCAGAGAATAAGAAGGATAATCTCTCTTCTTCTTAGGATTAGTCCTTCTCTTAGAGGGGTCTGCTGTCTTTCTGGAGAGGCACTTGAGGGTGAGATCATGTGTCTCAATCTCTCCAGCCTTTTCCCTCCAACTCTTTCCAAAGAATTTTCTCCAGAACAGGGCATATTGTCCGGTTTGTCTTGGGCCCACTGTTCAAGATCCGAAGCCTGGAGCTAGACAATCCTGCGAGCACCGAAATATGCTCTGGAAAGAAATTTGGATGAATGTTTTTATTTTTCCTAATTAGGGCTTAGAATGCATTACGTTTATGATCGGGAAGGAGAGGTACATTTTCTAGATCCCTGGGTACATCCCCTTCAGGAACATGCCCATGCAGAACATGTAGAAGGTAATTCTAGAGGCGAGCATGCATGCTTGAAAACATCTACACTCAAAGGCATCAAGAGTTCTGTCTTTGTCTGGAGGCATGAAGAGTAATTCTTAGAACTCTTGACGCGGCGCATTGCTGATTCCACCACCACAGAGTGGTGTAGGAGTTGAGGCTTCTGAAAGCCTGGGCATGCTGGAACTTGGTACATGGTATTGAGTTGTTTGCTAATAGGCACAATCATTAGAGGAGCGTCCCACATACGGAGCATTAGATCCTGCAAGATGCGATGCAATGGTAAAGTGGTGGCCTCCTTGGATATTGGAATATTTCCAACTCCTCTGTCCTCTGTTCTGTTTCAGATGCCATGGAAATCTGTAGGCCTGCTGCCATGTACTGAATGAAGCCTTGGAAAGACATCCTCTGGCAGGGATTGACATCGCTGATGAGGAGGGGACAGGTCTGAAGAGATGTCCCGGCTTTCGCAGCAGTCCTCCGATGCCCCATCGGAAAACGGAGGAAGTAGAGTCAGAGTCTGAAAAGAAATCAAAGTATCAACAATCTTGATACTTCTGAGTTTGAGGATCGATGTTGATACCGAATCAGTCTGTGCAGCATCGGTAGCTTGCTGGGTACCAATGATGCTTGCTGGATCCCTCGATGCAGGTTCAAGTGCCAGCATAAGCTCCGGAACCAGCGACTGTAGGCAGGGTGCCGTCTCCTGCACTGCTGAAGCCATCTATACCATCGGTATAGAGGCTGCCAGGATGACGGCCAAACTCCTCTCGACAGCCAGTATTCGCTGGTCAAAGAAGCTGACTGATGCCTGGTAGAATCACGTATAGGCATTCAGCCACCATCCCAGAGCATGGAACCAGTAGTTTATCCAGAGATCGATGTCTCTGGAGAGTCCCGGAGCTACATTCTTGTGCTTTGGAGGACAGGTCCTCCCATCGGGGCTGTTTGGAAGGCTGGTCAGCATCAGATGCACCTTTTGGCGAGTCTCGATGACTATGAAGGGACATACCTCTGGAATCATTATCAGTCCTCGATGCCGATGACTTAGACTTGGTTTTGTGTTTGAAACCTGAGAACCATGAAAGAAGGCCGACGTCCTTGACTATGTGGAAGTCACTAAAATAAGAATCTGGGGTGAACAGAGAACTACACTGTCTGGCCTGGTTCTTCAGGCCTCTTTTTGTCATTTAATGGCACAAAGGACAATTATTTGGTACATGGTTGGGGCCCAAACATTTTAAGCACCAATCATATTTATCCATGACTGATATAGTACCAGAGCACTTGTTACATTTTTTTTAAACCACTGATGTGTTTGCCATTGTAGTGAGGAAAAAGTAGACCAAGGCCTAGCTGGCGGTCAAAACCACCAAAATTGGGGGGGGGGGGGGGGGATCGTTTAAAAGAAAATATCGGGGCCAGTGTCAGTAGAGGCACCAGCATCGACTGAAAGGCAGAGCACAGAATGTAACCAAAAAAATAATGTTTTTCGGCAGTGACAGGAAAGAAAATCTGCTGGCTCCATGGAAATCGAATTACTGAGGAGAGGAGTTGGGAAGGAAGATGCACAGGCGCAGCGGCCTGCTTCCAAAAGCTTTCCAATTGGATGCTGGGGAGCGTTCCCGTGTGGGCTCCATCGGTACAGATGTCACTCACATGTGAAGACTGCATTCCTGCTTGTTCCTGGAGAGAACATTTTTTCACTCAATGTGTAATCAAACTCTGAAATCAGTTACCAGAAGATATAGTAAAAGCTGGGCAACTATTCCACAAATCTACCACTCTTTCCATAAAGAAATATTTCCACATATTACTCCCGAGTCCATCACCTTTCATCTTCATCCCTCGTTACAGAGCTTTCTTTCAGAGGCTCTCCTCCTGTGCATTTATGCCGAGGTCAGGGGCAGCGGAAGGGCTTTTTCTTTGTGGTGGGGGGGGGCAAGCACCACCCCAAGCTTCACCCTAACGCTGCCCTATGGGCAGAGACCCCTTCCTATCCTGCCAGCGGGGATCAAATCTCACGTGAGCAGACAGGAAGGACCTTTGCAGCGATTGCAGCTTCTCTTTGGCCTGCAGGGCATGGAATCCTCCACTGGCAGCCTGCATCTCTGCCAGCCACGATTTTTGGTGGGGCCAGGGCACGTGACCCACCCCGTTCCGACACATATGACGGAGGTATTTAAACATCTCCATTATATCTCCTCAATCCCAACTTTCCTCTAAAGTATACATACTGAGATCTTTAATATGTCTTATAACAGATGACCATTTTGGTAGCCACCCTTTAGGTGTTTCCAGAAATGCACACAATACGCCAAATGAAGTCTTACCAAAAAGACTTATATAGAAGCACTATAACCTCCTTTTTCCTGCTGGCCATTCTTCTCCCGATGCATTCAAGCATCCTTCTGTCTTTCACCATCACCTTTTTTACCTGTTTAACCACTTTAAGATCATCAGAAACAATCATGCCTACATCCTGCTCTTCTTCAAGCACAGAAGTACTTCGCCCCCCTATACTGCACCACTCCCTTGGATTTTTTGCAGCCAAAATGCATAACCCTGCAGTTTTTAGTGTTCAATCTCAGCTATCAAATTCTTGATCTTTCTTCAAGCTTAGCTAGATCCCTCCAATAAACAGCCTGGGGATGGATCCCAAGGTAGTGAACTGGATCAGAAATTGGTTGACTGACAGATGACAGAAGGTGATGATAAACGGAACTCACTTGGATGAAAGGAAGGTGATTAGTGGCGTGCCCCAGTGATCAGTCCTGGGACCGGTACTATTCAATGTATTTGTAAGATATTGCTGAAGGACCAAATGGAAAAGTGTCTTTTTGCAGATGACACAAAAATTTGCAACAGAGTGGACTCCCATGAGGGAGTGGATAACATGAGGAAAGATCTAAAAAAGCTGGAAGAATGGTCTAATGCTTGACAGTTAATATTTAATGTGAAGAAGTGTAGTGTCATGCACTTGGAATGCAGACATCTAAGGAAATTGTATGCAATAAAGGGCGAGAGGTTGGTGTGCAGGGACCAGGAGAAGGACCTCCGAGTAATTGTTTCTGAGAATCTCAAGGTGGCAAAACATTGTGACAAGGTGGTGGCCAAAGCCAGAAGGATGCTGGATTGCACACAGAGAGGAATTACCAGCAGAAGAGAGTAGGTATTAATGCCTCTGTACAAGTCGTTGGGGAGGCCTCACTTGAAATATTGTGTTCAGTTTTGGAGACCATAACTCACAAAGGATATAAAAAGACTGGAAAAGATTCAGAGGACGCAACCAAAATGACTTGGTGCCAATGCCAAAAGACATATGGGAAGAGACTTGAAAACCTAAATATGTATATTCTAGAGGAGAGGGGGGATAAGAGAGATACAATACAGACCTTTAAATACTTAAAGAGTACTAACGAACAAATCTTTTTTAAAAAAAACGAGGAAGCTGCAAAACTAGAGGACATAACACGAAGTTGCAAGGCGGTAAACAAAGGCAATGTCAGGAAATATTTTTTCACTGAAAGGATGGTGGATGCTTGGAATGCCCTCACGGTGGAAGTGGTGGGAGTATCATAACTGGCACAGCCTGAATCATAAATGGCACAGCCAAACACGAGCACATTACACCTGTACTTCAGCAACTATATTGGCTACCAATATCTGCCCAGGCAAGATACAAAACAGTAAACATATTCAAGATCATACACCTATGCACGGCAGACGTCCTCCACACCTTAATAACCAGGAACACAATCAACAGACCCAGAAGAACCAACAGCAGCAAGACTCCGCGTACCCACTGGATACCATAAAACAAAGCAAGCAACCTCCAACAGGGCCATATCCCTCTTGGCACCAGCCCTCTGGAATTCCCTCCCGGACAGACTGCAAGCAATAAATGGACCTCAAGGACTTCCGTAAATCACTTATTTTATTTTATTTATTTATTTAGCTGCATTTATATCCCACTTTTCAACGGGTCAAAGCGGTTGGGGGATACAATTAACACGAGGGGATATGAGACACATACACTAATACTTACAGGGAACATGGGCAATGGAGGGTTAAGTGGCTTGCCCAAGACCACAAGGAGCGCGCCTCTCTTTACAGAATATTATGACCAAACATTCTGAAACCCCTACACAAGCCTGAATGTACAATGACACCAACCAATGTATGATACCCCAACCACCATCTACAATAGCCAATCCACTATAGTCTCTATGTATGTCCTGTCACCCCTATTCAATGTTGTCCCAACCTGTGTAAGCAACCACTTTGAAGGAGAAAGTGGCATACAAATCTGGATAAATAAATAAAAAAGAGTGAGAATTCAAAATGGCATGGGACAGACATAAGAACATAAGATATGCCATACTGGGTCAGACAAGGTCCATCAAGCCCAGTATCCTGTTTCCAACAGTGGCCAATCTAGGTCATACGTACCTAGCAGTATCCCCAAAAGACACAGGCTCCACAATGCTTGTATTGGGTCAAGCATTGATATCCTGGGTCCCTTTTTAATAATGGTTTATGGACCTTTCCTCCAGGAACTTTTCCAAACCTTTTTTAAACCCAGCTATACTAACAGCTCTTACTACATCCTCTGGTAACAAATTCCAGAGTTTGATTACATGTTGAGTGAAAAAATATTCTCTTATTTGTCTTAGATAGTTTACCCTGTAGCTTCATTACATGTCCCCTAGTCTTTCTATATTCTGATAGCATAAACAATTGATCTACGTTTACCCGTTCCACTCCATTCATTAATTTATAGACCTCTATCATATCTTCCCTCAGCCGTCTCTTTTCCAGGTTGAAGAGCCCTAACCTTTGTAGCCTCTCTTCATAGGAGTAGCCTTCCATCCCCTTTACCATTTTGGTGGCTCTTCTCTGTACCTTTTCTAATAACGCTATATCCTTTTTAAGATATGGCGACCAGAATTGCACACAATATTCAAGGTGCGGTCGTACCATGGAACGATACAGAGGCATTCGAATATCTTTGCTTTATTTTCCATTCCTTTCCTTATGATACCTAGCATTCTATTTGTTTTCTTGGCCACCGCTGCACACTGGGCGGAGGGTTTTAACATGTTGTCCACAATGACTCCTAAAGCACAGTTACTTACCTGTAACAGGTGATCTCTGGGAACAGCAGGAATTAGTCCTCACATATGGGTACGTCGGTACCGACGGAGCCCGTGCGGGAAAGCTCCCCAGCTTCTTAGAATAGAAGCTTTTGGGACCTCCCACTGCACATGCGCACTGCCTTCCCGCCTTCCTGAACAGCTCTCCTCAGTTTCGAGTTTATAGCTGAGTCAACAGAGAGAGGACAGGAAGATAGATAGATAAAAGATACAACTCCTAGGGGAGGTGGGTGGGTTGTGAGGACTAATTCCTGCTGTTCCCAGAGATCACCTGTTACAGGTAAGTAACTGTGCTATCTCCAGGAACAAGCAGGAATAAGTCCTCACATATGGGGACTCCCTAGCTTAGATGCATGGGATCCCCTGTAAAGGTTCGCCATCTTCGTATGGATCTCAGGCATCCATTCTGGGAAGGTGGGCAGGAGTTGTTTAGGAATGGAACAGGTGCTTGAGGACAGCCTGGCCAAACAAGGCATCCCGGCGGGAGTCCTTGTCCAAACAGTAATGGGCTGTGAAGGTATGAACCGAGGCCCAGGTAGCGGCTCGACAGATCTGATCTATGGAAACAGAGTGCAGATGAGCCATAGAAGTTGCCATGGCCCTCACATTGTGAGCAGTGACATGGCCTTCCAGAGAAATGTTTTTGCTCTGGTAAGCAAAAGAAATACACTGAGCAATCCAATTGGAAAGTGTACGCTTGGAGACTGGAAGTCCCAAATGGGAAGGATCAAAGGCCACAAAAAGTTGAGAAGACTTTCGATGTGGCTGAGTCCTATTAAGGTAAAAAGCGAGAGCTCTTTTACAATCCAGAGTATGAAGGTTCCTCTCTGCATTGGATGCATGAGGAGCTGGAAAAAAGACAGGTAGATATACCTCTTGATTAAGATGAAAGGGCGAGACCACTTTAGGCATAAAGTGGGGATTCGTCCTAAGGACCACCTTATCATGATGAAATCTTGTGTAAGGTGGATTAGCCACTAAAGCCTGCAGCTCACTGATGCGGCGAGCCGAAGTGACTGCAATGAGGAAGATGACCTTCCAGGAAAGAAATTTCAAGGAGGTGGAAAACAGTGGCTCAAAAGGTGGCTTCATAAGTTGACCGAGCACTAGATTCAAATCCCATGCGACCGGGGGTGGTCTGATGGGAGGTTTAGTGAGAGTCAGGCCTCTCATGAATCTTGCAACAAGAGGATGAGAGGAGATAGGTTGTCCATTTATATGTTTCAAGGATGCTGCAATAGCACTTAAATGGACTCTTACCGAATTCGTCTTGAGGCCTGCATTGGATAGATGCAGGAGATAATCAAGAAGAGAATTCAAAGGAAGTGCCAGAGGGTCAAGACCCTGCTGAGCACACCAAATGGAAAAACGTTTCCATTTGAAAGCATAGGAACGCCTGGTAGAGGGTTTCCTAGAGGCAGAAAGGATATCTTTCACTGGTTGGGAAAGATGAAAGTCTTGAAGGCTTAAGCCTTCAGTAACCAAGCACTGAGGTGAAGGGATTTGGGGTTTGGGTGCCACAAAGTCCCCTCCTCCTGAGACAGGAGGTCTGGCGCAGCTCCCAGATCCAAGTAGGATCCCTGGGAGAGCTGTAGAAGTAGAGGGAACCACACTTGGCGTGGCCAGCGTGGAGCTATGAGGATCATAGTTCCATGATCCCTCTGGAGTTTGAACAGAGTCTTGGGAATCAAAGGAATGGGTGGAAAGGCATATAGGAATGCCTGATTCCAATTCAGGAGAAAGGCGTCCGTAGCCTGAGCTCCCTGACACGGAGTTCTGGAACAGAACCGGGGAAGTTTGGCATTCCACGGACTTGCAAAGAGGTCTATGTCCGGGGTCCCCCATTCCTGAAAGATTCGGTTTATTTGGTCCAAATGTAGGGACCATTCGTGTGGCAGCAGAACTCGACTGAGCCTGTCTGCCCGAGAGTTTTGAACTCCTGGGAGATACACTGCTAGCAGGTGAATCTGATGCTCTCTGGCGAAGGCCCATAGTCTTAGAGCTTCGTAGCAAAGCGACAGAGAGCCCGTCCCTCCTTGTTTGTTTATGTAAAACATGGCCACCTGATTGTCCGTCTGAACTAGGACAGTGAGGTTGGCTAGGAGGGAGTGGAAGACCTTGAGGGCAAGGTAAATTGCTCGCAGTTCCAGAAGATTGATATGAAGGGTGGTCTCTTGTAGAGACCAAGTGCCCTGAGTGGAGAGAGTTTGCAGATGGGCTCCCCACCCTGTTTGGGAGGCATCTGTTGTGAGGGTTGCTTGGGGTAGCAATGGTTGAAATGGAGCCCCCAACCACAGATTCTTGGTGGAAGTCCACCAGTGGAGGGACCAAAACAGACGATCGGAGGTTTGTATTTGGTCTGAGAGCGCTCCTGACGCCTGAGTCCACTGAGTGGCCAGGGTCCATTGAGCTGCTCTCATATGAAGACGAGCATAGGGCACCACATGCACTGTGGAGGCCATATGACCCAGTAGGCGTAGCATTTCCCTGGCTGTCAAGTGAGTGCTGGACTGAGCTTGGGAGGCCAAACTCAGGAGGCGCTGGCCTCGAACATGTGGAAGGTAGGCCCTTGCAGTGATGGTGTCCAACTGGGCCCCTATGAATTCTAGAGATTGAGTAGGGATGAGTTGGGACTTGGGAAGGTTTACTACCAGTCCCAGATACTGCAAAAGGCTCCTTGTGTGGTCCAGGGAAATCTGGGCCTGTGACTGAGTTGGAGCTCGGATGAGCCAGTCGTCCAGATATGGGAAGAGAAAGATTCCCATGCCTCTTAGAAATGCGGCTACGACTGCCATGCATTTTGTGAATACTCTTGGAGCAGAGGCTAGACCGAAGGGGAGTACTCTGTATTGGAAATGTTTTCCCTGAAACAGAAAGCGAAGATACTTTCTGTGGGATGGATGGATGAGTATATGTGTATACGCATCCTGTAGGTCTAGAGAACAAAGCCAGTCCTGACCCTGGAGGTAAGGAAGGAGAATGCCGAGAGACAGCATTTTGAATTTCTCCTTGAAGAGAAATTTGTTCAATTCTCTCAGATCTAGGATTGGTCTGAATCCCCCTGTCTTCTTTGGAATGAGAAAATAAGGGGAGTAGAAACCGGACCCTTGTTGAGGAAGAGGAACCTCTTCTATGGCCCCTTGGGCAAGAAGAGAGGAAACCTCTTGACCCAACAGGGTTAGGAGAGATGGGGGAGAATTGAATGGTCTCACCATATGATGGGGAGGAAGGCTGGAGAAATGAAGTTTGTAACCCTCTCGAATGATAGAGAGGGTCCATTGTTCTGTTGTGATTTGTTCCCATCTGGGAGCAAAGTGAACCAACCTTCCGGGTATGGTGAGAGGTTCTGGTTGTGTTAGAACCAGAAGTGGCAAGTTCCCTAGGAGCAAGTCAAAACCCCTGAGGGGTTGGAGCCTGCTGAGCTACAGTAGCTGCTGCAGGCTTAGCTCGTGCTTGTTTGGATTGCTGACGCTTAGCAGTATAGCGAGGTTGAGAAGACTGCTGGCCAGTATTTGAAGCAACTCTGGCCTTCTTATAGTAAGGCCTTTTAAAAGACTTTTTCTTAATAGGAATTGAAGTGGACTTTGAAAGTCTTTCCAAGGTGGCATTTTCAGCATCCATCTGGGTGGCTTTGATTTGCCACTCTTCCCCAAATAAGTTCTCACCTGTACAGGGCAGATTCCGTAAGCCATCTAGAACCCAAGGTTCCAGATCAGAGGCCTGGAGCCAAGCAAGACGTCGGGCTGCAATAGCAATGCCCGAAGCCCTACTGGCTCCCTCAAAGGAATCATATGCTGCCCTATTAGAGAACTTAGAAACCTCTAAGAGTTGTTTCACTAGGGAAAGGAATCCCTGCTTTTTATCCTCAGGGATAAAGGGGGCAAAATGCCGCACCTTTTTGGCAAGTTCCTCCAGGAACATGCCCATATAGAGACTGTAGGAATTAATCCTGGCTATAAGCATACTAGCCTGGAAAATTTTCCTACCAAAAGAGTCCAAAGTCTTACATTCCCGTCCTGGAGGGGTGGAAGAGTGCCTTTTGGTACTCCTAATCTTCTTCATTGCAGACTTCACCACAATAGAGTGGTGGGGCAATTGAGTCTTTTGGAAACCAGGAGAAGGAGGGACCCTATACATGGTGTCCAACCTACGGGAATAAGGAGACAAAGTCAAAGGATTTTCCCAGAAATCCATCAGTTGTTCTTGAAGGATTTCATGGATAGGCAGGGTAACTGCCTCCTTAGGGGCCTTTGAGTATCCCAAAATATCCAGTTTTTTGGATCTGGGTTCCTTTTCAGAGGATGTGGTAATAGAAAGGGCTGTAGCCATATCTAAAACAAAGTCCTGGAAGGACAAATCCTCTGGAGGGGACATTCTCCTTTTAGGAGAAGAGGGCTCCTCAGGTAAGTTGAGTGAAAACTCAGCAGAATCATCAGAGGAGTGAAAATCCTCAGAGGAATCGGTGCTTTCCTCTAACGCACGATACGCGTACCGATCGGTATCGATATCGGGCGTATCGGGTATGGAACCGGTATGGAGCGAAAGCCCATACGGTACCGACTTGCGTTTAGAGGTGGACGGCCTCGATACCGGCATGGCGGACGATACCGGTATCGGGCCCGGAACCGCTGAAAGCGGAACCGATGGCGTTGCAGCTTTAATGAAAGCCATGACGGCCTGCTGCATGGACTGTACAGTATCGCCCATGGACGCCATAGCTGCCTGGATGTCGGTACCGGAGTGACCCGGTACCCCAGAGCAGGCTAACAGGTGATCTGTCGAGGCCGTAGCATCGATATCAACCTGAGACCCCTGAATTGGCGTTTTTGGAAGTTGGACTTCCCGCCGGGGTTGTTTGGCTGGGGCAGGGTCCTCAAGTTCTAAGCTAAGAGCCTCTCGATGCTTTGAAGGAGATTTGCTCTTTGAGGACTTGCCCACAGAAGGTTTGGTTACCTGAGATCCATCCGGAGAAGAAGACCTGGATGACTGTGATGCTGTATTCTCTGAAGCAAACAGCACATGGAATTTGTTGGCCCGGTTCTGCAGCCCACGTTTAGACATGTGGGAGCAAGATGGGCAGTCCGGTATGGAATGGTCAGGCCCCAAACATTTCAGACACCATTCATGGGTGTCTGTGACTGAAATAACAGCATTACATTTGGTACACTTCTTAAATCCAGGGGCTGGCTTCTCCATGAGGAGAAGTTGAGTAGGCCGAGAGGCCTCTCTGAAGTGACCAAAAAGCTAAAAAATAAGAAAAAAGAATTATAATTTTTTAAAGAAAGAAAGAAAAGACCGGCGATACCGGTATCGGTATGGGGAAGGCAGGTACGCGGTCTAAAGAAACAAATAAAATAACAATTTCTTCAGCGGTGACAGGAACACGACCTGCTGGCTCCGCGGAAAAAGAGAAACTGAGGAGAGCTGTTCAGGAAGGCGGGAAGGCAGTGCGCATGTGCAGTGGGAGGTCCCAAAAGCTTCTATTCTAAGAAGCTGGGGAGCTTTCCCGCACGGGCTCCGTCGGTACCGACGTACCCATATGTGAGGACTTATTCCTGCTTGTTCCTGGAGATATCTTTTTCCTGGGTGGTGGTTCCCAATGTGGAACCTTGCATCGTGTAACCATAGTGTGGGTTGTTCTTTCCTAGGTGCATAACTTTGCACTTGTCCACATTAAATTTCATCTGCCATTTGGATGCCCAGTCTTCCAATTTATCCAGATCCTCCTGCAGTTTTCCACAGTCCTCTTGGGTTTTAACAACTTTAAACAGTTTTGTGTCGTCTGCAAATTTGATAACCTCATTAGTTATTCCCTTTTCCAGGTCATTTATGAATATGTCAAAAAGTAGCGGATCCAGTACAGACCCCTGGGGTACTCCACTATTCACCTTTTTCCATTGGGAAAATTGGCCATTTAGCCCTACCCTCTGCTTTCTATCTTTTAACCAGTTCTTGATCCACAAAAGTACACTGCCTCCTATCCCATGACTTTTTAGTTTTGCCAAAAGTCTCTGATGAAGGACCTTGTCAAAGGCTTTCTGAAAGTCTAGATACACTATATCAACCGACTCACCTTTGTCTACCTGTTTATTCACACCTTCAAAAAAACATCAGATTAGTAAGACGATCTTCCTTGTCTAAAGCCATGTTGGCTGTCTCCCATTAGGCCATGACTATCTACATGCTGTGTAATTTTGTTCTTTATGATAGTTTCTACCATTTTCCCCGGTACTGATGTCAGGCTCACCAGTCTGTAATTTCCCGGATCACCCCTGGAACCCTTTTTAAAAATTGGCGTTACATTGGCGATCCTCCAGTCTTCAGGTATTACAGATGATTGTAATGAAAGTTCACAGATTACTAATAGCAGGTCTGCAATCTCATATTTCAGTTCTTTCAACACTCTTGGATATACCATCTGGTCCAGGTGATTTGCTACTATTCAGTTTATCAAATAGTTGTAATACATCTTCCCAGTGTAGCGATATTTCTCTCAATTCCTCTGCAGTATCACCTTTAAATACCACTTCAGTCTTGGGTAACATCCCTACATCTTCCTCAGTAAAGACTGAAGCAAAGAACTCAGTCTCTCCGCTATAGCCTTGTCTCCTTTTACTGCCCCTTTTACCCCTCTATCATCTAATGGTCCAACTGACTCTCACAGGCCTTTTGCTACGAATGTACTTGAAAAAGTCTTTATTTCGTGTTTTTGCTTCCGTAGACACAGTGGATCACTTTATAGCAACAGGATAAAATCAAAATAACCTTTTCTGCTATCTCAACAAATAGGGATAACCTGCACAAAGCAGAGGGCAACCCCATAAACAAAGGCATGGGTAGGGGTGACCTGCAATGAGCGGCAGGTACACCTACTCTTGCTGCCTTGCTGGACAGACCAGATGGACTATGATAGTATATGACTATAGGTAAAGACTATGTTACTATACCCTTATGCAAATAGCATAGTTACTCACCAGTAATAGGTGTTCTCCGGGGACAGCAGAAAATCAGTCCTCATATATGGGTGACATCGGCGCCGATGGAGCCCGCACAGAACAAATCCCCAGTTTTCAAAGAAAGCCTTTGGGAATTGCTACCACGCATGTGTGGTCTCCTTCCCGCCCAAGGGTGCCATGTTGCTCAGTCAAATGACCACTAAAAAGATGGCAAACACAAATGAAGATAATAAGACTGCAACTCCAAGGGGAGGAGAGAGGGTTGTGAGGACCGATTCCTGCTGTCCTCGGAGAACACCTGTTACAGGTGAGTAACTACGCTATCTCTGAGAACAAGCAGGCAGTCAGTCCTCACATATGAGACTCCCCAGCTACAGGCTATCATGAACCTATAGCCCAAAAAAGGCTCCCTCATCAAAAGCCGCAAGCAGCCACAATGAAATCTGTATTACAGAGTAACAGGATCTCTGTGTCCAAAGGAATTAGCACTCCGGTAGCCTGAACACAGAAGGGTTGGAGGGTAGGAGTTGCCTAGACCCTGAAAAGGTTATGGAGCACGGCCTGGAGGAGGTAAGGCAGCAATGTTCCAAGGGAGAGCATCTTGAACTTCTCCCTCACCAGGAATTTGTTGAAGTTGTGCAGGTGGAGGATGGGCCTTAGGCCCCCTATCCTCTTTGGCACTAGGAAGTACTGGGAGTAGAACCCCCTACCCTTGAGGTTGTGGGGCACTGGTTCCACCGTTTGGTCCTCAAGAAGATCTCCTTCAGAAGGTGGTCCCGGTGAAGGGGAGACCTGATGGGCTCTCCCAGGAAGTAGTGTGGAGGAACCTGCTTAGATGGAGGAGGTAACCCTCCCTGATCACCTGTAATGCCTAGGAATTGGTGCTGATAGCTCCCCACCTGTGGGCATAAAAGGTGAGGCAACCTCCTGTAGGCTGCTGAGCTCCGTTTGGGAGAGGGGCCATGCTGCAGGAGTCAAAAGCTCTCTCCAGGCTGGGCCGGAGCCGGAGCTGGGGCTTGGGAAACTTCTGCTTACGTGGGCCATGCCCCTGGCCCCTTGGCCCACTGCACTTGCTGGGGAGCCGGGGAGGCCTGGTAAGCGGGTAGTTTCGGTAAGAAGTGGACTTCCTCGGATAAAAGGGCTTTTTACCTGAGCCCTTCTTTCAGGAAGGGGCAGTGGTCTTTTTAGAGAGCCTAGACCTCATCATGAACTCTGTCTCAAGCTCGGCAGCATTGTCGGTCATGGGTTTGCCAAAGAGGTTTTCCCCTTGACATGGGACATCAACCAACTTGTCCTGTACCCATTGCTCAAGGTCGGACTGTAGCCAAGCTTGGTGGCGTGCACCGATGCCTGCCGCGGCTACCCAGGCTGCCAACTCAAACCAGTCGTAGGCCGCCCGAGACAAACTTGGAGCATTCATGGACAGCTTTGGACAGGTCCTTGAAGCGCTGCAAAGGCTCCTCAGAGAGACCAGCCAAGAACCCAGCGAGCTCCTTTGCCAGGTCTCTCAGGTACATGCCCATGTACAGCTGGTAGGCCTGGATCTGACAATTCAGCATTGCACCCTGGTAACACTTCCTACCGACGGCATTCAAGGTGCGGGCCTCCCTGACTGGAGGCACCGAGGGGGCGCCTTCTGACTCTTCAGTCGACACATGGCTGACTCCACAACCATGGCAGTTGTGACTTCTGAAACCCAGGGCTCCGGACTCGGTACATTGAGTCAAGCCGTTTGCTGATCACCAGCGTCAACGCAGGCGTCTCCCACATGCAGAGCATAAGTCGTTCCAGGATAGGAGAAATGAGCACCGTGAGGGTTTCCAGAGGGGGAGCCTTGTATTGGAGGATCTTGAGCTCGTCGGCTCGAGGATCCTCCTCGGACTCCATCGGGAAAGCCAAAGTCTTGGACATATCCCAGACAAAGTCCAAAAAACCCATATCCTCCAGTGAGGACCTTCTCCGAGGTTCAGACACCAGGGAATCAGACGGGACATCGCAATGACAGGAGTCCGGGGACTCCTTATCCTCGGTCTCCCAGGCAGAGGCCTCTGAGGAAGACTCGTGGATCTCAATCGGGCCTCGGTGCTGTCCACCCTGATGCCAGCAGACTCGTCAGTGATGACCTCGGCCCCGACAAGCAGAAGACCGAGTGTGACCTCGGCCGAGGATCCACCCAGGCCCACATGGCCTCGAGGATCGGCTTGGCCTACAGGGACGTCTGATGTCGAATGCCCGGTGATTGGGGTGGAGGAACCGAATATGCCTGACATCAGTGCCCGCAGCTGTTCCAAGAAGGCAGTGACAGTGCTCCAAGGCCACCATCCTGGACACCAGTCCTGGAGGCTCTGCAGCCTGTGGCTCGGTCACTGACGCACTCGAGCCCGAAGCCGGCTCCCCTGGAGGGCAATCCTCGATTAGGACAGCGAGTACCTGCCTAGGACAATCCGCGACCGGGTCCTTTCAAGGAACATTGGCTGGACGCTCCCTTTCTGACATCTCGGGCAGATGCTCGGGGCTCCGCGACCAGCCACGGGAGGAGCTAGGCTGATCGGAGCCATCCAGAGACAATGCCTTCGAGGATTTCTTCCTTCTTTTCGGTTCCCTTGACGACACTTTAGTTCGGAGTGCTCCTTCCAAGGCGTGGAGGCCTCAGACAAGGTCCTGGCCCTCGTAGGCATGGGGGAAGCAGGAAACATTTTGTCATGCTGCTGCTGGCGGCTTCTCAAGGCCTTCGAGGTATCTTTTTGCACAGGCCACAGACCTCCGGGTTGTGGTCTGGGCCGAGGCAACGGAGGCAGCAGTCATGTGTATCGGTCAGGGACATCCTCGCACTTTTCAAACCCTCTGGTAGTTATGGGTAAAAAAAGAACCCCAGCAAGGTCGAAGACCCTTTGGACTGCCAGTGAAGAAAAAAAGGCACAGAGATGCCCAAAGATAAATGAAAACTTGAGGTAAAAAAGGAAATCGACCTGATAGAGGTACTGAGGTCGGGGCAGGAAAGGGTACCGGCACAAGACAGGAAACAAGCCAAAACAAGCTCGAAAAATAAACTTTTTCCAGGACGGAAACAGACGTCTGGTGGACTCTGCAGAAAAAAAGTAGACTGAGCAAGATGGCACCCTTGGGCAGGAAGGGGACCACACATGCGTGGTAGCAATTCCCAAAGGCTTTCTTTGAAAGCTGGGGGATTTGCTCCACGTGGGATCCATCGGCGCCGACATCACCCATATGTGAGGACTGACTTCCTGCTTATTCACAGAGAATTGAGTCTTCACATATGGGTGACGTCAGCACCGACGGAGCCCGTGCAAGAACGCTCTCCAGCGTAATATAGGAAAGCTTTAGGGAGCATCCCACTGCACCTGCGTAGCTGCCTTCCTGCCTTTCCAATTCTCCCTCCTCAGTTGGGTTTGTAGTTGAGATAAAAGGAGAGAGAGAGAGAGAGAAGCGCGAGAGAGCAACTCCTAGAGGAGGGGGGTGGGTTGTGGACTCAATTACTGCTGTTCCCGGAGATCACCTGTTACAGGTGAGTAACTACGCTATCTCCAGGAACAAACAGGAATGTAGTCTTCACATATGGGACTCCCTAGCTTTGAGATCCCAGGGAGATGACCACAGAGAGAGTGGTGAAACACAAGCTTAAGTGGGTCATGTATCCTCCCAAGGATCTCTGGTATCGAAACCCAGGACAGGGGGGTAGGAGTTGTTCTAAGTCTGAAAGAGATGCTGGAGAACAGCCTGGACAAACGAGGCATCCCAGCAGGAGTACTTGTCCAAGCAGTAATGAGCCATAAAAGTGTGGAAAGAGGACCAGGTTGCTGCCTTGCATATTTCGTCAATCGTCACTGAGCGCAGGTTTGTCATGGAGGCTGCCATTGTTCGCACATTGTGTGCTGTGACATGACCTTCAAGGGAAAGTCCCTTACTCTCATAGGTAAAAGATATACAGTCGGCAATCCATTTGGAGAGTGTTCTTTTGGAAACTGGTAGACCTAGGTGACTGGAGTCAAAAGCAACAAAAAGTTGTGAAGCCCTTCTGTGCTGCCTTGTTCTCTGAAGATAAAAGACCAAGGCATGCTTGCAATCCAGAGTATGTAGACTACTTTCTGTACTAGAGGCATGAGGTCTAGGGAAGGTAAACAGACTGGTAAAAATGAAAAGGCAAAACCACCTTTGGCATAAAATGAGGATGAGTCCTAAGGACTATCTTATCATGGTGGATCAGTGTATAAGGCGGGTCAGCCACTAAAGCCTGGAGCACACTGATGCGTCTTGCAGAAGTGAGGGCAATTAGGAAGATAACTTTCCAAGAAAGAAACTTCAGAGACGTAGTGGCTAGGGGTTCAAAGGGTGGCTTCATGAGCTGTCCAAGAGAAAGACATATCCCATGCCACCAGTGGTGGCCTAATGGGAGGCTTAATTAAGAGTAGACCCCTCAAAGTATGCTACAAGCAGCTGAGAGGAGACAGGTTGTCCATCAAAGGGTATATGGAAAGCTGCAATGGCACTTAGGTGGATCCTTACCAAATTGGTTTTGAGTCCAGAGGATGAAAGATAGAGGAGATAGGCCACACAATCGAATCAGACCCTACAAGACACCAATGAATATGGCTAGCGAAATACGACTTTCATGAAGATTAGATGTAAATAGTTTCCCAAGTTCTCCAAGTTTTCATACCTGTTCACTGTAAACACAGTTCCGTAAGGCAATGTGTATGTTTTATGTTCCATGTAAACCGCACTGATGTTGAATAGCGTGGTATAAAAGAAATGTAAATAAAATTTTTTTATTTAACAATTTTTATATACCGTCTTTCTACAAATCAAGGCGGTTTACAGGGAACATAACAGTCAGTATTTTCAACTGAATACATTGTAACAATAAAACATTAGAACACAGTGTAACTGAATAACAAGAAACGTACTCCTTGCGGAGGCTTAAAACTATTTACATGGTTGTTTAGGGACTATTTACATGTAAATAAAAAAATAAATAAATACTCAAGTAACGCCTCCATGGGAATGGAAAAAGGATTAAGTTACTTTTTTGAACACCAGATTGAAAACCTTCACCACTTAAAGGCGTAAGCATGCCTTGTGGAAGGTTTCCTAGAGGTCAATAGGATATCCTTAACTTGTTGAGAATGGCTGATATCCTGGAGTTCTTAGCTCTCAGCAGCCATACCATCAGGTGTAAGGACTGCCGGTTTGGATGCAGGAGCATCCCGTTCTCCTAGGATAGGAGATCTGGAGCACATCCCAACTCCAGAGGTTTGGCTTGAGAGAGACGTAGAAGCAATAGATACCACATTTGACGTGGCCAACGCGGGGCTAAGAAGATCATGTATCCCTACCTCTCTGGAGTTTGTAAAGAGTCTTGGGGATAAGGGGAATGGGAAGGTAGGCATATAGGAAGTCCTAACCCCAGTGGAGATGGAAAGCATTCATCGCCTGACTGTTCTGAGCAGGTATTCTGGAACAGAAGCGGGGAAGTTTGGCATTCTGAGGACTTGCAAACAGATCTATGTCTGGTGTTCCCCAGATGTGAAAGATTCAAGCAACCTGATACGAATGGAGAGACCACTCATGTGGCAGCAGTACTCAACTGAGTTTGTCTGCCAGGAGATTTTGTTTCCCAGGGAGATAGATACACTGCTAGTAGGTGGCTCTGATGGCGTATGGCAAAAGACCATAGATGTAGGGCTTCGTTGCAGAACACCTGTTCCACCTTGCTTGTTCACATAGAACATGGCCACCTGATTGTCCGTCTGGACTAGCACTGTCTGGGAGCGAAGGTGGTTTTGGAACACTCAGAGCATTGTGGATAGCTTTGAGTTCCAACAGATTAATGTGAAGTCGAGCCTCCTGATGAGTCCAAAGACCATGAATGAAAAAATTGTCCAGATGAACTCCCCAACCTAATTTGGACGCATCCGTCAGGGTAGATTGGTGTGGTGGCATCTGAAAAGGCGACCCTATGAGGAGGTTTTCTGGTGACTGCCACCATTGGAGGGACAAAATAAGACGTGCAGAGATCAAGATTTTGTCCCCCAGATGACCTGATGCTTGAGTCCACTGCGAAGCCAGGGTCCACTGAGCAGCACGTATATGCAGACGAGCATAGGGAACCACATGTACAGTGGAAGCCATATGGCCAAGCAACTGAAGCATTTCTCGAGCAATTGGGAAAGTTTTCATACCTGCCTGAGAAGCTAGCTGAACTATTTGAGCACAGTGGACCTGTGGTAGAAAAGCCCTTGGCTGTTGCGTGTCCAGGAGAGCCCCAATGAACTTTAAGGTTTGAGAAAGGGTGAGTTGGGATTTCAGAAGGTTTATTACAAATCCGAAGTGTTAAATAAATTGCATTGTGCGGGAGAGAGTGGAGCTGGCCTCTGGAGCTGAAGTTGCCCGGATGAAAAAGTTGTCTAAGTAAGGGAAGACAAATATCCCTAGAGTTCTTAGGAATGCTGCTACTACTGCCATGCATTTTGTGAAGACTCTGGGGACAGAAGCCAGGCCGAAGGTAGAACTCTGTACTGGTAATGTCTTCCTTGAAAGAGGAATCGAAGAAACCTCCTGTGTTCTGCAATAAGAAACCTCCTGTGTTCTGCATGAATAAGGCTATGTGTATACGCATCCTTTAAATCTAGAGAACAAAGCCAGTCCTGACTCTGGAGTTAAGTGACAAGTGTTCTGAGAGATATCATCTTGAATTTCTCCCGGAGCAGATACTTGTTTAATTCTGCGAGGTCCAGAATTGGCCTGTATCCTCCTGTCTTCTTTGGGATGAGGAAGTAGGGGGAATAGAAGCCAGGCCTTGCTGAGACAGTGGCACTTCCTCTAACGTGCCCTGAGCGAGGAGGGTGGTAATCTCCTGGCACAAGAGAGTGGTGGGGGGGGGGGGCGAGAGCTGAACTCTTGGAGTAGACGGTGGGAGCAAACTTTGAACGTGAAGCTTGTAGCCCTCTGCCACTATGGAGATAGTCCAATATTCTGACGTTATCTTGTGCCACCTTTGGGCAAAGTAACAGAGTCTGCCTGGGATGTTGTCTGGCTCTGGAATTTCCAGAGTTAGGACGGCTAAGTTCTCTAGAAAAGAGTCAAAGACCTTGCGGAGGCTGGGTCTGTTGAGCTGACTGAGCTCTGGGAGCCTGAGCCTTCCTTTGTTGCTTTGGCTGTTGCTGTCCCTTCTGGAAAGCATGGACCGGACAGTGCACAGCATAGGTTTAGGAAGGATAAAACAACTTGTTGAAAAAGGACTTCTTTACAGCCTCTGCTAGGTTGGCAGTGGTCCTAGAAAGCCTATTTACGGTGGTATTCTCGGACTCCAGCTGAGAAGCCTTGTCTTGCCAATCCTTGCCAAAGAGGTTTTCCCCTGTGCAAGGAATATTCCCCAGCTTATCTTGCACCCACAGCTCTAGATTAGATGCTTGTAACTAAGCAATCAGTCGTGCACCAATGCAAATAGCAGAAGTACTGCTAATACACTCAAAACGATCAAAAGGTAGCCCTATTCATGAATTTGGAAACATTCTGGGCATGTTTTACAAGTGTCAGGTAATCCATCCTCTTGTCATCAGAGAGAAGAAGAGCCATTAGTTCTAAAATCTTTAGCCACCTCCGGAAGAAACATAACCATGTAGAGTATGTAAGAACTTATTCTGGCCGATAACATGGAGGCTTGAAAACATCAACGACCGAAGGCATCAAGAGTTCTCACCTCACAGCCCGGAGGATTAGATGAATATGTCTTGGCACTTTTAATTTGACACTTTGCCGATTCCACTACCATGGAATGGTGTGGTAACTGCGTCTTTTGGAAACCAGGAAACTGCGGTATATGGTATAGAGTCTCCTGAGAATGTGGCGAGACCGTTAAGGGTGTCTCTCAGATCCTAAGCACGAGGTCATGCAATATCCGGTGAATGGGTAAGGTAGCAGCCTCCTTAGGGGCTGCTGGATACTGAAGAATTTCAAGTTCTTCAGCTCTCGGTTCCTTCTCGGAGGTCACCATAGTGGAGAGGCCCTGAGAAACATCTCGTATAAAGTCTTCAAAAGACATGTCCTCCGGAGGAGACATACGGCGTTGTGGGGAAGGAGAAGGATCTTCCGGAAGAGCCTCCCTGGTACCGAACGATTCATCAGAAGAATCGGAATGCCGGATGCTCCCGCCTGGCCCGCCGACGGCACCGATCAAAATCAGCATCGGAATGCCTCAGTACTGGACGCTCAATGACGGACACCAAATCCAGGGCTGGCATCGGCGGTAGCGTGGACAGTAGCACAATGGTCGATACAGAAACATTCGGTACCGGCGCTGGTACCGATGACTGCGCAACAGATTGCAGGGGCTTTAGAGTACCGAAGCTGCTAGCAAGGCTGCTAAACTCTGCTCAATGGCTAGAATATGCTGATCCATGGAACCAGCCGATGCCTGGGTGTAGGTACTGGAACAGCAGGCCACAACCCCAGAACAAGGCAAGAGCTCACCAGAGGTGGAAGCCTCGGGAGCATCTTAGGACCCCCGTTAATGCTTTGCAGGTAAGGACCTTCTGCCGGGGTTGTTTGGCTAGTGTATTCTCTTCTAGGGCAATGCTTGAGGCATCTCGATGCTTAGAAGGAGATCTACCCTTTGAAGACCGGCCAGTTTTCGAAAACAACCTAGGTTTCATTACCCGAGATCCATGGGAGGAAGATGAAGCCCTCGACGACAGAGATGCCACGGACATTGCATCCGAGGCAAAAAGGGTGCCAAGTTTCTCAACTCTATTCTGCAGGCCCCTCTGTCATCTTTCTGCAGAGAAGACATTCTGATGGTAGATGCTCTGGTCCCAAACATTTAAGACACCAGTCATGGGTGTCGGTAGCAGAAATGGTACTGCTACATTTGGAACACTTTTTGAAACCACTAGTTGGTTTTTCCATCTTGAGGAAAAAAGGGGCCTAAGGCCCAAAATGTTGCTTAAGCACCTGGAGAGCAAGAAGCCTCAGAAAAAAAAGGAAGTTAACAGAAGAAAAGAAACACGGATGATTACGGTGCTAGCGTTGACGGGAAGGCAGACACGACCACAAAGTAGTACATTTTCTGCGGTGACAGGAATCACCCCCTGTCGGTTCCGCGGAAAAAGAAAAACTGAGGAGGGAGAGTTGGAAAGGCGGGAAGGCAGCTATGCAGGCACAATGGGATGCTCCCAAAAGCTTCCCTATAGGTCACTGGGGAGCGTTCCCACGCGGGCTCTGTCGGTGCCAACGTCACCCATATGTGAAGACTACATTCTTGCTTGTTCCTGGAGATCACCTGTTAAAGGTGAGTAACTACGCTTTCTCCGGGAACAAGCAGGAAGTCAGTCCTCACATATGGGACTCCCCAGCTACAGGCTACCGGGAGACCAGTATCAAAAATTGGGCCCCCTCAAGGGGAGACGCAAGCAGCAGCAATTCAGTCTGGTGTACAGACTACAGTAGGACCCCTGTGTCCGATGAAACCAGCACTCCGGTAGCCTGAACACAGAAGGGTCAGAGGGTAGGAGCTGCCTAGACCCCGAAAATATTACAGAGTACAGCCTAGCTGAAGGCACTATCCTGTCGGGATTCTCTCTCCAGGCAGTAATGGGCTGCAAAGGTATGGACTGAAGACCAGGTGGCGGCCCGGCAGATGTCTGCCATTGGGACAGAGCACAGATTTGCCAACGAAGCTGCCATGGCCCGGACATGGTGTGCTGTGACAAGAGCATCCACTGGGAGCTTCGCCTGCTCACAGATGGCAATATAGTCTGCCACCCATGTGTACAGCATACACTTAGTCACCATGTCCCCCAGTCTGCTGGGGTCATACGAGACAAAGAGCTGGGAGGCTTTGTGGTGGTCTTGTGTTGGATATAGGAGGACAAGGCCCTCTTACAGTCCAAGGTGTGGAGGACCGTCTCCGCCCGCCTGGTGTAAGGTCTCAGAAAGAAGGTAGGGAGTACCACCTCCTGGTTATGGAACGAGGATACTACCTTCAGAAGGAATTTGGGGTGCGTGCAGAGCACCACCCTGTTCTTGTAGAACATGGTGTAGGGCGCTTCAGCCACTAAAGCTTGAAGTTCACTAACCCTGTGAGTGGAAGCGAACGCAACAAAGAAATCCACCTTCCACAAAAGGTAGCAAAGGTGGCAAGTAGCCAAGGGCTCGAATGGTGGACAGGTGAGCTGCCCCAACATCACACTGAGGTCCCATTCGGTCACTGGAGGGCAAACCAGGGGCTTAGACAAGAGCAGACCCCATAGGAAGCAGCCCACCAGAGGTTGGGCCCAAAGGGGCTTACCATCCACCGGGTGGCGGTGAGCAGCCAGGGCACCGAGATGCACTCTAATGGAATTAGACCAGAGTCTGAATTAAGAAAGATGGAGAAGGTACTGCAACAACAAAGCCACTGAGTAGGAGAAAGGGTCAGCCCTTCGCTCAGCACACCAAGCTGAGAACCTACGCCATTGGAAGGCATATGCATTCCTCATAGAGGCCTTACAGGAAGCCAGCAGAACATTCTACACCTCAGTGGGAAGGTGGAGATGGGCCAGGGCTACCCTCTCAGCAGCCAAGCTGTGAGCAAGAGACTCCAGGTTGGGGTGTAGGAGAGAGCCCCCCTCCTGAGATAGAAGACCCGGGGCAGTCCAAGGGGATGGGAGCCTCCACCGCCAACTGCAGAAGCAGCAGGAACCACAACTGCCTGGGCCATCGGGGGGCTATCAAGATGAGCGAGGCCCTGTCACAGAGGATCTTGAACAAGGTCTCAGCAATCAGCGGCATCAGAAGGAAAGCATACATGAGGCCCCCTGACCATGGGACTAGAAACGTGTCTGCTGTTGGCACCCTGAAGGGGTGAGCCTGCCGAGAGCAAAAGCGGGGCAACGAAGTTGTCCGGGCTGGCAAATAGGTCCCCCCAAGATGAAAAAGCCAGCTGGCTACCTTGGTGTCCAGCTGCCACACATGCGGTCAGAGAACCCTGCTTAGCCTGTCGGCCAGTAGGCTGTCCTTTCCAGGCACATACACCGCGCTCTGAGGAAGATCCCCTGCTGGGCCGCATAAGAACAGAGGGCACAGGACCCCATGCCCCCTTGCTTGTTCACATAGAACATGGCCACCTGGTTGTCCGTCTGGCAGAGGCAATGGCCAAAGATTCTCAGGGCAAGGTGAATGGCACCAAGCTCCAGGAGATTGATTTGCTAGGTGCTGTCGTCCGGCAACCAGCTGCCCTGGGTGTGAAGACACCCGCAATGGGCTCCCCCCAGCCGAATAGGGAGGCATCTGTGGTGAGGACCACCGATTGTCCGGGGCCCTGGAAAGGCATGCCCGTTCCTAGGTGCTCAGAGACTGCCACCAGACAAGGGAGTCCGCCAACTGGCGGGTCACCCAAACTCTGTCCCTGAGGTGGCCCGTGGCCTGGGACCACTGGTCCCAGAGACGCCACTGCACCGTTCTCATGTGTTGACAGGCATCTGGAGTGACGTGAACCATGGAGGTCATGTGCCCAAGGAGGCACAGAAGACAGCGGGCAGACACCGAGGGACGGTGTTGTATATCCCGAGCCAGAGATCTGAGGTGATCTGCCCGGTCTGTGGGCAAGAAAGCCCTTGACTGGCGGGTGTCGAGCTTCGCTCCGATGAATTCCAGGCACTGTGTCGGAAGAAGGTGGGACTTGGGTAGTTTATGACGAAGTCCAAGTGATGTAGAAACTGGATGGTGCGAGTGGTGGCCAGCTGCACCTCGGACACAGTGTCGCCTTTTACGAGTCAGTTGTCCAGGTAGGGAAACACGAAGACCCCCTGAAGCCTGAGAAAGGCAGCCATGACTGCGAGGCATTTGGTGAACCACCTTGAGGCAGACGCGAGACCGTATGGGAACACCCTGTACTAAAAATGCCTGCCCCCTACTACGAACTGCAGGTACTGCCTATGATGTGGGTGGATTAGGATGTGGGTATAAGCATCCTTGAGGTCTAAGGAGTCTCCCCTGCTGGAGGTAGGGCAGCAACGTTCCAAGGGAGAGCATCTTGAACTTCTCCTGCACCAGGAATTTGCTGAGGTTGCGCAGGTTGAAGATGAACCTTAGGGGCCCCTCCCCCCCCCCCCCCGTCCTCTTTGGGACGAGGAAGTATCTGGAGTACATCCCCTTGCCCTGGAGGTGGTGGGGCACCGGTTCCACCGCACTGTCTGAGAAGATCTGCCAGTTCCTTCAAAAGAAGGTCCCGGTGGAGGGGAGACCTGGGGGCCTCTCCCGGGAAATGAGGAAGCATCCGAGTCAAGCGGAGGAGGTAACCCTCCCTGACTACCTTCAGTGCTCAGGCATCGGTAGTGATGTTTATCCACCTCGGGGCATAGAGGGCCAGTCGTCCTCCTATGGGCTGCTGACCTCCTTGGGGTAGAGAGGCTATTTCGGAATAGTCAAAAACGCCACCCCCCCCCCCCCCCGGATGGGCCGGAGCCAGTGCCTGGGGCTTCGGAGCTTTCTGTTTACATGGGCCATACCCTTGTCCCTTGGCCTGCTGTCTTTGTTGGGGAGCCAGAGGGGACTGGTAGGACGGATAGTTTCGGTAAGCAGCACCCTTCCTCGGGTAAAAGGGCTTTTTACCCAAGCCCTTCCATCAGGGAGGGGCAGTAGTCTTCTTGGAGAGCTAGATCCTCGTCATGAACTCTTGTCTCCAGCTCGGTGGCCTTGTCTGTCATGGGTTTGCCAAAGAGATTTTCTCCCTGATACGGGACAACCAACCAACTTGTCTTGGACCCATTGCTTGAGGTCGGATGACTGGAGCCAAGCCTGGCAGCATGCACTGATGCCTGCCATGGCTACCTGGGCTGCCAACTCGAACCAGTCATAGGCTGCTCGAGACAAATTTGGAGCACTCAGACAGCCTTGGACAGGCTCTTGAAGCGTTCCAAGGGTTCCTCAGAGAGACCAGCTGAGAAACTGGTGAGTTCCTTCAACAGATCCCTCAGGTACATGCCCATGTACAGCTGGTAGGCCTGGACACGGCAAATGAGCATCGAGACCTAGTAGCACTTCCTGCCGAGGGTGTCCAAGGTGTGGGCCTCCCTCCCAGGGGGCACCGAGGAGTGCATCTTCTGGCTCTTCAGCTGAAGCATGGCCGACTCCACCATCATGGAGTTGTGCAGCAGTTGCAACTTCTGGAAGCCAGGGCTCCGGCGGACTCGATACATCGAGTCAAGCTGCTTGCTCATCACTGGCATCGATGCCAGCGTTTCCCACATGCAAAACAAAAGCCGTTCCAGGATGGGAGGAATGGGCACAGTGAGCGATTCCCGAGGGGGAGCCTCGTACTGGAGGATCTCGAGCTCATCAGCTCAAGGGTCCTCCTCGGTTAGGAACACCAGGACCTTAGACATGTCTTTTACAAAGTCTAAGAATCCCATGTCCTCCGACGGGGACCTTCTCAGAGGTTCCGATACTGGGGAGTCCAAGGGGACATCGTGGTGTAGACGGGTATCCGGGGACTCAGCATCCTCCATCTCCCACTCAGAGTAGTCCAAGGAAAATTCGAGGGTGGGCTGCTCCATGGGCCTCGAGGGGCCCGACGCCCCATGGTCCACCCTCGGGGGCATCATTGGGGATGACCATGGCCCCGTCGAGTGGAACACAGAGCGTGACCTCAGCCGAGGATTGACTCGGCCTCCGGGAACGTCTTTGATGTCAGATGCCCGGTGGTTGGGGTGGAGGAACCAGACATGCTGGACAACAGTGCCCGCTGCTAGTCCAAGGCGGCAGACAAGCTGCGCTCCAAGGCCATCATTCTGGACTCCAGGCAAGAACGCACCGCAGCTTTCGGCACGGGCACCAAGGAACTCTTGCCCAATGCCAGCTCCTCCAAAGGGGAATCCTTGACGAGGATAGAGGCCAGTTCACCACCGGATCCTTCTGGGGGATCTTCGCCGGCCGCTCCTTCTCTGATGCTTCGGGCAGGCACCTGGGGCTGCGGGACCAGGACCAGGCCCAGGCCCGGAAGGAACCCTGCCTATCGGAGACATCCAAGGACACCGCCTTTGAGGATTTCTTCTTCCTCCTGTGTTCCCTCGAGGAGGGGAGAGAACTCCTCTCGAGATGTCATGACCTCAGACGAGGCCCTGGCCTTCAGAAGCATCAGGGAGTCGGGGGAAAAATTATTGTGCTGCTGCTAGCGGCTTTTCAGGGCCTTGCTAGACATCAGTTTGCACAGGCTGCCGGGTTATGGTCTGGCCCCAAGGCAACAGAGACAGCAGTCGTGTGTGTCTGTTAAGGACATCAGCTTAGCACACCGATCACACTTTCTAAACCCACTGGTAGCCATGGGGAAAAAAGAACCCCTGCGAGGTCGAAGACCCTCAGAGCTGCCAGTGGGGAAAAAAGGCACGAAAGTGCCCAAAAAGAACAAAAACACAAAAATGAACCGAACTCGACACCGAGGCACCAAGATCAGTAGGCGGGAAAAGTACCGGTGCAATATCGGAGTAAAGAACTCGAGAAGAAAAAAAACCAACTTTTTCGGTGGGAATGAATGTCTGAAGGGCTCCGCGGAAAAAGGAGACTGAGCAAGATGGCACCCCTTGGGCAGGAAGGGGACCATGCATGTGTGGTGGCATCTCCCAAAGGCTTTCTTTGAAAGCTGGGGAGATGCTTCCGTGAGGGCGCCATCGGTACCGATGCCACCCATATGTGAGGACTGACTTCCTGCTTGTTCCTGGAGAATAATTGAAATAAACAGGATTTTTTAATCTTTTCAGCCTATGAACTGTATATGCATTTAATTTTGATTTTTATCATCAACTGGGTTAAACCATCACACGAGAGATGTTTCATTATTTGTGGGTTTGTGGGTTAAATGATTAATAGATGACGTGA
This sequence comes from Ichthyophis bannanicus, assembly GCA_033557465.1. Taxonomy (NCBI): domain Eukaryota; kingdom Metazoa; phylum Chordata; class Amphibia; order Gymnophiona; family Ichthyophiidae; genus Ichthyophis; species Ichthyophis bannanicus. The sequence goes on along the minus strand of CM066033.1, from coordinate 1,118,556,558 downwards.
TATGACGTAGGACTTATTGTGTATGAGACTATAATATCAGCCAACATTTCATCAGATTTTCTTTCGAGTGTATTCTCAGTTGTTAATCCAACCGTTGTGCATGATGGACACTACACCCAGAAAATGCACAAAGATAGTCATCCTGCATAAACACACAGGAAAGACCTACAGGGATATAGCAAGTATAGTTGGTGTCAGTCTCTCTGAACAAACAACTTCTGACAAAGGTTATGAAAGTGAAGCGTTATAAATGTGGACTGAAACAAAAAGAGTGGACTAAAAAACAGAGAAAAGTAATATTCAGTGATGAGTCATTTCTTCGTCCAGGGCCAAACAAGCCAACATGTTCGGTGTTCACCTGGAGAAAAGATTTGTGATTCCCACATCAACCAGAATGTGAAACACCCCCAAAAGATGTTGTTCTGGGGGTGTTTCAGTTATTATGGAGTCAGCAGCTTGCATCCAGTCGAGGGAATGATGCGTTCACAACAATACATCGACATTCTCCAAGGAAGCGTTGTTCCAGAGCTACAGAAGACATTTCCTGATGGATCTGGCATCTTTCAGCAGGATCTTGCCCCATGCTACACATCAAAATTGGTGAAAATATTTTTTCAAGAGAAGCAAATAAAGGTACTGGACTGGCCAGGAAACTCTCCGGATTTAAACCCAACAGAAAATCTGTGGTCCATTTGCAAACTTCTCCTTCGTGGAATGGACTGTACGACAAAGGAGAAGCTTATTTTCAAGCTCTGATTCAAGTCTGGTACAGGGATCCAAAAACTGTTTCAGACTGCTTGAAATTAGTGGACTCCATGCCAAATTGTGTCCAGATGCTGGTAAAAAACAGAAGAGGTCATATTATGTACTAATATGTGGCTATTAATAAGATTTTCAATGTAAATTCCAGTTTTCACTTATTTTTCAGTTTGTTTCAATTAATATGCACAAGGGTGTATGCTATGTTACTCCTTCCTGGATGTCTACTCTATTGCAGATTTTGGTATCATCCTGCAATATCGACAGCCCTTCTGCAATGTTACTAACAAAAATGTTCAACAGAACTTGCGGCATACATCTGACTTGCGGCATACATCCTTTTCCTTAGAGTGCGCTCCACTTACCGGTACCCTTTGTCACCTCCCACTCGACCAATTTCTAACCCAGTCAGTCACTTTAAGGTCTATTCCTAGGATGCTCAATTTATTTATATGTCGTATGTGCGGAATTGTGTCAAAGGCTTTACTGAAATCATAGTACACCACACATCCAGGGTTCTTAACACTGTCCAACTCTCTGGTCATGCATTCAAAGAAATCAATCAGATCTGTCCAACAAGACCTCTCTAGTAAACCCATACTGCCTCATATGGAGAAATTAGATCTTACCTGCTAATTGTCTTTCCTCAAGTCCCTCCAGTCCAGTCGTGTTAGTTATCTCCCTCCACCAGCAGCTGGAGAAGGAGTATGTCAGGTTTGTGATGTCACAGTAGAAGCGCTCCTTCCTTTGACTCCAGAACCAGTATCCTACTGACAAGCATACTTCAAAAAGAGCACATGTGGGGATTTATTTATTTTATTTTATTTATTTATTTATTTAGCTATGGAAACTGAACAATTTAATGAACTATGCACAGCCCTAAGATGAACAAGATTAAGAGACATGGCAATCACTGCAAAGGCTATCACCCTGGGGAAGGACCCCAAAAATTTACCACTGCTCATTTGCAGACCTTCTATCATTCTTTTATAGGCACCTCGAACCACCAGTCCAGGCTCGTCTTCACTCCAACCTTGAAAGATATGTAAAAACGGAGAGCCCCGAGAACACCTTGGGAAAAAAGAATGGAACCAGCCTTAACACCACCTTTTCCTTGGATGTAAACAGGAAAGGTTCCCTGCAAGACAGCACCTGCAACCCCGAAATCCTTTGAGCCGAATAGATATAGCTAAAAAGATAGTCTTAAGCATAAGAATTTGAAGGGTGGCCTGTGCCAGAGATTCAAAGGGCACCTCCCTTCAGTGCCAAGAGAACCAAATTGAGATCCCACGGAGGGAAAAACTGATATACCGTCGAATGGACTTGTTTCAGTGCTCTGAGGAAGAGAGACAGATCCGGGTGCGCAGCCCATAGAAACATCTTGCAGCAGACTCCAGTAACCTGTGAGGGCCATTAACTAGACCCACAAGGAGTTCAGGACAAACCATTTGCACAAAACCACCTGTAAAGGCGGCCAGAATCCCCGGAAAAGGACGTAAAGGCTCAAAGCCTGTTCACATCCTAAAACTCTCATCAGACTCTAATATACTACAAGACGCAAAGTGCTTCTGAACCTTTAAGAAGGTGGCCACCACAGACGCTGAATAGTCCTTGCATCTGTGATAAGGAAGCTTATCATAGCTCAGGAAGGGGCTATAGAAAAGGTGAAGTGTCTCTGAACAAGCAACCTGTCAGTGCTGGTAGAAATGAGAAAACAGAATTTTGCCATAAAAGACTACCAGTCCCAGAATGCACCAGGTTTCCAACAGCCATGAGAGGAGCTGAAGTGAGAAAACGTGTGTTCAATCAAAAGGGCTATGAGGTAATCCCCAAGCACTCATTGCAAAGGGCAGGGCTTGATTCAGCACAGCTGCGCTGTGCTAGGATGGAACACTCATCTCAAAGGGCAAGGCCTGATTCAGCACAGCTGCGCTGTGTTAGGGAGGATCACTCATCTAAGCAGAATAAGAGTAGAGTTTATTCTACAGATGACCACCTTCATGATCACCTTGGATATCCAGAGAATTATCCTCAGTTTCATCTGAAGGATCATCAGAGGCAGAAGCCAAACCGGACGGACAGAGAGAAAAAGAAACCCTCTGGAAGAAAGAGGAGAAGCGCCTTTGAGAGGTCTAGCAGTACGTATACTGGGAGGTATCCCAGGGGCCAGCATACACCATTGGACTGGGGAAAGCCAGAGGCATGGTGCTGCAGAGCTAGGAATCTCCAGACGCTACCTGTGAGGGAGACGGCTGCACGTGGAAGGGACCCTAGGACCTGTGCCAGAGGGTATGTGGAGGGAGATCCAGTGTCCGGGGATCTGGATTGGAGGGCTGGACATGGGAACTGGACTGCATGCTGGCCAGGCTATATAGAGAGGAACTCTAGCAGCAATGGAAGCTCAGGTATGAACACTGATCTATGCCCTAGCTATAACCTTGAAAGACAGCAGGGAAACAAGTATTCTCCTGAAAATGCTCCATAGAGAGATTCATCTGTGCCAATCCCTGATATTGAACCCATGCTTGTTGAACAAGGGGGAATAATAGCAGATGAGGATCCTGTTTATATGGATTGCTCTATCTAAACTCCGTTGGTAACTTTCTGTTATAAAGTACAGCAACCATCACAAAGAAATACAAATTTGTTCTTTAATCTACTCAGAAAAGCTCCTGAAGCAGGATTTGACCCACACAGTGGAAGGCAAGCCAGCTAAGGGGTTTCAGCTGGTAACTGCTAGCAATTAAGCCTTACCTAATTGCTTGTGAGCTAGGAGAGAATCACTTCTGTATCTATGTGGGAAGTAATCAGAAGTTAACCTGAAAAGAACAATTTGTTTCTTGCTTTGTGGCTTTTCATTTGTTGTTTTCCTGATTTTAACTTTGTTTTTCCAAGTTAACATTGAAAGCAAGTAACCTAATTTATGTGCTACCAAGCATATCTGTGTTGGGAGAAATAACCCCATAAATAAATATCTTATTGGCTTTACCCAAGAGCACAACTAAATTATTGTCAGCAGCTGTGTCTGGTGTGAATGAACTACATTGTCCACAATACCTTGCAAATCATATAGAGATATGCACTTGCCAAGACTGTGAAGATTTTCACCCAGGCAGTCGTCTGACACATCTCAACCTGGCAATGTCAAGAATCAGACCATAAGCAAGAATTGATCTACTTGTGGCATGATGATTAGGTCTCACGAGATAAAGTTGACCATTATTAGCAGCTGCCATAGCTTTTCTATCAACCACCTGAGAAGATCAGCGAATCACGGTCTCGGGGGCTAATCTGGAGAAATGGAGATCACTATCCTCTGAATCAAGCGGCCGTTGAGGCCACAGTGGGAACACATACAGCAGTTCCCCTCCTAGCCACCACTGTGCCAGAGAGTCAAACCTCTGACATTTTCTTTGTGCCTGCCAAAAAAACAAGCCGCCTTGGAATTCGAGGCAGAGGCCATCGGTCCACAAACCTTTTGCCCTAACAAAGCATTATGGCGTGAAAAGACAGAGGTATTTAGTTTCCCCTCTCCTGGATCCAACAGTTAACTGAGAAAATCTACCTACCTGCTCTCTTTTCCAGCCATATACACCACTTAGAAAGCCAGTAGATTCTCCTCCAGCCAAAGCAGCAGGGGTTGTAACTCTTCTGCCAGGAATATACTGCCTGTACCTCTTTGGCGATTTATGTATGCCACCATGGCTGCATTGCCAGAGTATAGCCTCACTGCCTTCTTGTAAATTGTTTATTTCTTTTAATACCACGTTGCGTAAGATTTGAACAATGCTATTGGAAAGGAAAATCTCCTATGCTGACTGGACTGCAAGTCTATCTGTGTAGGCAGTGTGTCTGACATCACTAGGCCATCAAGTTTCTCCACCTCGCCATACTCAAGGCCAGAAGCAACCCCCCCCAGAATTGAAATCCTGTGGAAGAAAGCTCTAGGTCCTGCCTTGTAAGAGCCGTACCTATCCAACTATAAATCAGAAAGTTGCAAAACTAAGAGTGCCATTGGACACCCAGACTGAGATACAGTTTATGTTACTGCAGCTGCCTTTTTTTTTTTTTTTACTTTTTCTACTTTGTAGTGGGGCTCCTCTCCAGTGCCAGACTGATACATACTAAAACTTAACAACCAAATCTAGTATAGAACACAAAGAATATGCAATATCAGTGCTGACAGGAAACAGTGCCCCAGCAATCCGGAGAATAAAAGAAAAAAAATCTCTAGACACTTCTGAAACTGACAGAGCGTTCAGCAGACCTGCCAGACAAGTGTCTAACTCTGCTTGGACCCAGCACTTTTAGATTAAACTACCAATAACTCACCCATACAAGATACAGACCAGCAATCCAGGAAAGAGCATGCTCCACCAACCAAAGTAGGTTACCGCCTGCAAAATATTGAAGACTACCCCATGCCCTAGAACTAGAGAAGACTTACAGGCTCCAGCTCACCAAGGGATAAGAAACCGGACTAACCTGAATGGCACGCATCCTCATTCCAGTATAAGAGGAACCAGCTAAAACCATGGAAAAGATCGCTCTTGCTATGTCAACTGCAAACCCCTTCTGAGGATTGTTAGGTTTTGGTTTTTTTTTTGGGGGGGGGGGTCTCTCTCTGAGGAGTGTCATGTTAACAGGCTAAACAATGGCCCAGAAGCTTGCGGCCATTGCGGCCCAGAAGCTTGCGGCCATTGCGGCCATTGTTTCTGTCTCTCAGAATGGGCTAATTGCATTATCGATCTGAATCAACAGCTCCAGAGTACCGCCATCACCCAGAGGTGATGTCGCTCCATATTAAGGGTCTCTCTGGTGGCTCCTACGAGAATACCAGAGTCTTCTCAAAAACTGGGTTGTCCTTGCCCTGCCAGGAGTCCTAAGCTACCCTGCAGAAAACTATCTTGAACAACTTCCAGTATGCAACTTCTGTGACAGAGGATCATGAAATAATGTGTGAATTAAGCAACCTCTCCTATCGAGATTTGCCGTAAGTGCTGCGTGACCCCTCAACATAAGTTCCAACCCATTCAAATTTAATCAAGCAGGACAACTGGTCTGTAATTTCAATACAGCTTTATTACAAGGTCTGCAATAACAAGTTAGCACTATAGTCGCAGCAAAGAATAATTTTAATACCTTCAAGTGACTTCACATTCATATGAACATCAGTCACTGTCTGCTCCACTTGCTTTTTCAATAGTGTATCTTTTATACCTTTTTCTATATGTGCTTATGTGCAGGCAGCCTCATGCTTTGTTCCCAGGTGCTAGTTATGTTATTCCTTCTTAACAATCCCCACAACAGAGATCATGAAACAATATGTGAATTAAGCAACATCTCCCGCCCCCTTAAAAAAAGATGCAAAGGAGAAGTCAAATTAAGCAGACATTAACCCTAGCAGAATTTAAATGAGGAACACTATAGATAACCAGAAGGCACTGCACAATGCTGACCGAAGCATTACTAAAATATTACCCAAGTTAAACATTTAGTATCATGTCCTTTACTTAGCCCTTAGTCAGCTACAAAAGTAAAAAGGAGAGGCTAGCCCTGCAACCAGGAACACCGATACGCCCTGTCTGAAGTGCAATCAGTCAGAGGGGCTCTTCCCTGATGTAGGAACCCAACATAGCCATTGTTCACACCCAAATACTTACAGCCCCCCAGACTACAGTTGGGTCCCTCACAGATGGGCAGGCAATGCAGCAAAGGCAGAACTGAAGCTATGTACCACTAGGACAAGTGCAGCATGCCAAAGGGAACGGACATCCCAAAGTGCAGGCAATTGAACCTGATACTGTACACCAACAGCCAAGATTGCAAGTCACGTTTTTCTTTTTTTTTTCCTCTCTCTCTCAAATTTGCCAAAATACAGCAAAATGAGCCCTGCAGTGCTCAGCTCGCTTTTGTACACCGTTCAAAACGACAAAGGAGAATCCAAGGAAAAACAAACCAAAAGCTCCTTCCACACAAAAAAAAGCACAACGCTCCGCAAAAGAGCTGCCCCAGCATGAGGTGACTATGCCGGTTTTCAGGGTTTTTTTTAAAATGCATTTTATTGAAACATAGAAATATGACAGAAAAAGACCACATGGCCTATCTAGTCTGTCCTTCCATAACTACAACAGTCCCCTTTTTACCTTTAGAGATCCTCTGTGTTTGTCCCATGCTTTTTTGAATTCAGTTACTGTCCTCATCTCTACCACCTCCACTGGGAGACTATTCCACGGATCCACTACTCTTTCCGTAAAGAAATATTTCAGCATATCACTCCTGAATCTATCTCCCTTCACCCTCATCCCATGTCCCCTCGAAGCAGAACTTGCTTTCAATTGAAAGAGGCTCTCTCCCTGAACATTTATGCCATGGAGGTATTTAAACATCTCAATCATATCACCTCTATCCCACCTTTCCTCTAAGGCAGGGGTCTCAAACATGCGGCCCGCGAGACAACTTTGTGCGGCCCGCGACGGAGGAAAACAAAAAAACCCCAAAACCCTGGCTTCTGCCGTTGCCGCCGTGGCAGCGGCAGAATCAATTGTCAAATTTTAAAAAAAACTGACTTCTGCTGCTCAAGCAGCAAAATCAGCTGTCCTGCGGCCCCTTCCCCTGTGCCCGGAGATCTGAGTCTGCTTTATCAGCGGCGTGCTTTTCAAGCCGCGAAGAGAGTATTCCCCTCTCGCGCGGTTTCAAGCCGCGCGAGAGGGGAATACTCTCCTCGCGGCTTGAAAAGCACGCCGCTGATAGAGCAGACTCGGATCTCCGGGCACAGGGGAAGGGGCCGCAGGACAGCTGATTTTGCTGCTTGAGCAGCAGAAGCCAGGTTTTTTTTTAATTTACCTGGGGGGGGGGGGGTGTAGGACTGGAAATGGGCTATTGGCAGGGGGGGGTATGACTGGAAATGGGCTATTGGCAGGGGGGGGGTATGACTGGAAATGGGCTATTGGCAGGGGGGGTTATGACTGGAGATGGGCTATTGGCGGGGGGGGTTATGACTGGAGATGGGCTATTGGCAGGGGGGGGGGGTTATGACTGGAGATGGGCTATTGGCAGGGGGGTTATGACTGGTAATGGGCTATGGGGGGGGCTAGGACTGGAAATGGGCAGGTGGGGGTTAGGAAGGACTGGAGGTGGGCTGATGGGGGGAGTTAGGACTGGTAATGAGCTATGGAAGGGCTGACTGAAATGGGGTAATGGGGGTTAGGGCTGGAAGTGGGCTATTGGCAGGGGGGTTATGACTGGTAATGGGCTATGGGGGGGGTAAGACTGAAAATGGGGTGATGGGGGGTATAACTGGAAGTGTGCTAAGGGGAGGTTAGGACTGGTAATGGGCTATGGGGGGTCTAGGACTGGTAATGGGCTGGGGGGGGTTGCTAGGACTGGAAATGGTCTGAGTGGAAGGGGGCCTTGAACTGCAAATGGCTGATGGGGAGGGGTGCTTGGAATGGAAATGGGCTGTGAGGGGAGGGAGCTAGGATTGGAAATGGGCTGATGGGGGGCTAGGATTGGAAATGGGCTGATGGTGAGGCTAGGATAGGACTGGAAATGGACTAATGGGGGACTAGAAGGGAGCGGATGCTGGGTGGGGCTGGAACTAGAAGGGAGCTGATGTTGGGGGAGGATTAGAATGGGATGGAGCTGGGAAAGTGAAATGGAGAGGGGAAAAATATTTTGTCTGGGAGAGAAGACAAATCTACAATTGGCCAGGTATTGGGAGAGTAAGTGGGGATTGAGGATGGAGGGGTAAAATTTGAGTGGATGAAATAGGAATGAGGAAAGAGAAAAAGGAGAAAGATTAGTATGTTAAAGCAGATGTAGAGAGAGAATGGAAAAAAAACTAGGAGAGAAGAAAGGGCAAATGGACAGCAGACGATGGAGAGTTAGCAGAAGACATGAAGAAACCAGAAGAAAGTGGCTGGAACAATTGCAACTGAAAAAAATGCACAAAAGGTAGAAAAATATCTCTTTATTTTGAATTTATTAACTGGAATATGTCAGCTCTGGGAAATGTGCATCATTAATGTTTGCGCTTTGTTTAGTACAAGAGGAAATTAATTTATAGTTTTATTTCTACAGTGTTGTTGTACATTCCAAGTTTGGCTTTTGGGGTTCCCAGTTTAATTATTGTCTTCTTGTTTCTAAATCTTTTAGTCTTTCTTTATCCATACTCATTAAAGAGGCATGTTTACTAAAAGTTAGTGTATGGTAACATTATGCAAATATTTATGCAAATGAGGCCCCTTATGCAAATGAGGCCCCGCGTCTTATGCGGCCCCCGGGTTACTTTACAAGTCCTCATTTGGCCCTCAAAGCAATTTGAGTTTGAGACCCCTGCTCTAAGGTGTACATATTAAGATCCTTTAGTGGTCTTCATTATAAAGTATATGAGGACAGACTGATCATTTTAGTAGCCACCCTCTGCACCGACTCCATCCTGTTCACATCCTTTTGAAGGTGCGGTCTCCAGAATTGCACACTATACTCCAAATGAGGTCGCACCAAAGACTTATACAGAGGCATTATCACCTCTTTTTTCTGCTAGCCATTCCTCTCCGTATGCACCCAAGCATCCTTCTAGCTTTTGCCGTCACCTTTTCTACCTGTTTAGCTACTTTAAGATCATCAGACACAACCACGCCTAGGTCCCGCTCTTCTTTAGTGGACAAAAGTACTTCATCCCCTATACTATATTGCTCCCTTGGATTGCTGCATTAAATCCCAGCCGCCAAATTCTAGACCATTCTTCAAGCTTAACTAGATCCCTCCTCATGTTATCTACCCCTTCCTGTGTGTCTACTCTATTGCAGATTTTGGTATCATCCGCAAAGCGGCAAACCTTACCTGAAAGCCCTTCCGCTATATCACTAACAAAGATGTTATATAGAATCGGACCAAGGACAAAGAATCGGATGAAGGACTGGGGTGGGATGGCTATATTAAACACTGCCCACAGGAACCGCTGAATAGATCCGGCAGCCGATGATAGACCTAGCTGTCAAGACCTAAATGACGCTGCTGTTTATCGACAAGACCTACCTGCAAGAAAATTGTCTGGAAAACCACACATCTGTTTAATGCATTCAGATTAAAATAATTCTTAAATTTTTCACTTGTTGGCTTTCCTCTGTACATGGTAACTGTCCAATGCCATGGAACACCCAACGGCCCTTCCTGCCAAAAAGAGAACCACCAGTACAACTGTCATAACTGCTGCTGCAGGAACCCATCAACCCCCCTCCCCCTGAGCTGCCAGCCTGCCTTTCTGTCATAAAGGGGAAACAAAAGAAAGGAAATTGGGAACAGGATCTATGGCACTTTGCGGCAGTTGAGCACAGAGCAAACCCCCACCAGGGAAAGCGGCAACTGCCTAACTGCCTTCTCCCCACTCAAGAAGATGTTGGCATAATACCCCTGTGATTGCAATTTTTTTTGTTAGAATGAACATCTGCCTGCCCACCACCTCCCCCTAGGAAGGGGAGGAGGAATAGCACAGAACAGTGCGCCATACAATCCTACTTTGAATCCTTCCAAGGAAAGAGAGAGAGTGTATTCTCTGGGAACAGCAGGAATCCATCCTCACATATGTTAGCACAGACGGTGCCCAAGCAGAGCATTTTCGCAGCTTTCAAAGAAAGCCTCTGGGTTATGCTACCATGCATGGGTGATCCCCTTCCCTCCCAAGGGTGCCATCTTATTCAGTCATATGGCATAGCTAAGACAGCAGTAAAAATAAGGTAATGTAATGTAAAGAGGCAACTCCCAGGGGAGGAGGGAGGATTGTGAGGACTGATTCCTGCTGTTCCCAAAGAACACCTGTTATAACTGAGCAAATACGCTTTCTCCAGGAACAAGCAGGAAGTCAGTCCTCACATATGGGACTTCCTAGCTCCAGGCTGCCAAGGACCAAACCACAACAGCACCAGCGGCGACCCATCGGGTAGCTGTGAATTGCAAAAGATGAGTCCCCAGCGAAGAGACACTGTGAGCCCTAGCGTCCAGCGACACTATCACTTTGGTAGCCTGAACACAAAAGGGTCGGCGAGCAGGAGTTGCCTACACCCCGAGAATATTACAGAGCATCACCTGACCGAAGGCACTGTCCCTGTGGGACTCGTTCTCCAGGCAGTAATGAGCACCAAACTTATGAATTGACGACCATGTAGCGGCCCTGCAAATCTCTGTCACTGGCAGTGAGTGAAGGTTGGCCACCGACATGGCCATCACCCTCATTTGATGCGCTGTTGTCCAGTGCTCAAGGGAGAGGCCAGTTCGCCCATAGGCGAGGGTGATAGTCCGCCACTCAAGTGGACAGAGTTTGCTTGGTCACGGGGAGCCCCAGTCCGCTGGGGTCATAAGATATGAAAAGCTGCGGCACTTTCCAATAGGCCCGAGTCCATTGCAAGAAGGACAGGGCCTGTTTGCAATCAAGTATAGAAAGATCAGTTCTTTCCATGGCCTCATGCTGGCAGGGAGGAAGGCGAGGACGACTATTTCTTGGTTGAGGTGGAAAGGAGATACCATCTTTGGGAGGAATATGTGGTGGTTCTTATAGAACCTTGTATATGGTGGATCCGCCACAAGGTCCTGGCGTTTGCTCACTCTTCAAGCAGACGTAAGGGCCACTAAGGCGGCCACTTTCCACAATAAATACTTCAGGTGGCAGGTGGCCTGACTCATGGGCCGAGGGCCCTGTTGTTGTCCTAATTAGGGCTGATAGTGACTCTGATGAAAGGACCCCTTTTTCCTCGGGAAAGATGGTCTTTTCCCCGATTTGTTTTTAAACCGGGGAAGGGCTGAAGTTTTCCCGAGAACCTCTGCCTGGTCACGACTTCAGCCTCTCTCTCGACCGCCTTGTCAGCCATGGGCTTGCCGAACAAATTTTCCCCATTGCAGGGGACATCAAGCAATTTCTCTTGCACTAATTGCTCAAGGCTTGGTGGTCTGCAGCAAGGCTTGGTGGTCTGCAGCAAGGCTTGGTGGTCTGCAGCAAGGCTTGGTGGTCTGCAGCAAGGCTTGGTGGTCTGCAGCAAGGCTTGGTGGTCTGCAGCAAGGCTTGGTGGTCTGCAGCAAGGCTTGGTGTCTGGTGCCAATGCTGGCTGCTACCACCCGGGCTGCTGATTTAAAGTCATTGTAGGCGGCGCAGGACAGGAATTTTGAGCAGTCCCGGATCCTGGCTATCAGAGTCTGGAACCTCTGGAGAAGTTCCCTGGCGAGGCCCACGGAGAAACCTGCAACTTCCTGGATGAGGACTTTGAGATACAGGCCTATGAATTATATATTGATATGTATCTGGCAGCAGAATATGAAGCCCTGATAGCATTTACACCCGAGGAGGGCATCAAGAAGTTGGGACTCTCTGCCCAGGGGAACAGAGGAATAGTTCTCTTGGCTCTTGAGCTTCTCCATAGACGACTCCACAACCATGGAGTTATGCGGGAGCTGAGCCTTTTGGAAGCCAGGGCCCATCTTGATGCAGTAGTTGGCATCGAGGTGTCGACTGACCACCGGCACAGAGGCCGGGGTCTCCCACATTCACAGGAGCAGCCACTTGAGAATAAGTTGCACTGGCACCATGAGGGTCTCCTTTGGCGGGGACTCATACTAGAGGATCTCCATTTCTTTGGTTCATGGATCTTCCTCTGATTTGGTCAGGAAAGACAACACCCGGGCCATATCCCAGATGAAGTCATGGAAGGCCACGTCCTCTGGGGGAAAATGGCACCAGGGCAGATGGCTCCGAGGGGATGTGTCTGTGTTGTGAGATATCAGGGAGGCCTCGTTGTTAGTCTCCCACTCAGAGCCAGAGGGCATTGAGGACTCAGAGGCTCGGAACTCCCGTGCCTCAAGACTGGCTCCAGGGAGCCAGGCTCCCAAGGAGGATCTTGGGTCAGACTCCCAGAAACTGGCTGGGGAGGACCGGATGCCTAAGGATCGGGACCGGGACCTCGATCAGTGCAGAGGGCTCACCTAAGGCCAATGGTGCATGGGGTCTAGCTCGACGCCCAAGGACTTCCCCGCAGTTGGGGGCCCGGTTGCCAGGGCAGATGAGCCAGACATCATTGCCTGCTGAAGGGCTAGGATGGCAGAGATATTCTGATCCAGGGCCGCCATTCTCATTTTGAGGTCAGAAGATTCTACAGCTTTCGGTGTGGGCACAAAGGTTCTCATGCCCGACGCCGGCACTTACAAGTTTGTCCTCGATGAGAACCACGGCCTCGAGGAGCTTCGCACGGTCTCTGCTGGCCAAGGATTCCTTCTTAGAGATCTTAGGGGGGTGATGCTTGGACTCGCCCGAGTCCCTCCGTGGGACCTTAGCGGGTTTCACAGGTGGAACAGACTGGTTGAGGATTTTTTTTTTCTTCTCAGGATCCAGGGTCTTTTCGGAGGAGCCGCCAACATGGGACTCAGGAGGAGCCCAGGCCTCGTGGGAAGTGCTGGACTTGGAGCTCAGCATCAGGGAAGCCCAAGCTGAGACAGACTGCAGGAACATCTTCCTCTGCAACTCCGACTGTTTTGTTGGTTTTCGGAGTCATGGCCTGGCACAGGTCACAGATGGTGCTATCATGGTCTGGACCCAGGCAGCGCAGACAGCAATCATGGGTGTCTGCGACAGACAGTTTGAATGCAGCGGTCATTTCTTGAAACCACCAGGAGACATGGTGAGAGACACCAGGCCAGGGGTCAATGACCCCCGGGCCAAAAATGTCACAAACACCAGTTGAGGCAAGCCTCATCAAAAAAGTAGTAAGGAACCAAGAAACTCCTCCAGGATCAGCACCGGTTTAAGGTGGGAAGAGGAACCGGTACACAAAGCGGGAAAAACTAACTTTTAAGGATAATTTTAGAGAGATTATTCCAGGGAAACAGGATGAGTGTCCATCGGGCTCTGCGGAAATAAAGGAGACTGAGCAAGATGGCATCCTTGTGCGGGAAGGAGACCACACGTGTGTTAGCATGTCCCAAAGGCTTTCTTTGAAAAAACTGTGGAAATGTTCCACGCAGGCTCCGTCAGCACATGACTTCCTGTTTGTTCCTGAAGAGGCACTTTCCATCAGGATAACCTCGTAAGGATCACCCCGAAATGAGGCATGGTGAACCAGAGGGGGTGGAGGGAGAGAAGGACCTGACACCCTCAGGTTTGCTGCCTGCATGAAGCCATGCTGAGGGAAACCACCAACCGATGGCTTAATGAGGAGAGAAGGAACAAAAACAGTTGTACACTTAACAGTGATACACCGACAAGCACCACGGAAAACGAAAAATCCTACTGATTGACTATTCCCAAATTTGTCGGCGTTCACCGGCTTAAAGATCTGTTCACTCTGGCTTTTTTTTTTTTTTTTTTTTTTAAAGCAGAGACAAAATTACAGAGCCAAGTACTGCAAGAGGAAAGCCAGTCAGCCTTAACCAAAACGAGTGTTGAGACTTTCTGGCTAGAGGGGAAAAGGACCAGGACCACAAGGTGTTCAACCCCTGAAAGGCACCTAGCCACCCCAACGGCTTCGGAGCAGTGGCAGAAGTCCTTGCCTCCTCCTCACCTAACTGTGCACACATCTCCACTGTCAGATACCCAGCAAAGAGCAAGTTTCCATTCTCTTTTAAGCAGCTTTTTTTTTTCTACATTCAGTGGAGATCAGAACTACACAGAAGCTCCTCGCCAGCTGCTGGAGACTAGTTCTGGAGTGAAGGGAAGAAGCTCTTCTACTGTGACATCACAAACCTGGCATGCTCAGTCTCCAGCTGCTGGTGGAGGGAGATAACCCACACACTTGAACTGGAGGGATAATATGGAAACTACTACTTATTTGTATAGCAATACAACGCATACCCAGCACTGTACAGACACATGTAAAATACTATCCCTGCTCAGAGCTTACAATCTAATCAAGACAGACAACAAAACAGCTGAGAAGGATATATCTAGGGGAATGGTAAGGAAACACGTAGATGACTAAGCGGATCAAGATCCAAAAGGGGCAATCCACTGGATCCCAGAAACCTAAATATCCTCTCCACATGTGCCCTTCTCCAGTCCTCTGGGACCATTCCAGACTCTAAAGCAGCACTGAAAAGGTCGGTCAGTGGAGCCTCTAGAACTTCCCTAAGTTCCTTCAATACTCTCTGATGTATCCCATCTGGCCCCATCACTTTGTCTACTTTTATTTTAGCTAGTTCCTCACAAATATAGTCTTCTCAAAATTGTTCAAGATCTCCTTCACATCTGTTCCTATTTCTGGGTGTTCTCCAAGGTGCTGCTCCTGGCCCTTCATCTGTGAACACAGAACACAAATATTTGTTTAGCAATTCTGCTTTATCCTCATCAGCATCTACATAATCTTCCCCTTAACTCAAGTCTACTACTACTACCACTGAACATTTGTATATGGCTACAAGACATACGCAGTGCTGCACAGACACATGTAAAAGACAGTCCTTGCTCATCAGAGCTTACAATCTACTCAAGACAGACAACACAGTAGCTATAGACAAGGGATACATCTAGGGGGAATGGTAAGGAAACACAAAGGAGATCAGGAGAGTCAAGATCCGAAAGCAGCAGCAAAGAGGTGAGTTTTCAGCCTGGATTTGAAAAGGTCAGAGAAGACACCCGACATACAGACTCAGGTAGCTTGCTCCAGGCATAAGGTGCAGCAAGATGAAAGGAGCAAAGTCTGGAGTTAGCAATAGAAGAGAAGGGCACAGATAGAAGTGATTTGCCAGAAGAGCGGAATTCCTGAGGAGGGGTATAGGGAAAGAGGAAAAATAGTGCGGAGTTGCAGAGTGAATGTACTTATACGTTAGCAGAAGTTTGAACTGGATGCGGAAACAGATAGGGAGCCAATGAAGTGACTTAAGAGAAGTAATGTGTATGACGAGGCTGGCAGAAGATTAGCCGGGCAGTAGAGTGTTGAACAGATTGAAGGAGAGAGAGATGATTCTGAGGAAGACCAGCAAGGAGTAGGTTACAATAGTCTAGATGGGAGGTGACTAATGAGTGGATAAGTGTCTTAGTGGTATGTTCAGAAAAGGGATGGGCAAATGTTGATGTTATAGAGAAAGAAACAGCAGATTTTAGAGATAAGTTTAACTTGGGTCAAGAAGGAGAGAGAGGAGTCAAAGATGTCCCCAAGGTTGCAAGCTGAGGAGACAAGGAGTAGAAAGTGATCTACAGAGACTGAGAAAGGAAGAAGGGGAGGAGAGTTTAGGGGGAAAGCGTAGTTACTCACCTGTACAGGTGTTCTCTAGAGACAGCAGGAATCAGTCCTCACATATGGGTAAAGTCGGTTTCAACGGAGCTCCTGTGGAAGCATCTCTCCAGCTTTTAAAGAAAGCCTTTGAGAGATGCCACCAAGCAGGCGTAGTCCCCTTCCTGTCCAAGAGTGCCATCTTGCTCGGTCACTAGGACAAGGACTATAGTAAAAATAAAACAAGGTAGGGAGGCAACTCCTAGGGGAGGAGAGAGGGTTGTGAGGACCGATTCCTGCTGTCCCTGAAAGACACCTGTTACAAGTGAGTAGCTACGCTTTCTCCAGGAACAAGCAGGAAGTCAGTCATCACATATGGGACTTCCTAACTCCAGGCTGTCAAGGACGAACCATGACAGCAGTAATGTTGAAAGTCAGGTAGTCTTGAGTTGCAGAAAGTGAGTCCCCAGCTGAGAGACTCTGCAAGACCCTAGCGTCCAGCGACACCATCACTCCAGTAGCCTGAGCACAAAAGGGTCGGGGGCAAGAAATGCCTACAACCCAGATTAGTGAGTACCACCTGGCCAAAGGCACAGCCCGACAGGACTCGCTTTCCAGGCAATACGGAGCTGTGAACGTATGGATTGAAGACCATGTGGTGGCTCTACAGATCTACATCACGGGTACTGAGCGCAGGTTTACCACTGATGTGGCCATCGCTCTCACGTGATGCGCTGTGATCAGGTGGTGTAGGTAGAGCCCAGCTCGTTCATAGGTGAGGTCAATACATTCTGCCACACAATAAATGGACAGAGTTCGCTCAGTCACATGAAGCACCAATCTGCTAAAGTTGTAGGAAACTAAAAGCTGAGCAGCTTTGCGATGGCCTTGGGTCCACTGTAGATAGGACAAGGCCCATTTACAGTCCAGTGTATGGAGTAGTTTCCTCCCTTCCAGTGTGAGGTCGCGGGAAAAAGGCGAGGAGGACCACCTCCTGGTTGATGTGGAAAGGATATACCTTTGGGAAGAATTTATGATAAGTGCAGAGCACCACCCTGTTCTTGTAGAATCTTGTGTATGGTGGCTCTGCCACCAGGGCCTGAAGCTCGCTTGCTCTTCGAGCACATGTGAAAGCTACCAGGAAGGCCACCTTCCATGAAAGATACCGCAGATGACAAGTAGCTAACAACTCAAATGGCGGCCTGGTGAGCTGTGAGAACACCACATTGAAATCCCATTATGTCACTGGGGAGCAGACAGGAAGCTTAGACAGGAGGAGGACCCGGAGGAACAGAGAAACCAGCAGCTGACCCGAGAGAGGTTTCCCTTCAATAGGGTAGCAGTGTGTAACAATCACACTCAGGTGCACCCTCAATGAGTTGGACTTTAGTCCGGTGTGCGAGATGTGCAGCAGGTATTGGAGCACTAGTTGCACTGGGCAGGAGAACAGGTTCTCCAGCCTCTCTGCGAACCATACAGAGAATCTACGCCACTTAAAGGCATATGGTTGCCTCGAGGAGGTCTTGCGGGAGGCCAACAGGACCTCCTCGACCTCTCGTGGGAAGCTGAAAGGGGGAAAGACTACCCTTTCAGCAGCCACGCTGTTAACGTTAGAGACTTCAGAATGGGGTGCAGGAGGGAGCTCTCCTCCTGGGTGAGGAGGTCCAGGGCACAGTCCAGCAGGACCTGGAGAGCCACCGACAGGGAGAGCAGCAGCAGCAGGAACCGTGGTTTTCTGTGCAACCTGGAGACAATTAGTACCAGTATTGCTTCCCTTGCGCTGGACCTCGAAGAGGGTCCTAGCAACCAGAGGGGTCAGCGGAAAAGCATAAAGGATACCTTCCATCCATGGGACCAGGAAGGCATCTGCCACTACCCTTGCCGGGTGCAGCTGCAGCAAGCAGAAGCGGGGCAGCTGTACATTGTCCGGTGTGGCCATCCTGGGGTTCAGGCACCATTCGTATGGTTGAAGCACCCTGCTGAGTGTCTGCCAGGAGGTTATCCTGGCCCAGGAGGTGGATCACCTGCAGGAGCATGCTGTTGCGAGCCACAAAAGAGAGGAGGAAAACTGCCTCCTGGCAGAGGGAATATGACCCTGTGTCCCCGTCCTTGGTCCAATTTTTTTTTTTTTTTAAATCTTTGTTAGTGATATGGCGGAAGAGCTGTCATGTAAGGTTTGCCTCTTTGCGGATGATACCAAAATCTGAAACAGAGTAGACACCCAGGAAGGTGTAGGTAATATGAGGAGGGATCCAGCTAACCTTAAAGAATGGTCTAGAATTTGTCAGCTGAGATTTAATGCTAAAAAAATGTAGGGTCATGCATTTGGGCTGCAACGATCCAAGGGAGCAAAACAGTATAGGGGGTGACGTACTTCTGTCCACAGAAGAAGAATGGGGCCTAGGTGCGATTGTACCTGACAATCTCAAAGTAGCTAAACAGGTAGTAAAGGCAAAGGCAAAAGCTAGAAGGGTGCTTGGGGGTATAGGGAGAGGAATGGCCAGCAGAAGAAAGTGTAGCTACTCTCCGGTAACAGGTGTTCTCCAAGGACAGCAGAAATCAGTCCTCACATATGGGTGACGTCAGCACCGATGGACCCCTGCGGAAGCATCTCCCCAACTTTCAAAGAAAGCCTTTGGGAGATGCCACCACGCATGTATGGTCCCCTTCCTGCCCAAAGGTGCCATCTTACTCAGTCAGATGGCAGACTAGAGTCGACAAAAGTAGATGGCAAAAATTGTACAGCAACTCCAAGGGGAGGATGGAGGGTTGTGAGGCCCGATTCATGCTGTCCCTGGAGAACACCTGTTACAGGTGAGTAACTATACTTTCTCCAGAAAAAAGCAGAAAGTCAGTTCTCACATATGGGATCTGCACGCTACAGGCTACTGAGAATCTGTAGAAAAACACGGCTCAGCCGTGAGCAGCTGCAAGCGCATTTGAGGAAAGATTCTGAGGACCCCAGAGAGAACCATCACTCTGGTAGCCTTAACAAGAAGGGTCTGAGGGTAGGAGCCGACTAAACCCCAAACAGATCATGGAGTACAGCCTGGCCGAAGGCACTGTCCTGTCGGGACTACCTCTCCAGGCAGTAGTGAACTGAGGACAAGGTGGAGGCCCGGCAGATATCTGCCACAGGGACAGAGTGTAGGCTTGCAACAAAAGTCACCATAGCTCTGACATTGTGCGCTGTGCTCCAATGAGATCCCAGCCTGATCATAGACCAAGGCAATGCAGTCCACCAACCAGGTGGACAGGATCCATTTGGTAATAGCCTCCTCCAATCTACTGGGGTTGTAGGAAACAAAGAGCTGTGAGGCTTTACAATGGCCCTGGATACTTTGGGTAGAAGGACATGGCTCTCTTACAGTCCAGAGTATCGAAAACAGCCGCTGTCTTGTAGGTGTGGGGCCGTGGAAAGAAGATGGAGAGCACCATCACCTGGTTGAGGTGGAAGGCAGATACCACCTTTGGAAGGAATTCAGGGTGGGTGCAGAGCATGACCCCGTTCTTGTAGAACCTGGTGTAAGGTGGGTCGGCCACCAAAGCCTGAGGTTCGCTGACTCTGCAGGCGGAGATGAGGAACACCATGAAGACGACCTTCCAGGATAGATAACACAAATGGCAAGAAGTCAGAGGTTTGAAAGAGCGGCTTACTGAGCTGCGTCAAAACCATATTGAGAACCCATTCCGCTAAGGACGGGTAGATGGGAAGCTTAGTGAGCAGAAGGCCCACATAAATCAGGTAATGAAGGGCTATGCAGAAAGAGGTTTGCCCTCTATGGAGTGATGGTGCACCGATAGCATGCTCAAGGGCACCTTGATGGAGTTGAGCTTGAGTCCAATCTGCAAAAGGTGAAGCAAGTACTGCAGCACCGTGTGCACCTGGCAAGAGAACGAAGCTACCCATAGCTCTAAACACCATACTGAGAATCTGCGCCACTTGAAGGCTAAGCTTGTCTCGGAGTTCTTAGAGGCCGGGACCACCTCCTCCATCAACCTTGGGAGACTGAAGGGTGCTAAGGCGACCTGCTCAGCCGCCATGCTGTTAATGACAGGGACCATAGGTTGGAGTGAAGCGAGCCCCCCCCCCCTCCTGGGTCAGTAGCCATGGGACATTCCGCAGAGGGACCAAGCGCTCCAACGAGAGGCGGAGACCAAGGCTGCCTGGGCCACCATGGGGCCACCAGGATTATGGATACCTTGTCCTGCAGGACCGTGAAGAGCGTCTGGGCGATTAGTGGCATTGGAGGGAAGGCATACAGAAGGCCCTCCGACCACGAGATGAGGAAGGTGTCCACCGTTATCCGGGATGGATGTGTTTGGGGATATCAGAAGTGGGGCAGTTGAGCATTGGCTGGGCTGGCAAAGAGGTCTAGAGACTTGGGGTTCCCCAGAGTTGGAATAGCTGCTGTGCCATCATGGAATCTAGATGCAATTCGTGCAGCTGGAGGACCCTGCTCAGCCTGTGTGCTAGGACATTATCCTGGCCTGCAATGTATACTACTCTGAAGAGCATTCCCTGACCGATAGCATATGAACACAGGACTACTGCCTCCTGGCAGAGGTGCCGAGATCCTGTGCCCCCCTGCTTGTTCAGGTAGATCATCATGACCTGCTGTCCGTTTGGACTAGCACCACCTCAATGAAAATGTAAGTTGTTGATTCTTACCATATATAACCAATGTTTGATGTGTAGAGTAAACCGCTTCTGATCGCTGGAAGTAGCGGTATACAAATGAAACCAAATAAATAAACAAACTGGTTCCGCAGGCGGTGGTGGAAGACCTTGATTGCCAGAAAAATAGCCTTGAGCTTCAGCAGACTGTTCTGCTGCTGGCTCTCTGCTAGGAACCAGTTGAGGGTATAAGCATCCTTTAGGTCCAATGAGCATAGCCAATCTCCCTGCTGGAGGAAGGGCAGTAATGTTCCAAGGGAGAGCATTTTGAACTTCTCCCATACCAGGAACTTGTTCAGGTTTCACAAGTCTAGAATGGGCTTTAGGCCTCCTGTTCTCTTTGGGACCAGAAAGTATCTGGAGTAGAACCCCCCTTAGGTGGTGGGGTACCGACTCCACGGCCCTGTCCTTCAGAAGACCTGTGAGTTCCTGCAGTAGCTGGAACTGGTGCAGGGGAGTCCGAGGGGGGGTCTCCTGGAAGAAAGGTGGCAGCATCTGGCCCAGGTGAAGGAGATAACCTTCTCTGACCACTGAGTGTCCAGGTGTCGATGGTGATGGCAGGCCACTGATGGACAAAATGAATCAGACACCCTCCTATTGGCAGCTACTCCCCCACAGGTGGAGAGGCTATGCTCAGGAGTCAAAACCTCGACCCAGCCTGGGCAAGAGCCAGTGTTTGGAGCTTGGAGCCCTTAGGCTTGCGTTGGCCCTGGCCCACTCCTTTGCCCTGGTGACCTTGCTGCAGGCTCTTGGGGGCCTGGCATTGGGGGTAGCCCCAATAAGGCTGGCCTTTCCTGTGAAAGGGAGGTCTTTTCCCTGGCGCTTTTCTCTTGGGAAAGGTGGAGATTTTCCTGGAGAGCAGAGTCCTAGCAACATACTGTCTCAATCTCCACCTCCTTGTCCTCCATCAGTTTGTCAAAGAGGTTTTCACAGAGGCAGATGACGTTAAGGAGTTTCTCCTGGACCCATTGCTTGAGATCCAATGCCTGGAGACAGGCCTGGCATCAGGCCCAGATGACTGCAGCAGCAACCCACGTATTGGGCTCAATAAGCTCAAGACATGTACTTCGAACATTCCCTGACGCACTTTGTGAGGGTTTGTAATTGCTGGAGATTATCACTACCCACCGAGAAACCTGAGAGTTCTTTAGCTAGATTTCAGAGCTATATGCCAATATACAGCCAATATGCTCGTATTTGGCAGGCCAGCATTGAGCCCTGGTGGCACTCGCATCCAAGGACACCGAGGACATGGGAATCTGCTCGGGCGCATGGAAGAGTGAGTCTTTGGGCTTTTCTGCCAGCACATGGTCGACTCCATCACCATAGAGGTGTGAGGAAATTGTACCTTCTGGAAGCCGAGGCCCCGCTGGACTCTGTACATGGTGTTGAGGCATCAGCTAACTATTGGCACTGACGACAGTGCCTCCCACATCCGAAGGAGGACTTGCCTGAGGATGGTGGGGATGGGGACTGTCAGGGCCTCCTTGGGTGGAGCCTCATATTGGAGGATTCTGAGTTCCTCCATGCGAGGATCCTCCGACTCCATGGTGAGGGACAATGCCTTTGCAATATCCTGGACAAACTCATGGAATGAAGGGTCCTCAGGAGGGACTGGCATCTTGACACCGAGGGAGACTGATCCGAGGGGAGATCGCTGTGTGCACGTGTCTCCAGGGAAGTCTCATCCTCTGAAGAGTCCATCAAGGACTCAAGGCATCTGACTTGGATCAGGTCTACGACGACGCATGGCCTTCGCATTGCCAGAAACAAAAGCGCTTGCTGGGGAGGATCTCGTTCCCGAGGACCGGGAGCAGGATAGAAACCCTCACAAAGGATTGGCTCGAGGTTCGAGGATCAGTTCGGCAGAGCAGGGAGTCCTCGCTATTGAGGTCCCTGTGGTCTCACCACAAGTGCCGACAAACCTGGGCATCGACGCTTGCTGCGAGGCAAGGAAGGCAGTAACACTGCATTCCAACACCATCATCCTGGTTTCCCCAATCGGGAGCTGCAAACTTCGACGCAGATACCAAGGTGGCCAGTACCAGCATCGGTGAGGAGAGGGAGTCTTGGACGGACAGACTAGCCACAGGGGTCCATGCTCCATCACCAGAGGTCTCAACATCTGTTCTGGGCACCTTCGCAAGCCACTCTTGCTCCAATTCCTCAGATACCCTCTGGGGACTGTGGGACCTCACACGGGACTTGCCGTGTGAGTCCGATTCCCAGAAAGAGATCCTAGAGGATTATTTCTTCTTCTTGCATTCTCGCTCCGGGGAACCTTTGTCCGTGTCCATGGATGTGATCGGGGATCGTGGAGGTTTTATGCAACTCCAAGACTACCGGGGCTGAATCTGACCTGTGGAAGATGTTGTCCTGCTTCTGCTGACGACTTTGGATGGCCTTCGGGGACATCTTTTTATACAGGGCTCAAACCTCTGGGTCATGGTTGGCACCTATACACCAGAGGCAGCAGTCGTGTGTATCAATTAGGGACACTGATCACACTTTTTGAACCCACTGGCCATTAGGGCAAAAAGGACCCCAGCAAGATCAAAGACTCTCGATGTGGCAAGCAGTTAGAAAGGGTGCAAAACCACAGTGGAGAAAAAACTAAAAAGATTCCAAGCCTCGAAATCGAGGTGACGGGGCTTGGAGGCAGGAAAGGGACCGGTGCTAACCGGATGAATAATGCATTTAATGCACAAAAAACAACAACTTTTTTCCAAGGGAACAGAGATGGACATCTGTAGGGTTCCGCGGAAAAAGGGAGACTGAGTAAGATGGCACCCTTGGGTGGGAAGAGAACCATGCAAGGTGGCATCTCAGAAAGGCTTTCTTTGAAAGCTGGGGAGGTGTTTCTGCAGGGCTCCGTCAGCGCTGTCACCCATATGTGAGGTCTGGCTTCATGCTTGTTCTTGGAGAAAGGTGGTGATAGTGCCTCTGTATAAATCTTTGGGGCAACCTCATTTGTAGTATTGTGTGCAATTCTGGAGACCGCACCGTCAAAAGGATATAAACAGATTGGAGTCTGTGCAGAGGGTGACTACTAAAATGGTCAGTAGTGTTCATTATAATTCCTATGAGGACAGACTTGAGGACTTTAATATGTGTACTTTAGAGGAAAGGCGGGACAGAGGCGATATGATTGAGACATTTAAATACCTCCACAACATAAATGCACAGGAGGAGAGCCTCTCTTGATTGAAAGCAAGCTCTGCTACGAGGGGACATAGGATGAGGGTGAAAGGGGATAGACTCAGGAGTAAAATGTGGAAATATTTCTTTATGGAAAGAGTGATAGATGTGTAGAATAGTCTCCCAGTGGAAGTGGTAGAGATGAAGACCGTATCTGAATTAAAAAAAGAATGGGACAAACACACAGAGGCTCTCTAAAGGAAAAAAAAGGGGACTCTTGTACAGACTGATATGGAAGGGCAGACTAGATAGGCCATGTGGTCTTTTTCTGCCATAATGTTCTTATGTTTCTATGTCTGAGCTCTGGGAGAGCTGTTCTATCCTGACACCAGATAAGGTTATCCTACTTGCGTGATGACTACATCCTGTTGTCTATGGGGAATAGACTTATTTCTATTATATGTTAAGAGGAGTTAAATGGCGATATTAATAAAACAAACTATATTTGTTTCTCTGTAATATTAGGCATGACAGTAAAAACAACTAGGTTACAGTTGGTTGGTTGATTTATTATTACTCTCTTCAAAGAAACAAAAATAAAGTAGATTAACATACTTTTTTTGAAGCTTTTATTTGATGGATGTGGCTGGAGCCCTATTGTTGGAAGCCCATATGTGCTCATGCGTTGAACAAGACTTGCAACATTTCCAGCCTTTTCTCTCTTTATTGGCACATTTTCTTCTTTAGCTTCCACCTCTTTCTTGATTTCCTGGAAAGAGAAAAGAAATTAAATACAATCAAATTGCATTTCACATCTTAATGAAAATGCTACTTCAAATTTCATTTATAAAACTTACTACTTAACCAGCTAGTGCTAGAATAATAAGCAGCTAAATACACCATGGCCAGAGAAAAACCCTTTCATTTCTTTTCATTCTAAAGAAATCAAAGTTTCTATATAAAATCAAACAGATATCTAAAAGATTTTCTCTAATATTAAGTTAAATTAGTTTAAAAGTACATTAATTCTGTCAATCTACCTTTTCCTGATATATAAGGGGTTTCCAGTTCTAGGAGTTTAGGGTTTGGAAATTTAGGGGTTTATTTTTTATTTTTAAGTAATTAGGTGCTTTTTGGGGTTGGAAAAATAGGGGGTTATCAGTGTATTTCTGTCATGAAAAACCTTTTTTAGAGGCCTTTGATAGATTCCATGTGGACTCCATTTAAATGATACAAAACACCTACTATTAGCAATTTGTAAACTTATCATTAAATTCATCTATAGTGCCTGGAGAGTGGCTAATGCAATGCCAGTTTTTAAAAAGAGTACAAGGGGTGATCAGAAAAACTACAGACTGGTGAGCATGATGTCGGTTTCCAACATACAGTCAAACCTCGGTTTTCATTATTAATCCGTTCTAAGAAGACTGACTAAAACCGAAACGTACGAAAACCGAAGCAATATTTCCCATAGGAAATAATGTAAATTCAATTAATCCGTTCCAGACACCCAGCTCCTGTCACTTCTCTCACCTGCCCGATCGTCCACAGGACAGCAAACACACAGATATTGTACTGTACGGCACTGCAACATCTCCTGCTTACATTGACAGCTACCCTGCTACCTCCGAGCCTGAGGGGGCGCTCCAGAGAACAGGCAGGCGGTGGAGAGAGCGGGGCCTTCCTCTCTGTGCAATCCTTGGCTCTTGACTCTGACTCTTGCTCAGCTGACTTTCGCTTCAACACGCGATCGGTGAGTCCGGGGGGGTAGTGCTGCCGGGACTGGGGAGGCACATGGAGGCTGGCAATTTGTCCACATTCCTGCCCTTGAACATAGGAGGAGCAGCACCAGCCACTATTGGGACCATCAGCTGTTCAGTAACACAACGAAAACCGAGGCGATATCCGATAACCGAGACAACATCTCAGTCAGAAAAGACGTCGAAAACCGAAACGTACGAAAACCGGGGCCAACGAAAACCGAGGTTTGACTGTACCTTTTGAGCATGCTTTACGAGGGTGAGATAATCTGCTCTCTTGTCATTGGGGAGAAGAGGAGCCATTAACGCCAAATCCTTAGCCACCTCTCTAAGGAACATACCCATATAGAGTATGTAGGAACTGATCCTGGCCAATAATATAAAAGCCTGAAAACATCGACCAAAGGCATTGAGGGTTCTCGATTCCCTATCTGGAGA
The DNA here is from genome assembly GCA_033557465.1 of Ichthyophis bannanicus. Taxonomy (NCBI): domain Eukaryota; kingdom Metazoa; phylum Chordata; class Amphibia; order Gymnophiona; family Ichthyophiidae; genus Ichthyophis; species Ichthyophis bannanicus. Next base: position 1,118,530,594 of record CM066033.1, on the reverse strand, counting down.
AGTTGAGGAATCAGTCTTAGCACTCTGATGCCTTGCCGATTCCACCACCATGGAATGGTGCAGCACATGGTATCGAGTCATCGGGTATGTGAAGAAATGGTAAGGGGTGTCTCCCACATACGAAGCAAAAGGTTGTGAAGTATGCAATGGATAGGGAGCGTAGCAGCTTCCTTCGGGGCTGTAGGGTATTGAATTTCAAGTTATTCAGCCCTAGGCTCTTTCTCCAATGTCACTGTTAAGGGCAGACTCCTAGCAACATCGCGAATAAAGTCTTGGAGACGTTCTCTGGAGGGAACATGCAAAGTTGTGGAGACTGAGATGGATCTTCCGGGTTAGCTCTCATGTCCCGGGTACTGGCCGATTCATCATTTATTTATTTATTTATTTACTACACATTTATATACCGCTACTTCCAGCGATCAGCGGCGGTTTGATTAATCTTCGTGGGGTAGTCAATCAAGACTTGGGGGGGGGCGGGGAATATACATAGATCTGAGGTCACAGCACACATGATTGGCGTCTTCGGGGACAAATCATACGTTTTTACATTTATATATACATATTTTCATATTTAAAACATATTTAAACATATATCAGTTTTTACATCTGATGAATCGGAATTCGAAGACTCAAAGTATTGACAGGCAGGGTGTTCCCGCTCTGCATGTACTCGGTACCAATCAAAATCGGTAGTTGAAGCTAGCAGTACTGGAACCTTGGTAATGGAAACGGATTCGAGGGCCGGCATGGGCGGCAGCGTGGTAAACAGTAACAACGTTGATGCAGGTTGTGTCTGTATCACACCAGGTACCAATGCCTGCAGAATCGACTGTAAAGGTTTTACTGGTACAGAGGCCGCCAGTAAGGTCGCTAAAGCTCTGCTCGATGGCTAGGATAAATTGATCCATGGAGCTTGCTGATGCTTGGGTATCAGTACCGGAATTGTGGGCCATGATCCTTGAGCATGGTACTAGAAGCTCTCTAGAGGTGGAGGCCTCCGGAGCATCCTGAGCTCTCACTAAGGCTTTGGAGGAAAGGTCCTCCCCATTGGGGTTGTTTGGCTGGTGTGTCCCCCCTCCAGGGCAACGCCCTAGGCATCTCGATGCTTAGGAGATTTACCTTTGGAGGGCTGGCAAGTCTTCAATGAAGACTTAGGTTTCGATACCTGAGATTCTTGGGAGGAAGATGAAGCTCTCAATGACATTGATGCTACAGATACTGCATGAGAGGCAAAGAGGGTGCCTAGCTTTGTAGCTCGATTCTGTAGGCCTCTCTGTCATCTTCCTACAAAGAGGACATTCTGACAGTTGATGATCCGGTCCTAAGCATTTTAGGCACCAGTCATGGGTGTCTGTGGCCGAAATGGTACTGCCACAACTTCTTAAAACCACTGGATGGTGTTTCCATTTTGTCTGTGACAAAAGGGGAGGCCTAAGCCTAAGATGGCGTTGATGCGCCTGAAGGAAAGAAATAATTCTTTCCCTCAGCTTTTTTTTTTTGAAGCAAGCAAGCAGTGACAGGGGTCGGTACCAGAGTCGATGGGAAGGCAGATGTGACCACAAAAAATAAGAAAGGATGAATTTTCTGTGGTGATAGGAATTTCTTCTTGTCGGCTCCGCGAAAAACAAAGAACTGAGAAGGGAGAGCTGGAAAGGTGGGAAGGCAGCTACGCAGGTGCAGTGGGATGCTCCCAAAAAACTTTCCTATTGGATGCTGGGGAGCGTTCCCACGCCAGCTCAGTCAGTACAGATGTCACCCATATGTGAAGACTAAATTCCTGCTTGTTCCTGGAGATGGATCTTATCATGAGCAAGTAAAAAAGTGATGGTATAATACATCTGCAAATCCAGCAGTATCAATTATAGAAGGAAAACACACAAGATTTTGGCACCACAGATGTAAGTCTTTTTCCTCCCTCCTATAAACTCCTGGGCCTTAGAAGGCTGGCACACTTAGGGCACACAATGCTACCTCAGCAGTCACTGCTGTTCAAACTAGATGCTTCCCCCACCCTCCTACCACACCCTTTGAATCTCAGAACACTGCAAAAGCTACTTCAGCAATGGTATTTATTTTATTTATTTATTTCATTTATTTCAATTTCTTATATACCGCACTATTCAGAATCAGCGCGGTCTACAGAGAACATAAAAGACCAGAACAGGCTGTTCGGTATTACATATAACAGGAGTATCAACTTGGAAAACATGGGAGAACTATATACATAGAATATATAATCTGAAAAAGCAAATAAAAATTAAAGCAATCAAACTTGAGTCTGCTATACGTAGCACAAGGAAAAAAATGTGAAGTCATCACCAAAGGGCCTTTCTTTGATGAAAAAAATGCCTGTACCACCAGCTTTTGTGATAATGCTGAAATTATGCCTTACATGCTCATTTTCTTTACTTGAATCCCTCCAGTCCACTCCAGACAAGTGGGTTTATGCCCTCTTACCAGCAGATGGAGACCACTGATTTGGTGATGTTATTGTGTAACAGTCCTGTACAGCCCTTCTGACACCAGTATTTCTATAACAAAACAGACTCCAGAATAAACTTATTACTTACTTACCAAATAATACTTCAGCTGTAAACCCCTGTCTTCTAACCCTCAACACATCAAACTACTGCCACCAACAAATAGTAGCACATTATCACAACCTTCTGGCACAATAAAATGTCAACTAGACCAGCGAATCTGCGATCTGGCTGCAGAGTTTTAGAATGTTCGTTCCTCCAAAAACTGTCACTAACCAAAAGTATGTATATAGGGCAGGTCCTGAACTGGAGGAAGTCAAAGAAAGAGTAGTTACTCACCTGTAACAGGTGTTCTCCAGGAGCAGCAGGAATCAGTCCTCACATATGGGGTGACGTCGATGAAGCCCTTGCGGAGCATTTCCCCAGCTTTCCATGAAAGCCTTTGGGAATGCAGGCACGCATTTGCGGTTCCCTTCCCGCCTAAAGGTGCCATCTTACCTCAGTCAAATGGCATAGCTAATAGCAGCACACAAAAATGTAAAACAAACTATGTACAACTGCAACTCCAAGGGGAGGAGGGAGGGTTGTGAGGACTGATTCCTGCTGCTCCTGGAGAACACCTGTTACAGGTAACTACTCTTTCTCCAGGACCAAGCAGGAAGTCAGTCCTCACATATGGGTGACTCCCTAGCTCTGGGCTACCAGGAACCCAGGCTGAACAAGAGAACTCCCTCTAGTCCCAGCATCAAAGAAAGGCTTTCCACTGACAGAACCTCTACCGATAGCCCAAGAGGGCAGGAGTTGCCTAAACCTCAAGAGATTCCAGAGTACTGCCTGGCCAAAAGCAATGTCCCTACGGGACTCCCTCTCCAGGCACCAGCAAATGCCTGCAGCAACTGAAAATAAACTGAAAATAACTGACAAGGAGGGAAGGCGAGAGCTGCTACTAATTTAAAGAGCCAGGCTCAAATTTAAAATTACTGTAAATATAAAGAAATTTGCTCCTAACAACTAAAGGGAACTAATCCCCGATTGCCAATTAACCAAAGATAACTGAATTAAAAGTAAAATTAAGTAAAATCAAAGGTAAAAATCAAAAGTAAAATCAGAATAGAATTTGTCACACTAAATGTTCCTTATCTGTTCCCCCAAGTGAGCCCAGAAGCTAGGCTCACTACGTCCTCCTGCTGCATGGAGACTGGACACACTGGGGGCTGATGGGAGAGACCAGCAGGCTATATCCAGTGATGTTGTGAGTTTTTGACATGCCCAGTCTCCAAGCTTCAGGAGGTGGTTCACTACCCAGAGGTTGAGGACTAAACTGGAGAAACGATAAGGAACAGCTGACGGGAGGTGAAGGTATTAAGCTGCCTCTTGTAGTGGTGGATCCACAGCTGTTCCCGGTGCAACAGAGCTTGGTGAAACCTGCAGCAATAACTTTGGACGTGCTGTGGGATGCCATATCTGCTATGACTACTACCCTATCTACCGTTGTGGGAACTGTTAACGTGGAATTGTCTACTATTAAATCAGTGGTTTCGGAGGCTTCAAGGGGCCAGGAGTCACAGGCTGAAGTACTGTTAAAAGTTAAAGAAGACATGAGAGACCTTCGGGAGGAACATGATGCTTTGATGAAGGAGAGGTCAGTGCTGGCTCGAAAAACTGAGTATTTAGAAAATCTAGCACGACTGAACAATTTACGACTGTTGTGAACTTTCCCAGATCCCCACTCATGTCCCCCTTGGAAATGGTGCGGAAGTACTTTGGTGAAGTGCTTAAAATTCCATCTGAACATCGACTGCCTGTGACTAGGGTGCAATATCTTTCTACTAGAGCTAGGGGAGGTTGGAGAAACGACTTGGAAGTAATGTGTGGAGTGGATGATTTAACTGGGTTTCTTGAAAGTTCTATGGAAATAACAGATCTACTCTGCTTGTGACTCTGGCGCTGGAGTCTGATAAGGTTTTGATTCTTAGATATTTTTTTAAGAATATTAATAAGAAGTTTTTAGGCTCGTAAGTGCGTATATTTCCTGATTTATCTTGGGCAACCCAGTTAAGGAGAAAGGAGTTCCTAACCTATCGGGCTAGGACCATCTCCCTGGGTGCTACTTTTTTGTTAAAATATCCATCCCATTGTTATATTTCCTATCAAGGGAAGAATTTCCTGTTCTTCGAGCCTAAACAGCTTCTTGAATTCTTAAATGCCACGGATGAGATCAAGGTAGATTTGGGTTCATACACGGCTGACGCATAAGTCTTACCCTGTCTGGAAATTTATTTTTCCTTGATAATTTCCTTTTGGAGAATCTCTGCAATGATAATGGAAGTCTGTTTTTTTATTTTCCCAGTGCGCCCCCCCCCCCTCCCTTGTTGTGGTCTAAAATTTGGCTGATGTTAATTTTTCCTTGGTATGTGTGTGTGAATTTGATATATGCTGTTGCCAGTTTTCTTGGTTCATTCATGTAATTACCTGAATGTGTGTATATATATATATTTTCATGCAAATGCAATGTGTGCCTTCGAGTCAGTCCTGACTCCTGGCGACCCAGAAGCTCCTGGGTTTTCTTGGCAGTGTTACTGGAAGTAGATCGCCAGGCCTTTCTTCCGAGGCAATGTAGATATAGATATATATACCAATAAAATTTGAAAATTAGAGTCTTGAAAAAACATCCTCTGGTGGGGGGGTGGGGGGGGGACATGTGATGTTGCGGAGACTGAGATGGGTGATCGGGGATGGTTCTCATATCCCGGGTATAGACTGATTCTCATCCAATGAATCAGAATCAGAAGACAAAGTATCGACGGACAGGGTGCTCCTGCTCTGCATGAACTCAGTACCGATCAAAACTGGTAGTGGCTTGTGGTGCCGGAACGTCAGTACTGGAAACTGATTTGAGAGCCTGCATGGGTGGTAGCGTGGAAAGCAGCACAAAAGTCGATGCGTGTTGCATCGGTACCGGAGCCGGTACAGACACCTGCGGAACAGACTGTAAAGGTTTTACTGGTGCCGAGGCCGCCAGTAAGGACGCTAAGTTCTGCTCGATAGCATAGTTATTCATCTGTAACAAATGTTCTCCAGGGACAGCAGGAATCAGTCCTCACTTATGGGCGACGTCGGCACAGATGGAGCCTGCATGAAGCAATTCCCCAGCTTTCAAAGAAAACCTTTGGGATTGCTGCCACACTTGTGGTCCTCTTCCCGTCCAAAAGATGCCATCTTGCTCAGTCAGGTCACTTAGCTCGAACCCAATCAAAGAGATGGCAAGGGAAGGATAAAAATCCAGCAACTCAGAGGTGGTGGGAGGGTAGTGAGGACGGATTCCTGATGTCCCTGGAGAACACATGTTACAGGTGAGTAATTACGCTTTCTCCAGGAAGCATCAGAAAGTCAGTCCTCACTTATGGGACTCCTCAGCTACAGGCTACCGACCCTGTAACCAGAAAAATGCTCCTGCGAGGTAATGAGCAGAAGCCGATGCCCAAAGGAGCCCGAGTCCCCGGGACAAAACCCTTGGTAGCCATCGAGAAGGGTCAGAGGGAAGGAGTTGCTTATACCCCGAACAGATTACGGAGTACAGCCTGGCCGAAGGCACTGTCCCGATAGGACTCCCTCTCCAGGCAGTAATGTGAAGCGAAGGTATTCACTGAAGACCAGGTCGCAGCCTGGCAGATGTCCGTCAGCGGCACCAAGCACAGCAAAGCTACCGAAGCCGCATTGGCTCAGACGCCATGTGCGGTGACCTGCTGATCCAGCAGGGTGCCTGCCTTCGCATGAGCGAAGGCGATGCAGTCCGCCAACCAGATGGTGAACGTGCATTTTGTGACTGACTGTCCCAGACGACTGAGATCATAGGACATGAAGAGCTGGCCAGACTTGCGATGAGGCTGGGTGTGCTGCAGATAGAAAGCAAGAGCCCTCTTGCAGTCGAGTGTATGCAAGACCACCGATGCCTGGTCGGCATGGGGTCTTGGGAAGAAGGTCGGCAGGACTATCTCCTGATTGAGATGGAAATCCGAGACAACCTTCTGTAGGAACTTGGGATGGGTACGAAGGACCACCCTGTTGCTGGAGAACCAGGTGTAAGTGGCATCAGCCATGAGAGCCTGGAGTTCACTGAAAGACCACCTTCCAGAAAAGGTGCCGAAGCAGGCACGTTGCCATCGGCTCGAAGGGTGAATGCGTAAGCTGCATGAGCACTACACTCAGGTCCTACTCTGCCGGGGGAGTCCGGATGGGAGGCTTGGAAAGCAAGAGACCCCGCATAAAGCAGGACCAAGAGCTGCTCCGAGAGAGGTTGACCCTCGATGAGGAGGTGATTCGCCGAGATGGTGCTCAAGTGCACACTGACCGAGTATGACTTCAGCCCCTCCTTCGAGAGGTACTGGAGGACCCATCGGGTAGGACAAGAGAACGAGTCAATCTGGAGCCCAGAGCACCAGACCAAGCAGCGTCGCCACTTGAAGGCGTAAGCTCGCTGAGTCGATCCTTGACATGAGGACCTCCTCAACCTCTTCCAGGAGGTCCAGCGGAGCTAGGGATACCCGTTCAGCTGCCAGACAGTAAGGAACGAGGCCAGGTTCGAGTGGAACCCTCCTCCTGCATTAATAGGCCCTGGGCAGAGTCCAGGGGGACTGGGGGCTCAGACGTGAGCCGGAGCAGCAGTGGGAACCACAGCTGTCGAGGCCACGAAGGAGCGACGAGGATCACCGATGCTCACTCCCACTGAATCTTGTGGAGGGTCCTCGCAATGAGAGATGGGGGGGGGGGGGAACATGTAAAGGAGACCGGAGGTCCAGCTCAAGAGGAACGCATCTGGGGCCTCCCTACTCGGGTGTGGGATCGGACCGCAGAAGCGGAGAGCTGCGTGTTAGTCAGGATGACGAACAGGTCCATGGTCGGGATCCCCCACCAATGAAACAAATAAAGAAGGACAGGCCACCTCCAGGTCCAGCCACCACTTGTGAGGGTGGAGGATCCTGCTGAGTTTGTCTGCGAGGACATTCTCGTAGCCCTGAAGGTAGACCACTCGTAGGGTCATCCCCCGCTAGAAGGCAAAGAAGCAGAAGAGGAGTTCCTCCTGGCAAATGCGGCGGGAGCCTATGCCCCCCTCCTTATTGATGTAAAACATCGCTACTCTGTTGTTCTGCACGAGTATCGACTTCCCTTTCAGATAGTCCTCTAAGGCCTTCAGGGCCCATCGGACCACCCAAAGTTCAAGCAAGTTTATTTGCTGTTGGGACTCTTCAGGTGACCACTGCCCCTGAGTGCACAGCGCACCGCAATGGGCTCCCCACCCCATCAGGGAGGCATCCGTAGTCAAGACGAGCTCGTGCTGTGGGGTTTGGAAGGGCAGCCCCCGGAGGAGGTTACGGGGCTCCTGCCACCAGTCCAGGGACCTGCGAAGGTTGTGGGAGATCCGAATGGGATCTCTGAGGTGACCTGAGGGCGAGCGCCACTGAGCACTGAGGCACTACTGGGCCTTCTGCATATGCAGGCGGGCGTGGGGAAGCAGATGGGTCAGTGGAGGCCATATGCCCCAAGAGGTGCAGCATAGCCTGGGCCATGACCCGAGTGCTGCTCTGAACCTGAGCCGCCAGGACTCGGAGGTGGTCTGCATGGTCCGCCAGCAGGAAGGCGGTCGCTCACTGAGTGTCGAGACATGCGCCCATAAACTCCAAGGTCTGCACCAGCTTGAGGTGGGACTTGGGGTAGTTGACCAGGAACCCCAGGTGTTCGAGAAGGATCGTGCGTGATGCTGCCGATCGAGCTTCTCCAGCCGAGGGTCCCATGACGAGCCAGTCATCGAGGTAAGGGAAGACTGGTATTGCCCTGCCATCTGAGGGAGGAGCTGCCGCAGAGAGGCACTTTGTGAAGACCCGCGGGGCAGACGCAAGCCCGAAGGGGAGCACCCTGTATTGGCAGTGCTCTCCCTGCTCCCTGAAGGGCAGATACTGCCTGTGTTGGGGGTGAATCAGGATGTGGGCGTCAGGATCCCTGAGATCCAAGGAGCATAGCCAATCGCCCTGCTGGAGGAAGGGCAGCAGGGCAGCAGGACGCCAAGTGATAAAATTTTGAACTTTGTCCGCACCAAAAACTTGTTTAACTTTCTGAGGTCAAGGATAGGCCGCAGGCCTCCCATCTTTTTTGGGATGAGGAAGTACCAGGAATAGAAGCCCTGACCTTTAAAGTGTGTTGGTACCCTCTCGACCGCCCGCTGCGCAAGGAGGTTGTCCAGCTCCCGCTGCAGAAGAAGTCTAGTGCATGGGGGGTCGAGAAGGCTCCACTGGGGAGAAGGGAGGGAGAAGCTTGTCCAAGTAGAGGCAATACCCGTCTCGGATGACTGAGAACCCAGGTGTCCGACATGATGGATGCCCACCGAGGGGCAAAGAGAGACAGGCATCCTTTCCACTGGGCTGCAAAGCTGCCGAGGGGCATAAGGCTATGCTGCTGGCGTCAAAAACCCTGGGTGGGCTGAGGTGGCGCCGTGGTTTGGGTCTTGGGCTCTTTAGGCTTACGATGTCCATGGGGGGCCTTTCTCTGTGTCGCTGTGGCCGGCACAGGGGTGGGTGGATAGGATGGGTAACCCCGGTAAGGTAGACCCTTTCTCAGGAAAAACGGCTTCTTAGCTTGCTGTTTCTTCTGAGAGAGAGGGAGGTGGTCTTGTGCAAGAGGCGGCTTCGGGTTACGAACTCCATTTCTATCTCTGCAGTCTTATCCTCCATAGGTTTAATAGAAAGTTGCTCGCCAAGGCAAGGGACATCCAGGAGCTTTTCCAGGACCCACTGCTCCAAGTCCAAGGACTGGTTCCATGCCTGGCGTCTGGTCCCGATGCCGGCTGCCGCCACACGAGCTGAGGATTCAAATCTGTTGTAGGCGGCACGGGAGAGGTACTTGGAACCTCCACGATGGACCTCAGGAGGGTCTGGAACCTAAGGAGGGGTTTGCCGGCGAGGCCCGCAGAGAAAGCACAGTTACTTGTAACAGGTGATCTCTGGGAACAGCAGGAATAAGTCTTCACATATGGGTACGTCGGTACCGACGGAGTCTGCGTGGGAACGCTTCCCAGTGTCCAATCAGAAAGCCTTTGGAAGCATCCCAACACGCCTGCGTGCTGCCTTCTCGCCTTCCCAACTGTCTCTCCTCAGTTAAGTTTGAAAGCTGAGACAAAGAGAGAGAGAGAAAGGAAGGGAAAGATAGAGATAGAGAAAAAGCAACTCCTAGGGGAGGTGGGTGGGTTGTGAAGACTTATTCGTGCTGTACCCAGAGATCATCTGTTACAGGTAAGTAACTGTACTATCTCCAGGAACAAGCAGGAATGAGTCTTCACATATGGGGACTCCCAAGCTCAGATGCCCAGAGGGAGTCCTAGCATATTGCAAGTCTAGAACGAGCCATGCTATTGCTAAGACCTCAGGCATCCTGGGGATGGAGGGTAGGAGTTGAATACAGAAGAGGAGATGTGGAACAGCTGGCTAGAACAGGGTTTCTAAAAGGGAAGACCCTGTATAGAGAGCATTTTGTAGTAAAATATTGTAATCTGGGCCTCCCTTGTTGGCAATGCAGAAGTCCACTGAGGTACATATGGATCTGTTAGAAGAGCCAGTGAATGTGCTCAAGGGGTACCTCACTGAGAAGTAGAGGTAATAAAAGTAGAAAAAAAAAACAAGTGGAGGTCAGAACCCGTCAGGGTGACAAATGGCCCCAGGGGGAAAGACCGGGGTAGTATAAGAAGTACAGCTTCAGCGGAGACGCAGAAGGTAGTATTAAAGAACTCTTAAGCCGTTTAGGTCCAAAAACAGTATAAATTTAGGACCCAAAGAAAAAATGAGTCTGACTTAGGAAAGAAGAAAGGTACATGGAGAGCTTCAGGAGTATCCAACCTATATGGTAAGGAAAAACTTTGTTAATTACCACAGGGAGTGGTTATAAGTGTCGCCCCCTAAGTATGCTGGCATAGCATTGATAGAGGTAGTGCCCATCTGCCAGGATCATATAGGAATATAAGGATATGTGAACCTAACAGAACAGATAGATGAGTATATGGATACATATCTATCTATAAATATATCTATGTATATATACATATGTATATTGAATATATACACAGATAGGATATATATGCATATATCTATAGGAGATATGTAGGGGCAGAAGACACACACACATACATACATATATACACATACATACACACATACATATACACATATATACGAACGAATATGTAGCCATATAGACACATATCTCCAGGAATGTGGAAGGAGAGAGGTCTATAGAAACTGATCCTCCCTAGGGATATAGGGAGAGAGGAAGATTCATCTAAGAGCAAGAAGGTTAATACCTGCTTGAATAGATATACAGAGAAATCTCTTTTCCTGGTTATGATTGGCAGAGTCAGAGGAGAGGTCTCCCTGACAAGAAGTCGTCTGGATTCTTTTCAGAATTTGAGCTCTTGAATAACCAGGATGGCCTACATGAAAAAGGCAGAGGATAACTTCAGACTGTAGGCAGGAAGTCCAGATGTCTCCATAATTGCTATATGGAGAACAGATAGAGGACGCCACTGGAGGAAGATACCCTAGTGACTTGCCTATGAGGGCAAGGGGGTATTGGGCGTCCTCTAGCTGCCAATGAAGAAAATTATCTCTGACAAGACGACCAAAGGAGATATGGGCCAAGCCAGGGAATTGGCCCTTCTTTAGGTTTTCACGTAATGAAAGGCCTGAGACTGATGTCTCAAAAGAGATTTAAGATGAGATGGTAAGGGTAGGAAATACCTCCCAGTCATGGAAACATGACTGGGGGAACCCCTTTTAACCATCTGGGGTTATCTGCTAGGCAAGATACTAATGCTTTCTAGCAAGGGCCCATAGTGCAAAGCTACTCTGTAGAGTTGCAGAGAGCATGCTGCAGGTTGATTAGAGGAAAAACTGGCTGTGGAAAGCCAGCAGGTAACCAGTATTCTGCCCAGGACCAGGGGGGGGGGGGGGGAGAATAGAAGTTAACCAACCAGGCTGTGATAAGAGGGTTTCCCAAATGAAGTTGATCACCTGTTTTGGACTTAGCACTGAGGCTAGAAGGATTGCTAGTGGAGGAGAATCCCTGGTTGTGTGGTGGACAGAACCAGTGGCTTAACCACTAGGAATTGCTGTATCTGCAGCAACATACCAGGGTAGCGGAGAAAATTTCTTTTCCCTCTCCCTCTTTTAGATTGGGAAAAAGAAACAGACCTGGTAGGATTTCCTATTGTCTGATGGGCTGCCCTAATGTGACAAGGGGGGAGACAACTCCGGAAGGGAGAATCTCCCGGTAGAACAGGTAGAGGACCATAGGGGCTTACCAGTGTAAAAGGGTCCCTCTTACAAACCAAATGTTATAGTAAGAGGGAGGTAAGAGAGTTAAAAGAGACTGACTAAGGAGGAAGTCTGACAGGTGAGATGATACATGCCAGTACAGGGAAAACAACTGTCTATTTATAATAGTTAGCTCGCTTTCCTCCAAGAGGAAGAGGAAAACCCTGTTAATTATGGGCATGATCATCATAAGACTCTTAAAGTTAAAGAAAAGATGTCTCATGAAGAGATATCTAAGAAGGTTAGAGTAAATTTAGTGCAGATACTGCAAATGAAAAGAAGCAGACTGCTACTCTAACCAGAAACCAAGAGTGGCAATGATGATCTATTTGAAACCCTGCGACTGCTGGGTTTGTGGATTCTTCAGACCAGGATGATGTTTCCCTTGTTTGGGAACATCTGTATGATGGGCAGAAGATGGATAAAATCTTCTTCCCCTAGGGGAAGAAATCTTGGGAGGACGTTTCCTACCAACTGGGAAAGAAGGCGGCGTAGAATAGCCTTTAGAAACAGGACAGTCAGTTGTTAACTGAGCAACCTGGAGTAAAGACTCCTTGTTAAAAAGATTTTCTCCAGTGCAAGGAGTATTTCCCAGTCTAACGTGGCCATTTGTCCAAGTCTGAAGCTTGGAGCCAGGCTTTACAACATGCTCCTATAGCTATAGCAGAAGTCCTGCTAACAGACTCAAAGGAGTCTAGGGAAGCACGAGTAAGAAATCTAGAGATATTTTAAGCATGACTAACTAGTGAGGAATAGTCTGCACTCTTGGGCTCTTGAAGAAAAGGAGACAAAAGATGTAATTTCTTTGTGACCTCCTCAAGAGATAAGCCCATATAAAAAATATATGAGAGAATTCTTGCTGAAAGCATGGATGCCTGGAAAGTTTGGCGTTCAAAGGCATCTAAAAAGTCTTAGACTCACGACCTGGCGGATAAGAAGAGTGCTTTTTAGTACTCTTCACCCACCTCATTGCTGATTCTACAACAATGGAATGATGAGGAAGTTGAGTCTTTTGAAATCCTGGAGAAGGGGGCACCTGATATAGATCAGTTGCTCTTGAAAGTGGGGGAACCTTTAAAGGAGCATCCCACATTCGTAGAAGGAGATCCTGCAAGGAATGATGCAAAGGAAGCATGATGTTCTCCTTTGCTCTTCCAGGAATATACAGGGATTCTGTATTCCCTTGTGTAGGATCTTGTCCAGGTATAGAAATGCAAGTGATTTTGCCATATCCAGGAGAAAAGCTTGAAAAGAAAAATCCCCAGAGGGAAATTCTTTTGGACAGGCTAGATCTGCTGAAGAACTAGCATTGGCACCGAGGGATCTATCCAGTTTTATAGGAATAGAAGATCCTGAATGGTGGTCCTTAGAGGATGGTCGCCGGTACCACAGGAGGTCGGGACCAGCAACAGTCGGTAGTGTATCGTCCATGCTAGGGATCGATTCCAAACTCGGTATCAAGGGAAGCGAGCCCGATGAGAGAAGCATGGAAGGCACAGACAGCAATGGTAATGTGGATACCGGTACTGACTTCGGTACCGTATCTGATGCCGGTGGCAACTCTAACGGTATCAAAGAAACAGAGTTGCAGATCCAAATTATCGGAACCGAGCCTTCGGTACCGTTTGGTGTCTGTACCAAGGCGAGTCGGTACCCAGTCCTCCAGACTAGAGATCGATTCCAGACTCGGCATCAAAGGAAGCGAGTCTATCGGTGCACGTCTGGAGGGTACCGACGTCGGTACTAGTATCGGTACCGGTACCGATACTGGAAGGTCGGTCTGGAGCGTATCCAACGGCCCCATAGGTACCGAGGACGCCAGACGACGATCCTTGGTGAGGAATGTTTCATCCAACACCACTGCCGATGCTGGGGTATCGGTACCGCTCGAAGCGGATGCCACCACCGGGAATGGCTCAGGTATGTTCTGTGAGGGGTGAACCTCAGGAACAACCTGAAACCCCACACAGGCTTTGGAGGCCGAAGACTCCCACCGGGATTTTGAAGCCAGTGGTTTTTCGAGGGCAAGGCAGTAGGCATCTCTATGCTGTGCATGAGAACTGCCGCTCAAGGACTGGCTAGTCTTAAGAGACTGTTTTTGGGTTACCTGATCTTGTGTAGAAGATATGTTCGGTTCCCTGAAGTTGGATGGGGACCGCGTGTCGAGGGGAACTCAATATTGAAAACTTCTTCTCACAATACTATTGCCAGAGGGCTCCGGAGGAAAATGGTCAGGACCCAAGCAGGTTAGACACCAATTGAGAGTGTCTAAAAATAAGTTTGTACCGCCACAGTTTGTACATTTCTTGGGGATAGTGGCTGGCGGTTCCATGAAGGAAAAAGGAGAGGCCTAACAGGCCTGAGAAACCGTCAGACACTAAGGAGGAAAAAATATTCCTTAAAAAGGAAAATTTTTACAAGAAAAAAAAACCACCGGCGGTACCGGTGGCATTGGGGAAGGCAGTCGCAACCACAAGAAAACTAAAAAATAAAAGAAGAATTTTCAGTGGTGACAGGATGACGTCCTGCCGGCTCCGCGGAAAAACGAAAACTGAGGAGAGACAGTTGGGAAGGTAGCACGCAGACGTGTTGGGATGCTTCCAAAGGCTTTCTGATTGAACGCTGGGAAGCGTTCCCGCGCAGACTCCGTCGGTACAGACGTACCCATATGTGAAGACTCATTCCTGCTTGTTCCTGGAGATACCCCCGAGCTCCATGGCAAGGTCGCGTAAGAACATGCCCATGTACACTTGGGTAGGCCTGAATATGGCATGCAAGCATGGACCCCTGGTAAGCCTTGTGTCCCAAGGCATCAAGGGCTCTCGACTCCCTACCCAGCGGAACCGAAGAGTGCGACGTCAGGCTCTTTTGCCTCCGTATCGCCAATTCCACCACCATGGAGGTGTAGGGAAGCTGGGTCTTCCTAAACCCAGGGCTGCGCTAGACCCTGTACATCGCGTCAAGGCACTTACACACAATGGGAACTGAGCTCTTCGGCTCGTGGCTCCTCCTCGGCCTGGGTAACCAAGTTGAGGGCCTGCGCCATGTCCCGGACGAACACTAGAAAGGATGCGTACTCTGACGGCGAACGCCTCTGAAAGGCAGGCGGGGACGGGTCTGAAGGGAGGTCCCGGTGGGCGTGGGTCTCTGGGGAAGTATCCCCATCTGACTCCCAATCCGAGAGATCCAAGGAGGAATCCGATTTGGGTTGGTCTCCCCATCTGGAGGCCAAGGCCCGCTTGGAGCCGGAGGCCCTGGAGGATCTCACTCCCGAGGAATAGGAAGGCGAGAGAGACTGACGCAGAGGATCCTCACGAGGCCCACAGCTCTGAGGTTTCTGTCAGCATACATTTCATGCAGCTGTGGACTCTGGTGAATTCAGTCTCCAAACTTAAAAACTCTGACCCCCTGGTGATGTCAGTCTCTAGGACCTGTCTGCAGCCCCTCCTTGCTAAATCAAGAAGGGCAGACCTCAAAGGGAGTGGCTAGCAGACCTCAAGGGGAAGTGCTGGAAAGGATTCAGTTCACTATAAAAGACAGAAACACTTCCTGTCTCTCTCTCTCTCTCACCATCCAGTGGACATGAAGGACAGGAGGCTCTGATAATCAATTCCCTTCACCCCTCCCCCCGCTCGCTCTCTCTCTCCATGAGGCTCTGAGCCACATGTTCGGGCCTATCTCTCTCTGTTACACTTCACACTTCCCACATGCACATGCACACACCGATTCATTGATGCACACTGAAACAGCTCTGTAACAGTCACTATATACCTCTGTTCAATACCTATGTATTAAGCCTATTTCTACATAAAAACCTTTCTCCAAGCCACACCTGTTTGGTTGTCTTATTACAAGCCCTCCTGCTTCTGTGAAGTGAAATGAACCCAGGACCAAGCGGAGACCTAGACCAGAAGATTACATATTCAGAAGATTACAGTTTCCAGGACAGGTTTAGACATCCCTTTCGAGGGAGTCTAAGTCTCTAGGCACGAGCCAGCAGTGCTGGGTGTTAGCGCCTGCTGGGCAGCTAGAAAAGCAGAAATGCTGTGCTCTAGTGCCAGCATACGGGATTCCCACGCGAACATCCTCACATATGAGACAACCAAGCTACAGGCTACTGAAAAAAAGAAAAAAAAAAACTTGTAGGAGCCACGGGTGGCAAAAGCGAACCGTGAAGGGCAACAAGGAGAACTGAATGGCTTGAAGTCCAGTGATGCAGAACAAACACTGACACTGGAATCCCCTCTCTGATAGCTTGAACACAAAGGGCAGGAAGGAAAGAGTTGCACTATTCCCAAAAGAGGTGCCAAAGGCGCAATCACACCGTGAGGTCTCCAAGCCATAGTGCGCTGCAAAGGTATATTTATTTAGAAGGATTTAGTATACCGCTTTATCATTAAATCAAAGCGGTTTGGCACATCAAACAATCAATGTGTGGTCTGTAGCATGCAGTGGGAGAACTAAGAAGAGTGGTGTGCGGTGCAGTGTGTCAGATTTTATCGTGAGCTATTTACATAATGAGCAATATACATATATACAATAATGGAGCCGTGTGAAAGGTGCGCTAGGATCATGATCCTGTATGGTCTTGAAAGTAGTAAAAAGGAGTCATTTATGTGAGGTCCTTGAAATGTTCTGTAAATAGAGCAGTCTTAAGAAGTTTTCTGAAGTCCTTGAGGTCTTTGGTTGATCTTAGGTGGTCTGGGAAGGAGTTCCATATAGCGGGCGCTGCCAGGGAGAGTGCCCTACTTGATGTGGCCTGCTTTGTTTTAGCAAATTCCTTTGGTGTTCTGATGGTGTCTGAGGTTCCTTTTCTTCTTGGTCTCTTGCTGTCATTGGTTTTTATGAGTGGTTGTAGGCTGTCAGCTGAGAGGTTGTGTATTATTTTGAATATATGTAAAAGTACTTTGAATTGGACTCAAGAGCTGATTGGGAGCCAGTGTAGGTGGTACAGTACGGGAGTGATGTGGTCGTGATTTGTGCAATCTGTTATGAGTCGTGCGGCTGTGTTTTGTGCTAGCTGTAGAGGTTTTGTCGTCTTTTTTTGGTAGCCCGATAGATGTGATTGCAATAGTCTAGAGTGGGAGTGATGATGGCTTGACAGACTGTTCACAAATGTTCATGAGCGAGGATGGGTTTGAGCCTTCTGACTGTCCTCATTTTGATGTAAGCGCTCTGTGATTTTTGCAATGTGGGATTGGAGGTTAAGGTCCTTGTCGAGGGTTACTCCCAGGTATTTTATTTCTTGTCTTACTGGTATGATGGTGTCATTCAGGATGATGGTGGCTGAGGGTGAAAATGTCTGGTCTCTTGTGATGAATAGTGCTTCAGTTTTATTGTAATTTATTGATAGATTGTTTTCCAGGTTGCCATTTGTTGGAAGCAGTTGGCTCTGTTGGAGTAGTCCGGGTTGTCCAGATTGATTGGTGTGAATATCATTATTCGTCTGTGTATATGGTGTATTGGATCTTGTGGTCCTTGATGGTGCAGATGGGTTGTACGTAGAGATTGAAGCGCAGGGCGGAGAAAGCTGAGCCTTGTGGGACTCCCTGTGTGGCTCTGAAAGGTTGAGAGGTCTTTGTTCCACACTTGACTTGTAGCTGTCTGTTGGTGAGGTAAGATGTAAACCAGCTCAAGGTGGTGCTGTGTAGGCCCACCTCCTGTAGTCTGGTTAGTAATGCTGTGTGGCAGACAGTATCAAATGCTGAGGAGATGTCTAGGAATATCATGAGGACGCTCATTCTGGTGTTGTCGATCGTCCTCAATAGTCTGTCGAATAGCTGTATCAGTACGGTTTCAACCCCATGGCTGGGTCGGAAGCAGTGTTGATTGGGGTCCAGGGGATTGTGGATGTCAATGTGTTGTTGGAGTTGGTGTTGGACTACTTTCTCGGTGATCTTGGATAGGAATGGTAAGCTTGAGATGGGTCTGTAGGTGGCGGGGTCAGTTTTAGCTAAGGTGGTTTTCTTGGGGATCGGACGTATTGTGGCTAGCTTCAGGGAGTTTGGCATTATTCCTTTGGAGAAAGAGTTATCTACTATTTTCCGTATGACTTGTGTCAGGTCTTCTTTCGTTGCTTTAATCCAGGATACTGGGCAGGGGTCTGTAGGGGCGGTGCTGGTGTTGAGGTCAGTGATGATCTTGGAGAGCTGTTCATTTGAGGGGATGTTGAATGTGCCCCAGCTCTGTTTTGGTGTGGATTTCCTGTATTTGACAGTCTCGTGGCAGCCTGGCAGATATCCTGCAGTGGAACAGAGTGCAGATGAGCCACCATGGTATGCATATTTTGCACGGTGACATGAAGCTCCAGAGAGAGTCCAGCCTGCTCATAGGCGAAAGAGATGCAGTCTGCCACCCAGGTAGACAGGGTACATTTAGAGACCGCAACACCGAGCCTGTTGATGTCACAGGAGACGAACAGCTGTGACGAGCAGCGATGGTCCTTTGTCCTTTAGAGGTAGAAGGTCAGTGGCCTTTTGCAAGCCAAGGTGTGGAGCGGGGCCTCCATCCAGGATATGCGAGGTCTGGGGAAGAAGGTGGGAAGGACCACGTCTTGAATAATGTGAAAAGCAAGCACCACCACCTTAGGCAAGAATTCCAGGCGAGTCTGGAGAACAATCCTGTTTTTGTGGAACCTAGTGTAGGGAGTGTGGGCCACTGTACCTGCAGCTCACTGACCAGTCTGGCTGAAGTGAGCGCTACCAGGAACACAACTTTCCATGACATGAGATGGCATGAAGCCAGTGGCTCAAAGGGGGGAGCCATCTTCCCGAGGACAACATTCACGTCCCAAGCCACTGGCGGTGGGCAGATGGGGGGCCGCAAGAGGAGAAGCCTCCTCATAAAAACGGCCCACAAGGAGGTGCACAGAGACTGGTTGGCCATCCATGTAGAGGTGATGCGCAGCCAGGGCGCTAAGGTGCACCCTGACAGAATTGTATTTTAGACCAGCCCAGAGAGGTGCAGCAGATACTGGAGGATGTCTTCCACTGAGCAAAAGAAAGGATTGAGATTCCTGTCTGCACACCAGACCACGAATCTATGCCATTTGAAGGCATGCGCATGGCGTGTTGAGTCCTTGTACAATGCCAGGAGGACATCCTCCAAGTCCCAAGAGAGGTGAAGGTGTGCTAGGGTTAACCTTTCAGCAGCCACACCGTTAGGGCGAAGAATTGGAGGTTGGATGGAGAAGGAAATTGGAAAGACAGGCTGGAAATTGAGGCTATTTTCCATAAGCCTTTTTCACCTTCGGGTGGAAGGGCCTTTTCCCCGAAGCCTCCCGTCTGGAAGGATCAGTGGTCTTCCAAGACAGCCTAGTCCTGGTCAAACTGACTCCAACTCGGCAGCCTTGTTGGTCATGGGTTTGCTTTAGAAGTTCTCTCCCTGGCAGTGGACATCAGCCAGTTTGTCCTGTACCAATTACTTCAAATTAGACGACTGCAGACAAGCCAAGCAGTAGGCACTAATGTCCACCACAGCCACAAAAAGCCACTGACACAAAGCAGCCAAGAGAGCTAAGGTCTGGAATTTTGAGCATTCCTTGACAGAGGAGGAGAGGGTCCGGAAGCACGCGAAAAATTCACCTGCCAGCCCAGCCGAGAACCTGGCAAGCTCCTTCACCAGGACCCTTGGGTACATGCCTATGTACAGTTGGTACACCTGGATGTGGGCTGTGAGCATCAAGCCCTGGTAGCACTTTCTGCCAAACCTGTCTATGGTGCGGGCCTGCCTACTTACAAGACAGCACCAAAGCGTGCAACACATCGCGATTCCACCACCACATGGAGTTGTGAGGCAGCTGTGCCTTTGTAAAACCCAGGCTCTTGCCAACTCGATATTGGGAACCGAGTTGCCGGAGCACTATTGGAACAGTCACCAGGCTCTCCCGCATCCTGAACAGCAAGCGCTCCATGATGGGAGGTATCAGCACCATCAGTGCCTCCCTTGGAGTGGCCTCATACTGGAGGACATCCAAGTCCTAAGCATGAGACTCATCCTCCAGTTCTGCAGAGCCTTCGACATTCCCCAGACAAACTCTATGAACGTAAAGCCCTTGGGTGGGGACCTCTGGCATGCCTGAGGGAGAGATGGGTCAGAGGGGGAACTGGACGGAGGGGACATCCCTGTTTAACCGGGTGTTGGGTGACTCGGTCTCCCAGTCCAACTGAGCCAGACAAGACCTTGAGCCCTGAATGGTCATCAGGGCTATAAACAACCAGCGCCAAGGTGGAATGAAGTGTCCAACAAGACGACTCAAGAGGTGCTTCGGGGCTAGTCATGTCTCAAGAGAGAAGCCGACCGATGAGGCTCCGAGAAAGTCACAAACCGTTCCAGCACAAGCTGGACGTCCTCCAAGGAGGACTTTCACAGCGGAGGGTCCTATGTCAGCACAGACGACCCAGAGGCTCCAGGCATCGGGCCCCGCTGCGTGTCAAGGACAGCAGCCAGGTTGTGTTCTAAGGCCACCATCCTGGCTTCAATGCCAGTAGGCTCTGCAGCTATCGGTTCAGGCCTTGATGGTATCAAGCCCGAAGACAACTCCCTCGATGGGGAATCACCAATGGTGATCAGTCGAAGGACCAAGCCATATCTCCTGATGCAGTGGGAGTCAACTGCCATCGGGGCAGCTTCAAGGGCCACTCCTGTCCATCGCTCTCTTCGCCGGATAGAGAGCTCTGAAGCCGTAGACTGGAAGTCTTTCCGATCCCAGAGGAGAGAGTCTTTGGCTTCAGCTTGGATGATGACTGGACCCACAGGGGAGGTCTTTAGGAGGACAATGCCCGGTCTGAGGTTCCTCGACATCAGGGCTCAAATGGAGCATGTGCGCATGATACAGAAATTGGACAGTTTCCAAAGGCAGCAATTCCAGACTCAATGCCGAAACCCCTCTGCTTTTCTGGCTCTTGTTCGACATCTGCAGGCCGAGCGGGCAAGTGGAGTCATCATGATCCACACAAAGACACTTGACACAGCAACTGTGGCGGTCCGTGATAGGCGTAGTATGGGGCATTTGCCACATTGCTTAAATCCACTGACCGAAGGACATAGGAACCGTGAAAGAGTAATTAGTCCTTATCTGCTAGTTAGCGTTCCTGAAGGAACTCCAGTCCAGTCCCTTTCCACTGGGTTGTGCTCCCCTTCCAGCAGCTTGGAGACTGTGTTAATCATCTTTTGATGACTCTGGGGTATAAATAGCACTGGCACCACCCACCAGCTCCAGTATCCTATTGGCAAAGCAAACTTAACGGAGAGACAATTAAGTCAAAAACCACACCAAACCGTGTTTAACCGAAGGAAAACTAGAATGTCAAAAACCTCCCGCCTCCCCCAGAAGGGACCTTCCACCACCCCAGAGGAGGCAGCTTACCTGAAAACGCAGCTGCCCGTGGCCAGGGACTTGATCTGCTCACCCTAGACCAACGCTGCCCCCCCCCCCCCCGCAAGATGCCTGCAGAACCTCTTTGCTCCTCAACACCTAAAGCTTCAGGTCGGCAACATCTGTGCACCTGAAAACCAAAACACTGGGCGGGATCAGGGACTGGACTGAGTTCCTTCAGGAATGCTAATTAGCGTCCCTCCAGTCCAGTCGCTTTGCACTAGGATGTAAGAGCAGTTCAAGCACAGGAGGGGCCTGCAAGACTGGACCAAAGTACTGCTCCCCCAAACCCAGCATCTCCCGCTGCCTGCACATCCAAGCGGTAATGCTTAGCAAAGGTATGCAGGAAAGACCAAGTAGCCGCTCTACAAATATCCAGTGGTTGAACCTAACTAGATTCTGCCCACGAGACTGCTTAGTCTCACGTAGTGTGTGCAAGGAACCCCCTCAGGACCGACCTGCCCTTCTGAAAGTATGCTGCGGCAATTACCTCCCTGATCCACCGTGAAATGGAGGCCTTAGCCGCCACCGCCTCTCCTCTACGCGGTTCCCCAAACAAAACAAATAACCGATCAGATTTACGGAACACCGCTGTGCGATCCAGATAACGCCTCAGGATCCTACACACGTCTAGACAGCGCAGGTGCACATCGTCGGCCCCCTGCCCCACCTTGGCAAATGCAGAGAGTTACCGACTGATTCACATGGAAAGGCGAAACTACCTTGGGCAAAAAGGAAGGTACGGTCCGCAAGACTACCTTTTCCTTAAAAAAAAAAAAAAAAAAAAAGAGGAACGGAGGACGACACGACAGAGCCTGAAGTACCGAAATACGCCTAGCCGAAAAGATAGCAACTAGAAAAACTATCTTGACAGTCAAAGCCTTCAAGGAGACTGTCCACAGGCTCATAAGGATCTCTTGCTAGCATATCCAACACTAGGTTAAGGTCCCAGGGAGGAACCGACAATCTCTGCTGAAGCCGCAAGTGCCGCACCGCCTTCAAGAACCGACTTACCTTGAACCTTGCCCCTGTAACAGGAAAAAGCCACCAACTGCACCCGCAAGGAGCTGGCAGCAAGACCTCTCTCAAAACCAGCCTGTAAAAAAATCAAGCACTTTCAATAGCCAGGCCATAAGCGAAAACCGATCCACCTGCGGCATCCCAACGGGACCTTGAGCCAAAAGGTCATCCCTTACTTGCAGGCACCAGGGCCGATCGGCCACCAATCGCATTAGGTCGGCATACCATAGACGAGGCCAGTCCGGGGCTATCAGTACTACCCACCCCTGGTTGGCCTCTATTCTCTGGAGGACCCTGCCTATAAGAGTCCACGGCAGGAACACATACAGAAGACCCTCCGTGGGCCACCTCTGAACCAGCGCGTCCAGGCCCTCAGACATCCTTTCCTTTCTTCTGCTGAAGTAGCTCGCTTTGGCTAATCCCAAACGAGCCATGAGGTCCATGATGGGAGGCCCCCATCGGCAGATCACCAGTTTGTACACCTCCTGACAGCTCCCATTCGCCGTGATCCACCTTGAACCTGCTCAGGTAGTCTGCCGTGACGTTTTCTACACCGGCCACATGCTGCTCTGACTGCCAGCAGATGGGTCTCGGCCCATTCCAGCAGACCTTCCAACTCTGCCTCCAAGAGAAGGCTGCTCGTACGGTTGATATAGGCCACTGTGATCACGTTGTCTGACAGCACTCAGACAGCCCTTTGTTGGAGCCAGCGCTCAAAGGCTCTGAGAGTCAGAGCCACCGTCCGCATCTCTAATCTGTTGATGGACTTCCTGTGCGCGCCAACCACCCTGGACAAAGTGACCCTTGCAGTGAGCCCCCCAACCGACCAGGCTGGCATCCGTTGTCAACTGTTGTCAACCCAAGTTATTATACCTGTTTCACTGTAAGCACAAATCACGAAATTGAGATGTGCAACTCTTATGTTCATTGTAAACCGCACTGATGTCGAATAGTGCGGTATAAAAGAGACTGCAAATAAATAAATAACTGAAGCCACTGCGGTGCTTCGAGGGGCATGCCCCGCTCCAGGTTCCCCGGATGGAGACACCACTGCAAGGCTTGCTTGGTCGCTGGAACACAGGTTAGCACTGTGGACAGGGGCTGATGTTGATGGGACCAATGGCATAGAAGGGACCACTGCAGCGGTCGCATGTGGGCCCTGACCCAGGGCACCAACTCTATTGTCGCTGCCATGGTCCCCAGCACTTGAAGACAGTGCCAGGCAGTAGGCGCCCTCATGGCTAGAAACCAGCGCACCAGGCGTCGGAGCTCTATCGCCCTCTGGTCCGGCAAGAAGACACTGCCCGTACAGGTGTTGAACCTCGCTCTGAGATAGTCTATCTGCTCTTTGCTAGATTGATCACCTAACCTAAGCTTCTCAGGAGCTCGACCACTCTGGCCGTTGCCCTTAGAATCTAGTCTTTGGACGTGGCCCGAATCAACCAGTCATCTAGGTACGGAGGGATGACTTCTTTGTGTAGTGCTGTGGCCACCACAACCATCTCTTGGTAAAGGTGCAGGGAGCTGTCACCAGGCCGAACGGCAAGGCCTGAAATGGAAAATGTCCCCTTTGTGCCGCAAACCGCAGATACTGTTGATGCGACTCACGGACGGGAATATGTAAATACGCCTCAGTGAGGTCAAGAGATGTCAAAAACTCCCCTTGACAAACTGACACTATCACGGACCTCAGAGTTTCCATGCAAAAATGAGAACTCCGAAGCAGCGATTGACTCACTTGAGGTCGAGAATGGGGCAAAAGGAGCCCTCCTTTTATGGCACCACAAAATAAACGGAATACCGACTGCAGCCGCACTGATCTTCTGGTACCGGCACTACCGCTCCCATTAAAAGGAGCAGAGTTAACCTTTCCTCCACCGCAGCGGCCTTGGCAGGCGAACTGCAAGGAGACTGCACGAACGAAGGGAGGACTGGGCTTGCAAATTCGAAGGCATACCCTTCTTGAACTACCTCCAACACCCACTCACTCATCTGACGTGACTCAGGCCCAGGTGGGAAAGAACTGCCGCAGACGTCCCCGTCCCCCTCCCCCCCTGACAGCACCTCCGCCCGGGCCCCCCTCACTTCACTGTGGCTTCCTCAGACCAGAGGAGGAGGAAGAGGTACCAAAACACCTCCCTGCTACTCGAAATCCCCAGAAACCCTGCACCCTAGAGAAGAAATGTCCTCTCTGAAAGGGCATCGAACGAGCTGATCAAAATCTCCAGGGGTCCCGAGCCCGAGACCACACAGGAGTGGGGTTGCGATTCTACTTTGGCCCGTCCTCAGGCGGTCTGCCTCCCTTGGACTCTCCCAGCTCCTTAACTTGTCCAGATCCTCCCTGAAAAGTAGCTCTCTTTTAAAGGGGAATTTGCTAAGGCGGGCCTTCGAAGAACCATCTGCCGCCCAACTGCAGAGCCAAAGATAACGGTGGGCCACTACCACAGAAGCCATATTCTTAGCCAAGCTCCTGATGAGATCATATTGGCTATCAGCTAGGTAGGCCGCCCCTGACTCAATCCTGGCAGCTTGTCCTGTCAATCCACCTGGTTGGTCATTGGGCAGCTGTAGCTGCTGCAACCACCTTAAGCAAACCTTGGCTACCCATGCCCCACATACCAAGGCCTGGAGTGCTAGAGCACTAATCTCAAAGGCTTGCTTCAGCAAAGTGTCCACCTTCCTGTCCTCAGCATCCTTGAGGACGGCACGTCCCTCCACAAGGATAGTTGTCTTCTTGGTAACTGCCGACACAGCAGCATCCACTCTGGGAGACCGAAGCAACTCTCTCCCCCCTTCTGGCAAGGGATACAAACGTGCCATAGACCGAACTCCCCCTAAACCAGAGTACGGCTGGTCCCATTCAGCTTGGATCATTTGTCTGACCACCCAATGGACCAGGAAAACCTTTTCTGATTTCCTAACTGCCTGAATGATCAGATCCTCCAAGGCCTACTCCTCCGGAGGGGAGCCTGTTGCCATATTGTGAACCTGCAAGGACTCGCCGGCAGCCAAGAGAGCAAATAGAATGCTAGGTATCATAAGGAAAGGAATGGAAAATAAAACAAAAGATATTATAATGCCTCTATATCGTTCCATGGTGAGACCGCACCTTGAATATTGTGTGCAATTCT
Source organism: Ichthyophis bannanicus (assembly GCA_033557465.1). Taxonomy (NCBI): domain Eukaryota; kingdom Metazoa; phylum Chordata; class Amphibia; order Gymnophiona; family Ichthyophiidae; genus Ichthyophis; species Ichthyophis bannanicus. The sequence goes on along the minus strand of CM066033.1, from coordinate 1,118,505,231 downwards.
GGTCGCCGTATCTTAAAAAGGATATAGAGTTATTAGAAAAGGTTCAGAGAAGAGCCACCAAAATGGTAAAGGGGATGGAAGGATACACCTATGAAGAAAGGCTAAAAAGGTTAGGGCTCTTTAACCTGGAAAAGAGATGGCTGAGGGGAGATATGATAGAAGTCTATAAATTAATGAACGGAGTGGAATGGGTAAACATAGATCGACTGTTTACGTTATCAGAATATAGAAAGACTAGGGGACATGCAATGAAGCTACAGGGTAAACTATTTAAGACTAATAAAAGAAAATATTTTTTCACGCAACGTGTAATCAAACTCTGGAATTTGCTACCGGAGGCTGTAGTAAAGGCTGTTAGTATAGCTGGGTTTAAAAAAAGGTTTGGACAAGTTCCTGGAGGAAAGGTCCATAAACCATTATTAAGAAGGGACCCAGGATATCAATGCTTGACCCAGTACAAGCATTGCGGAACCTGTCTCTTTTGGGGAAACTGCTAGGTACGTATGACCTAGATTGGCCACTGTTGGAAACAGGATACTGGGCTTGATAGACCTTGGTCTGACCCAGTATGGCATATCTTACGTTCTTATGAGAATTGAACTGTCTTACCATTGTGGGAGGGGGCATGCTCGAAAAATGGAGTTTGTACCCTTCTTTTATGATGGAGAGTGTCCAATGCTCTGCTGTTATCTGCCCACTTCTGGGGGCAAAGTGACAACATTCCTGGAATGGTGGAAGGCTCTGGTCCATTGAGAGCCAGGAAGGCTAGGTTCTCTAGATGAAGGTCAAAGGCCTTGTGGAGGCTGAGAAGGTTGAGGCTCAGCAGTCTTTGCTTTCCTTTGTTTGGGTGGTTGCTGACTTTTCCGGACAGGTTGACCTGCAGAGCGTCTCTGCTGGGAATAAGCAGGATAAAGCACAGTTACTTACCTGCAACAGGTGATTTCTGGGAACAGCAGGAATAAGTCTTCACATATGGGTACGTCGGTACCGACGGAGCCTGGCGGGAACGCTCCCCAGCTTCCCAAAAAGGAAAGCTTTTGGGAGCATCCCACAGCGCCTGCGCGCTGCCTTCCCGCCTTTCCTAACCGCCTCTCCTCAGTTCAAGTTTTAAGCTGAGACAAAGAGAGAGAGAGGAAAGGAAAGAGAGAGATACAACTCCTAGGGGAGGTGGGTGGGTTGTGAAGACTTATTCCTGCTGTTCCCAGAGATCACCTGTTACAGGTAAGTAACTGTGCTATCTCCAGGAACAAGCAGGAATGAGTCTTCACATATGGGGACTCCCTAGCTAGAGATGCCTGGGAGATACCTCAGGTTATGAGAGCCCGGGAAGGGCTCTACCTCCTCCTATAGAACTCAGGCATCCATTATGGGAAGGAGGGCAGGAGTTGATCAAGAATGGAACAGGTGTTTGAGAACAGCCTGACCAAACAAGGCATCCTGGCGGGAGTCCTTGTCCAAGCAGTAATGGGCTGTGAAGGTATGAACTGAGGCCCAGGTGGCCGCTCGACAGATCTGGTCAATGGACACAGAATTTAGATGAGCCATAGAGATGGCCATGGCCCTCACATTATGAGTTGTGACATGGCTCTCCAGAGAAAGGTTCTTACTCTGGTAGGCGTAAGAAATACACTGAGCAATCCAATTGGACAGTGTCCTCTTAGAGACTGGAAGTCCCAAATGAGAGGGATCAAAAGCAACAAAGAGTTGAGAAGACTTTCTATGTTGCTGTGTCCTATGTAAGTAAAAAGCAAGAGCTCTTTTACAATCCAGAGTATGAAGATTCTTTTCTGCACTTGATGCATGAGGAGCTGGAAAAATGACAGGTAAATATACCTCTTGATTAAGATGAAAAGGTAAGACCACTTTAGGCATAAAGTGAGGATTGGTCCTAAGGACTACCTTGTCATGATGGAACCTTGTATAAGGTGGAGTAGCCACTAAGGCCTGCAGTTCACTGATGCGGCGAGCTGAGGTGACTGCAATGAGGAAAATAACCTTCCAGGAAAGAAATTTCAAGGAAGTGGTGGCTAAAGGTTCAAAAGGTGGCTTCATAAGCTGACCAAGAACCAGATTTAAGTCCCATGCCACTGGAGGGGGTCTAATGGGAGGTTTAGTTAAAGTGAGGCCTCTCATGAATCTTGCAATAAGAGGATAAGAGGATAAGAGGAAATAGGTTGTCCATTGATAGGCTTAAGAGATGCTGCAATAGCACTCAAATGGACTTGTACTGAATTCGTCTTAAGACCTGCATTGGAAAGATGCAGGAGATATTCCAAAAGAGAATTCAAGGGTAGTGCTAGAGGGTCAAGACCCTTCTCAGTACACCAAATGGAAAACCTTTTCCATTTAAAAGCATAGGAACGTCTAGTAGAAGGTTTTCTGGAAGCATGGAGGATATCCCTCATTTGCTGAGAGAGATTCCAACCCTGAAGGTCTAGGCCTTCAGTAACCAGGCTCTGAGGTGAAGGGACATGGGGTTTGGGTGCCACAGAGTCCCTTCCACCTGGGAGAGAAGATCTGGAGCAGCCCCCAAGTCCAGGGAGGGGGCTTGGGAGCGGTGAAGAAGTAGAGGGTACCACACTTGGCGTGGCCAGCGTGGAGCTATGAGGATCATAGATCCTTGATCCCTCTGGAGTTTGAACAGAGTCCTGGGAATCAAGGGAATGGGTGGAAAGGCATATAGGAAGCCTTGAACCCAGTGAAGGAGGAAGGCATCCCTGGCCTCAACTCCCTGACACGGAATTCTGGAACAGAATCGGGGAAGATTGGCATTCCACGGACTTGCAAAGAGGTCTATGTCCGGGGTTCCCCATTCCTGGAAGATTCAGAGTACCTGGTCCATGTGCAGGGACCATTCGTGTGGAAGCAGAACTCGACTGAGTCTGTCTGCCCAAGAGTTTTGGATTCCTGGGAGGTATACAGCCAGGAGATGTATTTGATGCTCTCTGGCGAAGGCCCACAATCTTAGAGCTTAGTTGCAAAGCGACAGAGAGCCAGTTCCTCCTTGCTTGTTTATGTAGAACATGGCTACTTGATAGTCCTTATTCATACGGACAGTCTTGTAGCTTAGGAGGGTGTGGAAGACCTTGAGAGCTAGAAAAACTGCTCGAAGCTCCAAGTGATTGATATGAAGAGAGGCCTCCTGTGGAGACCAAGTGCCCTGAGTGGAGAGGTCTTGTAGATGAGCTCCCCAACCTGTTTGGGAGGCATCTGTTGTGAGGGTTGCCTGGGGCAACAACTGTTGGAAGGGAGACCCCAGCAACAGAATTTTGGTGGACATCCACCACTGGAGAGACCAAAAGAGATGTTTGGAGGTTGCTATTTGGTCAGAGAGCTCCTGATGCTTGAGTCCACTGGGTGGACAAAGGCCATTGAGCTGCTCTCATGTGAAGGAGAGCATAAGGTACCACATGCACTGTGGATGCCATGTGGTCTAGCAGTTGTAGCATCTCCCAGGCAGTTAAGTGATTTCTTGACTGAATTTGGGAGGCTAACTGCATTAGACGTTGGCAACGGGCCTGGGGAAGGTAGGCCCTTGCAGTGGTAGTATCCAACCAGGCCCCTATGAACTCTAGGGACTAAGTAGGGGTAAGCTGGGACTTTGGGAGGTTTACCACAAGTCCCAGATATTGCAGAATGCTCCTTGTTCGGTCCAGGGAAGTCTGGGCTTCTGACTGAGATGGAGCTCGGATGAGCCAGTCGTCCAGGTATGGGAATACAAATATTCCCAGAGTGCGTAGAAATGCAGCTACTATTGCCATGCATTTCGTGAACACTCTTGGAGCAGAGGCCAGACCAAAAGGAAACACTCTGTATTGGTAATGTTTTTCTTGAAAAAAAAAACGGAGGAACCTTCTGTGAGATGGATGGATGAGAACATGTGTGTACGCATCCTTGAGATCTAGAGAACAAAGCCAATCCTGACTCTGAAGATATGGAAGGAGAGTGCCCAGAGAAAGCATTTTGAATTTCTCCTTGCATAGAAATTTGTTCAATTCCCTGAGATCTAATATGGGTCTGTAGCCCCCTGTTCTCTTTGGAATCAGAAAATAGGGTGAGTAAAACCCTGACCCTTGTTGAAGAAGGGGTACTTTTTCTATTGCCCCTTGGGCAAGAAGGGTAGCTACCTCCTGACCTAAAAGGTCGAGAAGAGATGTTGGAGAATTGAAGTGTCTCACCATGGTGTAAGGAGGAAGGCTTGAGAAATGAAGCTTGTAGCCCTCCCTTATGATGGAGAGGGTCCACTGTTCTGATGTAATTTGCTCCCATCTGGGAGCAAAATGAGCTAACCTTCCTGGAATGGTGAGAGGTTCTGGCTGCTTTAGAGCCAGAAAGGCTAAGTCCTCTAGCATCAAGTCAAAAGCCCTGAGGAGGTTGAGTCTGCTGAGTTGCAGCAGCCCCTGTAGACTTAGGTCTGGCCTGCTTAGGTTGCTGACGCTTAGTAGCAAAGCGACCTGAAGATGATTGTTGGCCAGTAGTAGAAGTGAATCTCCCCTTTTTGAAAAAGAGACTTCTTGAAAGGTTTTTTCTTGGCAGGAATGGAGGTTGACTTTGAAAGTCTATCCAAAGCAGAATTTTCTGCATCCATTTGAGTGGCTTTTATTTGCCATTCTTTGCCAAACAGGTTTTCACCTGTACAGGGAAGATTTCCTAAGCCATCTTGGAGCCAGGGTTCGTTCTAAATCAGAAGCTTGGAGCCAAGCAATTCTGCGAGCAGCTATAGCAATGGCCGAAGCTCTGCTGGCACCTTCAAAGGAGTCAAAGGCTGCACGGTTGGAAAACTTTGAAATGTCTTGAGTATGCTAAAAGCAAGTAAGGAATACTTCCCTTTTATCCTCTGGAAGAAAAGGGAGGAAAGTGTGCAGTTTTTCTGCAATCTCTTTTAGAAACATACCCATGTAAAGACTATAGGAGTTGATTCTGGCAATAAGCATACTGGCTTGGAAGATTTTCCTACCAAATGCATCCAAAGTCCTACATTCTCTTCCTGGAGGGGCAGAGGAGTGTCTTTTTGCACTCTTTATCCTTTTCATAGCTGACTGCACCACAATAGAAGGGTGAGGAAGCTGTGTTTTATGAAAACCAGGACAAAGAGGGACACGATATATAGTGTCCAATCTTCGAGAATGAGGAGAGATAGTGAGAGGAGTATCCCATAAGTCAATCATGTGCTCATAAAGAATCTCATGAATTGGCAAGGTGACTGCCTCTTTAGGAGCCTTAGAATAACCAAAAATGTCTAATTTTTTAGCTCTAGGCTCTGACTCAGAGGTCACTGAAATAGAGAGTCCTTTAGCTACTTCTCTTATGAAGTCTTGAAAGGATAAGTCCTCTGGAGGAGACATCCTTCTTTTTGGAGAAGGTTCCTCAGGAAGGGATATAGATACTTCAGGAGACTCCTCTGATGTATCAGAATCTTAAGAGGAATCAAAGTATCGCCTGTCAGGGTGTTCTTCTAAAGCTCGATATGTGTACCGAGCAGTATCGACATCGGGCGTCATCGGTACCGGTTCGGTACAGGTAAGTAACTGTGCTATCTCCAGGAACAAGCAGGAATGAGTCTTCACAAATGGGGACTCCCTAGCTTTTGATGCCAGGGAGAGAGCCCAAAAGTTGTGTGTCCCTGGGACAGGGCTGCATTTCACCACCTGGATCTCTGGCATCCCATGAGCGATGGTGGGTAGGAGTTGATTAAGCATGAAACAGGTGTTTGAGAACAGCCTGACCAAACAAGGCATCCCGGCGGGAGTCCTTGTCCAAGCAGTAATGGGCTGTGAAGGTATGAACCGAGGCCCAAGTGGCTGCTCGACAGATGTCGTCGATAGACACAGAGTTCAGATGAGCCATTGAGGCTTGTCAGACGGCTGCCTGGGTGAGAATGTTCACAATCTTGGCAAGTGCATATATCAATATGATTTGCAAGGGATTGTGGGAAATGCAGTCCATTCACACCAGACACAGCTGCTCACAATAATTAGTTGTGCTTGAGTGTAAAGCCAATAAGATATTTATTTATGGGGTTATTTCTCCCAACACAGATATGCTTGGTAGCACATAAAACAGGATACTTGCTTTCAGTGTTAAACTTGGAAAAACAAAATCAGGAAAACAGTTGAACTTGTCAGGCAATCAAAGCAAAAGAATAAAGACCTGGTTGGTAACAAACTGGTCTTTTCTGTAGGCTTTAGCTAATATTTTCTTAGCAGTGTTTCAAACAACAAGCAAAACCCACCAAGAAGGGAAAAACTGTTCTTTTCAGGTTAACTTCTTATATCTTCACACATAGATTCAGAAGTGATTCCCTCAGAGCTCACAAGCAATTAGGTAAGGCTCAATTGCTAGCAGTTACCCAGCTGAAACCCCTTAGCTGGCTTGCTTTCTACTGCGTGGCTCAAATCCTACTTCAGGAGCTTTTCTGAGTAGATTAAAGAACAAGTTTGTATTTCTTTGTGATGGTTGCTGTACTTTGTAACAGAAAATTACCAAAGGAGTTTAGACAGAGAGCAATCCATATATTCACAGCCTATATCTAAGACTTCTCCCCCTTCCTCAACAATCATCGGTTCAATATCATGGATTGGCACAGAGGAATGTCTCAATGGAGCACTTTCAGGAGAATACTTGTTTCCCTGCTGTCTTTCAAGGTTATAGCTAGGGCATAGATCAGTGTTCATACCTGAGCTTCCATTGCTATTAGAGTTCCTCTCTAAATAGCCTGGCCAGTATGTAGTCCAGTTTTTGTCCAGCCTTCCAATCCAGATCCCTGGACAATGGATCTCTCTTCACATACCTTCTGGCACAGGACCTAGGGTCCCTTCCACGTGCAGCCGTCTCCCTCACAAGTACCGTCTGGAGATTCCTAGCTCTGCAGCACCATTCCTCTGGCTTTCCCCAGTCCAATGGTGTATGCTGGCCTTTTGAATGTCTCCCAGTATACGTGCTGCTCTGGACTCCTTTAGGCCTCCCAAATGCTTTCCTCTTCTTTCTTCCAAAGGGTTTCTTGCCCTCTCTGTCCGTCCGCACTGGCTTCTGCTTCTGATGATCCTCCAGATGAAACTAAGGATAATTCTGAGGATAATTCTCTGTAGAATAAACTCTACCTTTATTCTGCTTTGATGAGTGCTCCACCCTAGCACAGCGCAGTTGTGCTGAATCAGGCCCTGCCCTTTGAGATGAGTGCTTGGGGATTACCTCATAGTCCTCCTGATTGAACACACGTTTCCCCACTTCAGCTCCTCTAATGGCTGTTGGAAACCTGGTGCATTCTGGGACTAGTAGTCTTTTATGGGAAAATTCTGTTTTCTTATTTCTACCAGAACTGACAGGTTGCTTGTTCAGAGTCACTTCACCTTTTCTATAGCTCCTTCCTGAGCTATGATAAGCTTCCTTATCACAGGCTGCCATGGCTCTCACATTGTGAGCTGTGACATGGCCCTCCAGAGAAATGTTCTTGCTCTGACAGGCGAAAGAAATACATTGGGCAATCCAGTTGGAAAGAGTTCTCTTGGAGACTGGCTGTCCCAAATGAGAAGGATCAAAAGCAACAAAGAGTTGAGAGGACTTTCTATGTTGCTGTGTCCTCTGTAAATAAAAAGCTAGAGCTCTTTTACAGTCCATGAAGATTCCTCTCTGCACTTGAGGCATGAGGTCCTGAAAAAAAAAACAGGTAGGTAGACCTCTTGGTTGAGGTGAAAAGGCGAGACCACCTTAGGCATAAAGTGTGGCTTAGTTCTTTTTTTTTTTTTTTTTTTAATATTTTATTTTCCTTTTATAACACAACCAAAGTAAAAGACATACAGAAAGATACAAATACAAAACCATACATATAAAAGCAACCCCATAATTCCCCCCACCCCCATGCTTCTTCTCTGGGAAAGGAATACAACGTTCGGGTAATCAATGATTAGTTCTCATTCTTTGTAAACCAGTATAGAGCAAGTGAAGATCATGATAAATGAGTGTACATGATAAATGGAGTTAAACAGTTAGACGAGAGCATTTGGCAGTTTGCACATATTCATTGAGCATATTCCATTTAGAAACATGATGCAAGGTTTGGGCATGGGGAGCCATTCGGCGTGGTATCTGTTCATATTTACTATATAAACATACAAGATTCCACCACTCATGGGGACTTAGATGGGAGCTATTTTTCCAGTGTTTCGTGATTAAAGATATAGCTATACCCATTAAGAAATTTAGCAAAAAGCGGCCCGACTTTGGAAGAGAGGGGATCCCCGCCGCAGAGCGAAGTCCCACTATCCGCCAAGAGAGAGGCTCGTGAAATTGTAAAATGAGTTGGATACGACCCCAGACCCGACTCCAGAATTGCTGTAGTGTAGAACATTCATACATTATATGAGCTAGTGTGCCTGTGGCGGCGTGGCAATTCCAACACCTGTCATTAACATTGGCATTCCATTTGGCAAGCTTCACAAGCGTATAGAAACTTCTATGTGCAAAACAGAAGAGTGTCTGGGTTATCGATGCTGACCGAGAGACCCGAACAACTTTACTCCAGAAGAGGCTCCATCGCTCAGGAGTCAGTGTGATTTGTAGCTCCCGTTCCCATGTCTGTTGGACTGCGGGAATGCTACTGTTCTCATGATTGCTTAAAATTTTATAAAAGTTAGAGGCTACGCCAGATTGACTCCCGATATAGCGAATTATCTCTGCTAGACCTTCATCATTAGTTTCAGTTAGTGGAAGAATCCGAACACTCCTAAGGCAGTGCTGAAGCTGCACCCACTGGAAATAATTTCTTGCTAGTAAACCAAATTCCTCTTGCAATTCTTTAAAAGTTTTCCAGCGCTCATTGGCAATCAATTGGCAAGGCATCCATATCCCTTTGGAATACCAGGGGGTCCATGCTATCGGTTTATTTTGTATTTGAAGGCGCAAGTTATGCCATAGCGGGAGTCTATATGGCGGGCACTGTTGTGGTCCCTGAGACTGAATGAAAGTGTTAAAGGCAAGTAGTGTATCCACAACCATTGGTGGATGGTGGGAATCTAGTTGGAAGGTCATGCCGGGAAGGTAGGTAAGAGGAATTGGCCTACAGAGTTCCTCCTCAATGTCGAGCCAGACTGGCCTACCTTCTACCGGGGGGTCTAACCAACGGGCACCCTGTTTAAGAAGGAAAGCCTTATGATATTTAAGAAAATCTGGGAACCGGACCCCTCCATTTTCTTTGTCCGCCTGTAACTTACGCTTAGCTATCCTTGGTGGTTTGCCATGCCATAAATACCGAATCAGGAGACCTTCTATGTCTTTGTAGATGTGTGCAGGCAGGAGGCATGGTAGCATTTCTAGGATATAATTTATTTTGGGAACAATCATTTTGATTGTTTCCAGTCGGCCCCACCATGTGAGTGTTAAAGGAGACCACCGGTTGGTAAGATCACGCGCTTTGGAGATTAGCTCTTTAGCATTATGGCTAAGAGTATCTTCTAATGGATAACAATAATGAACCCCCAGGTATTTGACCATACGGGGCTGCCATACAAAGGGGAAAGCCTGCATGTCTGCAGCATGGACTCGATGATTCAAAGGGAAGGCAACAGATTTAGTCCAGTTAATCTTGTATCCCGAGAGTAGGGAATAGCTATCAATCTTTTTTAAAACAGCAGGGACGGAGTCCAAGGATACAAAAGCATGAGATCATCTGCATATGCAGAAAGTTTAATATCTCTATGTTGAAAGGGGGCTCCATGGATATCTGTGGCCTGTCGGATGAGGAGGGCTAGGGGTTCAAGTGCTAGATCAAAGAGCAGAGGAGATAAGGGACATCCTTGCCGAGTACCTCTGTGAAGATTGAACGGTTGAGACTTTGTGGCATTGGCAGAAATAGTGGCTGTCGGATGTGCATACAGAGTTTGAAGGTATCGGAGAAAGCCTTCCCCAAACCCATACCAGCGGAGAACCGCATATAGAAAGGGCCATTCTAATCGGTCAAATGCCTTTTCGGCATCAAGAGAGAGGCCGACGAGGGGTTGATCATGATGCGCTGCTGCAGCTAGTATATGACACAAGGTCCTGGCATTATCAGCAGTGGACCTACCAGGTATGAAACCACATTGGTCTGGGTGAATTAGAGCAGGCATTTTATCGGATAATCTAGTGGCCAGAATAGTTGCAAATATCTTGTAATCAGCATTAAGGAGGGAAATTGGACGGTAATTTGCAGTCAGCATCGGGTCTCTCCCCTCTTTCTCAAAGACTACAACATTTGCCGTCGAGAAAGATCCTGTAAAGGAGCTATCTTTGGCTAAAGCAGAGAAATAGAGTTGTAGGAATGGGGCCAAATCAGCGCTGAAAGTTTTGAAAAATTCTGCCGGGAGGCCATCTGGGCCGGCAGCCCGACCCGAGGCACATCGCTTGAGTGCGAATTGAATTTCTGAAAGAGTAAATGACTGGTCTAGTGACTCCTTGTCCTCTACAGAAAGGGTCGGTCGTTGTATACCAGCTAATAGCCGGTCAAAAGCCTCTGGGTCAAATTCACATTCTGATTGATAGAGGCGGGTATAGAAATCCCGAAAAAGCTCTACTATCTCTGTATCATTTGTGACTAAATTCCCCCCCGTTGGACTACGCAGAGCCGCTACACGTTTGGCTTCTTTTTGACCTTTCAGAGCGTTAGCTAAGAGTTTACCGGCACGATTGCTTTCCCGATAGTACGTCCCTTGCTGTAGTTCAATATTTTTGGCCGCTGCAGTCGTTAAGAGCGAATTATATTGGAAACGCAAGCGTTGCAAGCGAATCAACACACCTGGGTCAGTACGAGAGGTAAGAACACATTCACCGGCCTTGATCTGCTGCTCTAGTGCTAAGAGTTGCCGTTTACGCTGCTTCCCTAAACGGATTTGATAGCTAGTGATGGTTGCACGGATAGACGCCTTAAAGCCCTCCCACCATGCCCAGTTCATTGTATCATGGGGTGAATTAAAGTGGAAGTAATCTTGTATGGCAGCCCGTATGTCAGCCTGAAAATCCTGCTGTTCAAGCAGGGTCCGATCAAAATACCAAGCCCGTGGATTATCCCTCTGTGCACTAGTGTTTAAAAGGAAGGAAATAGCAGCATGGTCTGAAATGTGTAGAGAGTGTATCTTAGCTGTATCCGTGCTGGAGATTAATGCTTTGGATACGAGGAAAAAATCTATCCTAGATTGTGACTGATGTGGGGGGGAGAAAAACGTGAATTCTAAGTCCGAAGGGTGTAGCAGCCTCCACAGGTCTACTAAAGCTAGATCTTTAATCAAAGACGCTAGCGTGAGGTGACTCTTGGTGGGACCACTCGTTCTGGGTGGTCGCCTATCTACCAATGGATCAACCACCTGGTTAAAGTCGCCTCCTATTACTAACGAAGTATTGGCAGAAGCTTGTGCAACCTGGGCAAGGTTAGCAAAGAAAATAGGATCATCCACATTAGGAGCATATAAACATATACATGTCAGTTCAAGATTACCTACTTTAAGGTGGACTCGGGACCACCGACCCTCAGTATCAGAACTGCTATCTATAACAGTAGCTTGTAAGGATTTCCTAATCAAGATGGCTACCCCACATCTCTTCGCTATAGCGGGAGAGTAGGCGGCCACCATGTAGGGTTTAACATTGAGCTTCAGGGTCTCCTTAGCATTTAGATGCGTTTCTTGGAGAAAAACCAAATCAGCATTTTCGTGACTTAAGTAGCTAAGGATTTTCTTCCTTTTTATCGGATTATTAATACCTTTGACGTTCAATGACAAAAGCTTACATGGGGCCATAGAAATAACTGAGTCTATTCAAGACAAAAATATCATAATGCACACAATTTCCATTATCCCCCATCTTGACTGCTTGATTCAGAGAAGACCTAACCAAATCATATACAATAAGCACTATATCTGGTATTCCCCCAAACCAAAAGTAAACACCGAAGTGTAGTAGAGAAGAAGCATAACCCCAATGATTAATGGCGACCATATGTCTGCGGGAGGAAGCCCCAACGAGGGCCAAACATTCTACATATTAACTGTAATAGCTACATAGGCTCCGGAGCCCACCGAGGTGCATGCTATGGAAAGGTCCCTCACAGGAGAGTCCGACGGTCAGCAGGCCATGATAAGCTAGGCCGCAGGGCCTCCGATCCAGGCTGCATGTGCAGCGTCGACGACACAAAATGGCGATCAGTTCAAAATCGATGGGCAAATGAAAGGCCCCCGGTTCAGCGCATTTGGTCCGCTTCTTTGGCTTCCAGATAGGCCGCAAGCACGTCCGGATCCTCAAAAGTCCTGGTTTGATTATGAAGAGTAACTCTAAGTTTCGCCGGATACATTAGGCCATAGCGCGCTTGAAGCTGCTGCAAACGCGGTCGAAATTCGAGGAGTCTTTTCCTGCGGTCCACTGTGGGCTTCGCCAGGTCGGGGAAGAATGAAATCCGATGGCTCTCATAATCCAGCCGGGGGTTTGCACGGGCAGCGTTTAGAATTTGTTCAACTTGCTGATATCTCAACAATCGGAAAATGATGGGCCGAGGGGTCTTCCGGTTGAGCGCCAAGGTCGTGGGTACTCGATGGGCCCGATCAATCTCCAAATCCTTGGTGAACGTTGTTTTAAGCAAGGAGGGAAGCAATTTAGAGAGGAACTCTTTCATATCTCCTGATTCTGCTCCCTCCGGAATTCCCACGAGCCGTATATTGTTGCGACGGGCTCGGTTGTTACTGTCCTCCAGCTCCTTCTGAAGGGCCTGCATTTGTCGTTCGACCTTGTCCAATTTTGCCAAGCGGACCGCATGCGAGTCAAGAGTACCCTCCATTTTGTCCTGTCTCAGCGATAACCCCTCTAGCCTGTCCTGTAGCTTGCCGAGGTCTTCCCGCATGGATCTGAGTGCTTCACCATTGGATTGCACAAGTTCTTTCACGCCGCGGATCTCATCTAAGATCTCCCGCTGCATCGCGGGACCCTCCCGGAGTGGAACCATCTTCTGTGGGGACGGCGGCTCAGTTTTAGAACGTTTGCCATGGGAGTTCATTGAAGAGCCGAATTCTAGACACGCTGGCTTGTGCCCCGCCATCTCCCCGAGGCACCCCGGTAGGATCAGAGCCCAATTGAAAAGATAAGTTGTATTAAAGTCAGGATTCTGAGTAGGCCACTCGGGAGCTTCAGCGTTAAGCGTCTATCCCGCTGGACATCAGGCTCCACCCCCAAGTGTGGCTTAGTTCTGAGGACCACCTTGTCATGATGGATCCTTGGGTAAGGTGGATTAGCTACTAGTGCTTGCAATTCACTGATGCAGCGTGCTGATGTGAATGCGATGATAAAGATAACCTTCCAAGAAAGGTATTTCAAGGAGGTAGTAGCTAAAGGTTCAAAAGGCGGCTGCATAAGCTGACAAAGAACAAAATTTAAGTCCCATGCCACCGGTGGTGGTCTAATGGGAGGCTGTGTCAAAACGAGGCCTCTCATGAACCTTGCTACAAGGGGATGAGAGAAAACAGGTTGTCCATTTAGAGGCTTGAGGGAAGCGGCAATAGCACTCAGATGGACTCTTACTGAATTTGTCTTAAGGCCTGCATTAGACAGATGCAGGAGATAATCCAGCAACGATTCCAGAGGTATAGCACGGGGATTAAGACCCTTTCCAGAACACCAGATGGTAAACCTTTTCCACTTGAAGGCTAAGAACGTCTAGTGGAAGGTTTTATGGAAGCATAAAGAACATCATTCACCTGTTGAGAAAGAGGAAGATCTTGGAGATCTAGGCCTTCAGCAACCAAGCCCTGAGATGCAGAGACTGGGGCATTGGGATGCCACAACTTTCCGTCCTCCTGAGAGAGGAGGTCTGGAGCAGACCCTAATTCTAGGGAAGGAGCTTGAGAGAGATGTAGAAGCAGAGGGTACCACACTTGCCGTGGCCAATGTTGAGCTATGAGAATCCTGTGGCCTCTGTCTCTCTGAAGTTTGAACAGGGTTTTGGGAATTAGGGGAATGGGTGGAAAGGCATACAGGAAGTCTTGACACCAATGAAGGAGGAAAGCATCCCTTGTCTGAGCCCCCTGAGCAGGAGCTCTGGAACAGAACCGGGGAAGTTTGGAATTCCACGAACTTGCAAAGAGTTCTATGTTCGGGGATCCCCAAAGTTGAAAAAGAGTAGTTACTCACCTGTAACAGGTGTTCTCCAGGAGCAGCAGAAATCAGTCCTCACATATGGGTGACGTCGGCGCCGACGGAGCCCTCGCGGAGCAATTTTCCCCAGCTTTCAAAGAAAGCCTTTGGGAATTGCAGCGCGCATGCGCGGTCCTCTTCCCGCCCAAGGGTGCCATCTTGCTCAGTCTGATGACATAGCTAAAAGACAGCAAAAAAACGAAAGCATAGAACTGCAACTCCAAGGGGAGGAGGGAGGGTTGTGAGGACTGATTCCTGCTGCTCCTGGAGAACACCTGTTACAGGTGAGTAACTACTCTTTCTCCATGACCAAGCAGGAAGCCAGTCCTCACATATGGGACTCCCAAGCTTAGGGCTACCAGAGACCCTAAGCACAAAAAAGGAGCTCCCTCAAGCTCAGTAGCACAGAAGGAAGGAATCTTCTCTGAATACACCTCCAACCGGTAGCCCAACATCCGGGACGGAGGGTAGGAGTTGCCTATACCTCAAGGAGATTACGGAGGACTGCCTGTCTGAAAGCACTGTCCCTGCTGGACTCCCTCTCCAGGCAGTAATGGGCTGCAAAAGTCTGGCTTGAAGACCAAGTAGCGGCCCGGCAGATGTCTGCCAATGGAACAGAGCAGAGGTAAGCCACTGACGTAGCCTTCGCCCTAACACGATGAGCCGTGACTCGACCTTCCAACGAGAGGCCAGCTGCCCCATAAGCCCAAGCGATACAGTCAGCAATCCAGATGGACAGAGTACGCTTGGAGACAGGGAGCCCCAACTTATTGGGGTCATAAGAGACGAAGAGCTGAACAGCCCTTCTGTGCTCCCGCGTACGGTCAAGGTAGAAGGTTAACGCCCTTCTACAGTCCAGTGTATGCAGGACCATTTCAGCCCGGCTGGAGTGTGGCCTGGGAAAGTAGATCGGAAGCACCACCTCCTGGTTGATGTGAAAAGGGGAAACCACTTTGGGAAGAAACTTAGGGTGAGTCCGCAGGACTACCCTATTCTTGTAGAACCTAGTGTAAGGAGGATCAGATACTAGGGCCTGTAGCTCACCAACGCGTCAAGCAGAAGTGAGGGCCACCAAGAACAAGGTTTTCCAAGAAAGAAAACTAAGATGACAGGTAGCCATAGGTTCAAAAGGCGGACAGGTAATGTGCTGTAAAACCACATTGAGATCCCAGTCCGGGGCTGGTGGGCGCAAAGGTGGTTTAAGGAGAAGGAGGCCTCTGAGAAAACGAGCCACTAGAGGGTGGCTGGAAAGAGGTCTGCCATCCACCGGCATGTGATGCGCAGAAAGAGCACTGAGGTGGACCCTGACTGAGTTGGACTTAAGTCCAAGATTGGAGAGGGAAAGCAAGTACTGCAAGACCACTGATGCTGAACAGGAGAAGGGATCTTGAGACTGCTGAGCACACCAGACGGAGAACCGACGCCACTTAAGAGCGTAGGACTTCCAGGTCGAGGGCCGCCTGGAGGCCAAGACGACTTCCTCCACATCTGGAGGCAGGCGGAGGGGAGCAAGGACTACCCTTTCAGCAGCCAGGCCATCAGATGAAGGGACCGGAGGTTGGGGTGCAGGAGAGTCCCCTGATCCTGTGATAGGAGGTCGGGTTGAAACCCCAGAGGAAGAGGAGTGTCCACCGCCAGCTGCATCAGAAGCGGGAACCAAGGTTGTCTCGGCCACCGGGGAGCCACTAGGATCATCGAGGCTTTGTCTCTGAGAACCTTGAAGAGTGTCCGGGACACCAGCGGCATGGGAGGAAAGGCATACAAGAGGCCTGTGGACCATGGAATCAGAAAAGCATCCGCCGCTACTCTGAGAGGATGCGGTTGTCGAGAGCAGAATCTGGGAAGTTGCCGGTTCAGAGGACTGGCAAACAGATCCATGGTGGGGAGGCCCCACTTGAGAAAGACCCGCTGAACCACCAACGGATCCAAATTCCACTCGTGTGGCTGGAGGATCCTGCTTAGCTTGTCTGCGAGGTAATTTTCCTGACCTGGGAGATAGACAGCTTTGAGGAGGATGCCGCGGCCGACGGCCCAAGAGCACAGCTTCTGCGCCTCCTGACAGAGAAGGAAGGAGCCTGTGCCGCCTTGTTTGTTCACGTAGAACATTGCAACCTGATTGTCTGTCTGGACCAGCACCGACTAGTGAGAAATCAGGTGAGAGAAGGCTCTGAGAGCTAGGTGGATGGCTCTGAACTCCAGGAAGTTTATCTGCTGAGCAGACTCCCAAGGAGTCCAGAGGCCTTGAGTACATGTCCCTTGGCAATGTGCTCCCCAACCCAGGAGAGAAGCATCGGTCGTCAGGACCTGAGAAGGCGGAGGGGGCTGAAAAGCCACTCCTAGCACTAGGTTTGGCAGATGAAGCCACCATTGTAGAGAAGAGACCAGTGGGTCGGAGATCTTTACGGAGTCCACTAGGCTCCCAGTGGCCTGATGCCATTGAGTGCGAAGGCACCATTGAGCAGGGCGCATGTTGAGGCGGGCATTGGGGGTCACATGGACTGTGGAAGCCATATGGCCGAGCAGTCGCAGAAACTGCCTGGCAGAGACTAGGGAATTGCTGCGAAAGTGGCTGGCAAGATCCATGAGTCTGTGTGCTCTGTCGAGAGGCAGAAAAGCTCGCGCCTGAAGAGTGTTCAATCTTGCGCCGATGAACTCGAGATCCTGAGAGGGGAGCAAAGTGGACTTTGCGAAGTTTATGACAAAGCCCAAGTACTGAAGCAGAGCCACAGTGCGGTGCGTGGCGTGAATGGCTTCTTGGGAAGACTGTGCTCTGATGAGCCAGTCGTCCAGGTATGGAAATACAAAAAGGCCTTGAAGTCTTAGATAAGCCGCCACCACTGCTAGACATTTGGTGAACACCCTTGGTGCGGAGGATAGGCCAAAGGGTAGTACTCTGTACTGGTAATGATTGCCCCCCACAACAAACCTGAGATATTGTCTGTGGTTGGGGTGAATGAGGATGAGTGTAGGCATCCTTTAGATCTAAGGAGCATAGCCAGTCTCCCTGCTGGAGGAAGGGCAGCAGGATTCCAAGGGTAAGCATCTTGAACTTTTCTTTTGCGAGGAACTTGTTGAGGTTGCACAAGTCCAGGATGGGTCTGAGGCCTCCCGTTCTTTTTGGTATCAGAAAGTACCTGGAGTAAAACCCTTGACCCCTCAGGTGGTGGGGCACCGGTTCCACAGCCTGTTCCTGAAGAACACTTGCTAACTCCTGAAGGAGTAAGTCCCTGTGCAGAGGGAGTCGAAGAGGCTCCCCTGGAAAATAGGAGGGAGGTACCTGGTGAAAGTGAAGAAGATAGCCCTTTTGAACTATGTGAAGCACCCAGGTATCTGTGGTGATGTTGGACCACCTGTGGGCAAAGTGGACCAGCCGGCCTCCTGTGCTGAGAGAAACCAGCTGAGGGGGAGAGGCTATGCTGATGAAGTCAAAAACCCCCACCCTGCTGAGCAGGGGCCGGTGGTGCAGGCTTGGGGGCTTGCTGCCTACGGGACCCATTACCCCGTCCCTTGGCCTGCTTACCCTGTGGGGGAGCTGCTGAGTCCTGATAATGAGGGTAGTGTTGATAGGCAGCCGCCTTCCTCGGGTAAAAGGGCTTTTTCCCCCGAGCCCTTCTTCTTCTGAGAAGGGGCAGAGGTCTTCCTTGAGAGACGAGTCCTGGTGAGAGTCTCGGTCTCGATCTGTGCAGCCTTTTCATCCATGGGCTTGCCAAAGAGGTTTTCACCTCTGCAGGGGACATCGACCAACTTGTCATGCACCCATGGCTCGAGGTCGGATGTCTGAAGCCAAGCCTGGCGGCAGCCACCGATGCCGGCTGCGGCTACTCGAGCCGATGCCTCAAAACCATCGTAGGCTGCTCAAGAGATAAACTTTGAGCACTCCCGAATACCAGTTGACAAGGTTTGGAACCTCTGCAAAGGTTCGTCGGAGAGACCAGCAGAGAACCCGGCTATTTCTTTAGCCAGGTCTCGGAGATACATGCCCATGTAGAGCTGGTAGGTCTGGACTCAACAAGAAAGCATAGAGCCCTGGAAACACTTCCTACCGAGGGCATCCAGGCTCTGAGCCTCCCGACCGGGAGGCACCGAGGAGTGCATTTTCTGACTCTTAAGTCTATGCATGGCCGATTCCACCACCATGGAATGCTGCGGTAGTTGTGCCTTTTGGAACCCGGGGCTCTTGCGGACTCGATAAATGGAATCGACCCGCTTGCTTAACACCGGCGACGACGCCGGGCTCTCCCACATGCGGAAGAGAAGTCGTTCCAGCATCGGAGGAACCGGTACAATAAAGGCCTCCTTCGGGGGAGAGTCATATTGGAGGGCGTCGAGTTCTTCGATTCGAGGTTCCTCCTCGGGATCCGCGGGGAAGGCCAAGGCCTTGGCCATATCCCGAACGAAGTCCGAGAACCGGGTATCCTCCGGGGGGGACCTTCTCCAAGGTTCGGACTCGGGGGAGTCCGATGGGACACACCGAGTCCGAAAAGAACCAGGTGACTCTTCGTCCTCGGATTCCCAGGCTGACTCCTCGGAGGTGGAGTCGAGCGGCTCCGGTCGGGAGGGCATCGATGCCGTCCGCCCCGACGCCGAGGGAGTCAGCGTCGACGACCTCGGTCCCGAACGGGAGGCCAAAGGAGACCGCGACCGAGGATCGACTCGAGTCCTCATGGACTCGAGGATCGGCTCGGTCTCAGGGGTCGACTTGGACGTCAACGTCCTGGTGGTCAGGGCAGAAGCACAGGCGAGGCCAGCGATCAATGCCCGCTGTTGGTCCATAAAGGCAGCGAAACTGCTCTCCAAGGCCATCAACCTGACTCCGAGCTCAGGAGACCCAGCAGCCCCCGACTCGAGCCCCGACGGCGTCGGGCCCGACGTCAGGTCCTTCGGAGGCGAGTCCACGAGGACAACAGTACTCACGTGAGCTGGCGAGTCCATCTCGAGACGAGGATGTTTAGAAGGCCTCTCCATCTCAGAGGACCCGGGACGGGAATCGGGGCTATGCGACCTGGCCCTCGAGGAACCAGGAGCGTCCACCGACCCCGCTCTCACGGGTTTCTTCTTCCGATGATGTTCCCGGGAAGGAGACCCCTGTTCAGAGGAACTGCGACGATGCTACGGACCAGAGTCCCGAGACGTCGAAGCCTCTGACGAGGTCCGAGTCCGGCCGGAGTCAGAGAAGATACGTTCCCGCTGATGCTGCCGACTCAACGCTTTTGAGGACATTTTGCCACACGGACCACAGATCATCGGGTCATGATCGGGTCCGAGGTAGCGGAGGCAGTAGTCGTGTGTGTCGGTAAGAGACATGAGTTTCTTACACCGATCACACTTCTTAAACACGCTGGCAGCCATCGGGGGAAAAAGGGCCCCTGCGAGGTCAAAAGACCAGGCTGCCAGTGAAAAAGAAAAAAAGCGCGAAATCTGTCACGAAGGACAAAAAACCGAAAAATAAAGAACGGACTCGCAACCGGCATCGCGAGTCCGGGCGGGAAAAGAACCGGCGTCGAACCGAGAAAAAACAAATAAAATCAACTTTTCTAGCGGGGAATTACAAACAACGTCTGTAGGGCTCCGCGGAAAAAAGAAGACTGAGCAAGATGGCACCCTTGGGCAGGAAGAGGACCGCGCATGCGCGCTGCAATTCCCAAAGGCTTTCCTTGAAAGCTGGGGAAAATTGCTCCGCGAGGGCTCCATCGGCGCCGACGTCACCCATATGTGAGGACTGACTTCCTGCTTGGTCCTGGAGAAATCTTGGATACCTGGTCCATATGTAGGGACCATTCGTGTGGAAGCAGAACGCGACTGAGTCTGTCTGACCAAGAGTTTTGAACCTCTGGAAGATAGCACAGTTACTTACCTGTAACAGGTGATCTCTGGGAACAGCAGGAATAAGTCTTCACATATGGGTACGTCGGTACCGACGGAGCCTGCGCGGGAACGCTCCCCAAAAAGGAAAGCTTTTGGGAGCATCCCACAGCGCCTGCGCTCTGCCTTCCCGCCTTTCCTAACCAACTCTCCTCAGTTCGAGTTTAAAGCTGAGACAATAGAGAGAGAGAGGAAAGGAGAGATAGAAAAGAGATAAAACACCTAGGGGAGGTGGATGGGTTGTGAAGACTTATTCCTGCTGTTCCCAGAGATCACCTGTTACAGGTAAGTATCTGATCTCTCCAGGAACAAGCAGGAAAGAGTCTTCACATATGGGGACTCCCTAGCTGAGATGCCTGGGAGATCCCCAAGGATCTGAGACCCTGAAAGGGGTCTGCGTCCTCCTATGGATCTCAAGCATCCATCCAGGGAAGGAGGGCAGGAGTTGTTTAAGAATGAAACAGGTGTCTGAGGACAGCCTGACCAAACAAGGCATCCCGGAGGGAGTCCTTGTCCAAGCAGTAATGGGCTGTGAAGGTATGAACCGAGGCCCAAGTGGCTGCTCGACAAATGTCGTCGATAGACACAGAGTTCAGATGAGCCATTGAGGCTGTCATGGCTCTCACATTGTCAGCTGTGACATGGCCCTCCAGAGAAATGTTCTTGCTCTGACAGGCGAAAGAAATACATTGGGCAATCCAGTTGGAAAGAGTTCTCTTGGAGACTGGCTGTCCCAAACGAGAAGGATCAAAAGCAACAAAAAGCTGGGAAGACCCTCTATGTTGCTGTGTCCTTTGTAAGTAAAAAGCAAGAGCTTTTACAATCTAGAATATGAAGACTCCTCTCTGCACTGGATGAATGAGGAGCTGGAAAAAAGACAGGTAAATATACCTCTTGATTAAGATGAAAAGGTGAGACCACTTTAGGCATAAAGTGTGGATTTGTCCTAAGAACTACCTTATCATGATGGAACCTTGTATAAGGTGGATTACCCACTAAGGCCTGCAGTTCACTGATGCGGCGAGTAGAAGTGACTGCAATGAGGAAAATAACCTTCCAGGAAAGGAATTTCAAGGAGGTAGTGGCCAAGGGTTCAAAAGGTGGCTTCATAAGCTGACCAAGAACCAAATTTAAGTCCCATGCCACCGGAGGAGGCCTAATGGGAGGTTTAGTTAAAGTTAGGCCTCTCATGAATCTTGCAATGAGGGGATGAGAGGAGATAGGCTGTTCATTCATGGGCTTAAGGGATGCTGCAATAGCACTTAAATGGACTCTTATTGAATTTGTCTTAAGTCCTGCATTGGAAAGATGCAGGAGATAATCTAACAGAGAAGTTAAAGGTAGTGCTAGAGGGTCAAGACCCTTTTCAGCACACCAAATGGGAAATCTTTTCCACTTAAAAGCATAGGAACGCCTAGTGGAAGGTTTTCTGGAAGCATGGAGGATATCCTTCACTTGCTGAGAAATATTGTAGTCTTGAAGGTCTAGGCCTTCAACAACCAAGCTCTGAGGTGAAGGGACTTGGGGTTTGGGTGCCACAAAGTCCCTTCCTCCTGGGACAGGAGGTCTGGAGCAGCTCCCAAGTCCAGGGAGGGGGCTTGGGAGAGATGCAGAAGTAGAGGGTACCAAACTTGGCGTGGCCAGCGTGGAGCTATGAGGATCATAGATCCTTGATCCCTCTGGAGTTTGAATAGAGTCTTGGGAATCAAGGGAATGGGTGGAAAGGCATACAGGAAGTCTTGACCCCAATGAAGGAGGAAGGCATCCGTGGCCTGAACTCCCTGACACGGAATTCTGGAACAGAACCGGGGAAGTTTGGCATTCCACGGACTTGCAAAGAGGTCTATGTCCGGGGTTCCCATTCTTGGAAGATTCTGAGTACCTGATCCATGTGCAGGGACCATTCGTGTGGAAGCAGAACTCGACTGAGTGTCTGCCCTAGAGTTTTGGACTCCTGGGAGGTATACTGCCAGGAGATGGATTTGATGCTCTCTGGCGAAGGCCCATAATCTTAGAGCTTCGTTGCAAAGCAACAGAGAGACAGTTCCTCCTTGCTTGTTTATGTAAAACATGGCTACTTGATTGTCCGTATGAATGAGGACTGTCTTGTAGCTGAGGAGGGTATGAAAGACCTTGAGAGCTAGAAATACTGCTCGAAGTTCCAAGTGGTTGATATGAAGAGAGGTCTCCTGTGGGGACCAAGTACCTTGGGTGGAGAGGTCTTGTAGATGAGCTCCCCAACCTGTTTGGGAGGCATCTGTTGTGAGGGTTGCTTGTGGTAACAACTTTTGGAAGGGGGACCCCAGCAACAGATTTTGAGTGGACATCCACCATTGGAGAGACCAAAAGAGGCGTTTGGAGGTTGCTATTTGGTCTGAGAGAGCTCCTGAAGCTTGAGTCCACTGGGTGGACAAAGTCCATTGAGCTGCTCTCATGTGTAGGCGAGCATAGGGTATCACATGTACTGTGGAAGCCATGTGGCCTAGCAGTTGCAGCATCTCCCTGGCAGTTAAATGGTTCTTTGACTGAATCTGGGAGGCTAACTGCACTAGACGTTGGCAACGGGCCTGAGGAAGGTAGGCCCTTGCAGTGGTAGTATCCAACCAGGCCCCTATGAATTCCAGGGACTGAGTAGGGGTAAGCTGGGACTTTGGGAGATTTACCACAAGTCCCAGATACTGCAGAATGTGCCTTGTGCGGTCCAGGGAAATCTGGGCCTCTGACTGAGATGGAGCTCGGATGAGCCAGTCGTCCAGGTATGGGAAGACAAATATTCCCAGAGTGCGTAGAAATGCAGCAACTATTGCCATGCATTTGGTGAACACTCTCAGAACAGAGGCCAGACCAAAAGGAAGCACTCTGTATTGGTAATGTTTTTTCTGGAAAAGAAAACATAGGAATCTTCTGTGAGATGAATGGATGGATGAGGACATGTGTGTACGCATCCTTGAGATCTAGAGAACAAAGCCAATCCTGGCTTTGAAGGTATGGAAGGAGAGTGCCTAGAGAAAGCATCTTGAACTTCTCCTTGCATAGAAATTTGTTCAATTCTCTGAGATCTAAGATGGGTCTGTATCCCCCTGTCTTCTTTGGAATGAGAAAATAGGGGGAGTAGAACCCTGACCCCTGTTGAAGAAGAGGAACTTCTTCTATTGCCCCTTGGGCCAGAAGGGTAGTCACTTCCTGACCCAGAAGGTCGAGAAGAGATGTGGGAGAATTGAAGTGTCTCACCATGGTGTGGGGAGGAAGGTCTGAAAAATGAAGCTTGTAGCCCTCTCTTATGATGGAGAGGGTCCACTGCTCTGATGTTATTTGCTCCCATCTGGGAGCAAAATGAGCTAACCTTCCTGGAATGGTGAGAGGTTCTGGCTGTCAGAGCCAGAAAGGCTAAGTTCTCTAGCATCAAGTCAAAAATCCTGAGGGGGGTGAGACTGCTGAGTTGCAGCAGCCACTGTAGACTTAGGCCTGGCCTGCTTAGGTTGCTGACGCTTAGTGGCAAAGCGACCTGTGGAAGATTGTTGGCCAGAAGTAGAAGGAAATCTGCCCTTTTTGTAAAAAAAGACTTCTTAAAAATCTTTTTCTTGGCAGGAATGGAGGTTGACTTTGAAAGTCTATCCAGAGCAGAGTTCTCTGCATCCATTTGAGTGGCTTTTATTTGCCACTCTTTGCCAAATAGATTTTCACCTGTACAGGGCAGATTTCCTAAGCCATCTTGAACCCAGGGTTCTAAATCAGAAGCCTGGAGCCAAGCAATTCTGCGAGCAGCTATGGCAATGCCAGATGCTCTGCTGGCACCTTCAAAGGAGTCAAAAGCTGCCCTGTTGGAAAACTTTGAAAAGTCTTGAGTATGCTGAAACCAAAGGAGGAATTCGTCCCTTTTATCCTCTGGAAGCAAAGGGAGGAAGTTGGGCAGCTTTTGTGCAACCTCCTTTAGAAACATACTCATTAGGGTGGTCCATAAAAATGAATTCCTGAATTCCTTTGCTCCCTGGCCTGATTCTGGTTCCATTTAGGTAGAAAACACTGTGTACAAAGTTTGAAGCCAATCAAATAATATTTAGGGGTGGCTCAACAAGTCTTGAGATTTCCCCCTGGGAGCAGATGACAAAATGTTGCATCATTTTGTATCATCCACTCAGTTCTACGCTGATTACATTTGATTGCGTCATATTTGAACTAATCTCGTCTGAGTGGTGGCAAAGACATTGTACTATTATCTTTGTATCTTTATTCTTTTCAGATGGCGAAAAAACGTACTTTTTCTCTCATTGAAGAAATGTCCACCGCAATTCTGGGGGCCAAGCTCCCCAGCAAGGAGCAAGTGTTTAATGTCATATGGTGATGTAAAAATACACTCAACAAAGGCGTTAGTGAAAGTGCATGTATTGTAACAAGTGAAGTAGAAGCTTACTGGGAAAAGGCCAGGCTTCCTGTTCAAAGAAATGACAAAATTCAAGAAAAAATAAAGAAATTGTTCAATCAGTGGAAACTTTTGAAGAAAAACAAAAAGGGAGAGGAGGGAAACAAGAGGCAAATGAAAAAGAATTCCAGGTTGAAATGAAAAACCTATTTGATGTGGCGCATGCCAATGCAATGTCTTTAATTCATATTCAAGACGACAAAGAATTCTTAATAGCGCAACGAGAACCAGGGCGCCGCGGCTCAATGTGCGCGATGGACAAGAAACTGGCCGACACGGAAGCAAGATCGCAACAGCAAGAAGAACTGAAAAGGCGCAGACAAAAACATGTTGCCGAAGCCGAGGCAACTACAAGCCAAGTTCAGCTGGAAAGATCTTCTTCCTCTGCAGAGTCAGGTGAAGACTCGTCGACATCTGCGGATTCAGATAACGGACAGAAGAAAGCAACTCCACAAACGAAGCAGTTTCGACCTAACAATGTCAGGACCCCAGAGCTTACAGCAGCCCTGGATCGGACAGGGACAACGGATCGCAATGCTCTGTTTGTGGTAGCTGAAACCGCCAGAAGTCTGGGACATTATCCTGGGGAGCTCAATATCAGCCACTCCAGCGTCAAGAACCATAGAGAAAAGCACCGTCAGCAACAATGGACGGACCTGCACAATGCATTCAAAGCCGAAGGCCAAGTTCCCATGAGGGAAGGGTTAGGACAGCAGTTACAGTAGGTGATTCGATCATTAGGCATGTAGATAGCTGGGTGGCTGGTGGACGTGAGGATCGCCTGGTAACATGCCTGCCTGGTGCGAAGGTAGCGGACCTCACGCGCCACCTAGATAAGGTCTTAGATAGTGCTGGGGAGGAGTCTGCTGTCTTGGTACATGTCGGTACCAATGACATAGGAAAATGTGGTAGGGAGG
The DNA here is from genome assembly GCA_033557465.1 of Ichthyophis bannanicus. Lineage (NCBI taxonomy): Eukaryota > Metazoa > Chordata > Amphibia > Gymnophiona > Ichthyophiidae > Ichthyophis > Ichthyophis bannanicus. Next base: position 1,118,479,887 of record CM066033.1, on the reverse strand, counting down.
TTCTGGAAGCTAAATTTAGGCTTTTAGGTAGGAAGTTGAAATCCAGAACTTCCAAGGTAGCGTTCTCCGAAATGCTTCCCATTGCACGCGCAGGACCCAAAAGGCAGGCAGAGCTCCCGAGTCTCAATGCGTGGATGAGACAATGGTGCAGATATGAGGGGCTTGAATTTGTTAGGAACTAGGGAACATTCTTGGGAAAGGAGGGGCTCTTCCGAAGGGATGGGCTTCACCTTAACCGGGATGGAACCAGGCTGCTGGCATTAACCTTTAAAAAGGAGATAGAGCAGCTTTTAAACTAGATGATAGGGGAAAGTCGACAGTCGCCCAAGAGCGCATGGTTCGGAAGAATGTATCCTTGAAGGATACTACAAAAAGCAGAGAGGTTCCAAAAAAGAGTAAAGTAGCCCAAATGCCCTCAAGTATGGAGCAGACAGAGCTTAAAGATCCCAAATTACCCATGTCTACCAATAGTCAAATTAATATGAATAAAATACAGTCTCTAAAATGCTTGTATGCAAATGCAAGAAGTCTACAAAACAAGATGGGAGAGTTAGAATATATAGCACTAAACGAGAGGTTGGATATGATTGGAATATCAGAGACATGGTGGAAGGACGACAACCAGTGGGACACTGATACCTGGGTACAAACTGTATCGTAATGATAGAGCTGATCAAATTGGTGGAGGGGTTGCGCTCTATGTTAGAGAGGGCATTGAGTCAGAAAGGATTAAAGTTTTGCAGGAAACAAAATTTGCTGTAGAATCTCTATGGATTGAAATTCCATGTAAAAAGCGGAAGGCGATGGCAGTGGGGGTGTACTATCGTCCGCCTGGCCAGAATGAAAAAATGGATGATTAAATGCTCAAAGAAATCAAGGAAGCTAGCAAACATTACAGTGCAGTAATAATAATGGGTGATTTCAATTACCCCGATATCAACTGGGTTAGTGTCACAGCAGGACATGCTAGGGAGATAAAGTTCCTAGATGAAATAAATGACTGCTTCTTGGAGCAGCTGGTTCATGAACCAACCAGAGGGGAAGCCATATTAGACCTAGTCCTTAGTGGAACACCAGATGTAGTGCAAGAGATAAGGGTGTTGGGGCCACTTGGCAATAGTGATCATAGCATGATCGCCTTTGATTTAATTAGTGGAGGAGGGATAGTAAGGAAATCCACAGTACTACCTTTTAACTTTCGAAAGGGAGACTATGATAAAATGAGGAAAACAGTTAAGAAAATACTAAAAGGAGCAGTTGCAAAGGTTAAAGACTTACATCAAGCTTGGGTGTTGTTTAGAAATACTATCTTGGAAGCCCAAGCCAGCTTTATTCCATGCTTTAAGAAAAGTGGAAGGAAGTAAAAAAAACTGCCAGCATGGTTTAAAGGTGAGGTCAGAGAGGCTGTTGCCAAGAAAGCATCTTTCAGGAAATGGAAAAAAGAGCCAAACGACGAAACCTGGAAACAGCACAAGCACTGGCAAGTCAAATGCAAGGCATTAATAAAGCAGGCAAAGGGAGAATTTGAGAAGAAGCTTGCTGCGGAAGCATAAACGAAAAATAAAGTTTTTTTCAAGTACATTCGCAGCAAAAAACCTGTGAGAGAGTCAGTTGGTCCATTAGATGATAGAGGCATTAAAGGGGCACTAAGAGGTGACAAGGCGATAGCAGAGAGACTGAATGAATTCTTTGCTTCGGTCTTTACTGAGGAAGATATAGGGATGTTACCCATGACTGAAGTGGTTTTTAAAGGTGCAGAAGAGTTGAAGGAAATATCGATACATCGGGAAGATGTATTACAACTATTAGATAAACTGAAGAGTAGCAAATCACCTGGGCCGGATGGTATACATCCAAGGGTGTTGAAAGAACTGAAATATGAGATTGCAGACCTGCTATTAGTAATCTCTGAATCATTAAAATCATCTCTAATTCCTGAAGATTGGAGGATAGCCAATGTAACACCAATTTTTAAAAAGGGTTCCAGGGATGATCCGGGAAACTACAGACCGGTGAGCTTGACGTCAGTACCGGGAAAAATGGTAGAAACCATCATAAAGAATAAAATTATTCAGCATTTAGAAAGTCATGGCCTAATGGGAGACAGCCAACATGGCTTTCGACAAAGAAGATCTTGCCTTACTAATCTGTTATGTTTTTTTGAAGGTGTGAATAAACAGGTGGACAAAGGTGAGTCAGTTGATATAGTGTATCTGGACTTCCAGAAAGCCTTTGACAAGGTCACTCATCAGAGACTTTTGGCAAAACTAAAGAGTCATGGGATAGGAGGCAGTGTACTACTGTGGATCAGGAACTGGTTAAAAGATAGAAAGCAGAGGGTAGGGCTAAATGGCCAATTTTCCCAATGGAGAAAGGTGAATAGTGGTGTACCCCAGGGATCTGTGCTGGGTCCTCTGCTTTTTGACATATTCATAAATGACCTGGAAAGTGGAATAACGAGTGAGGTTATCAAATTTGCAGATGACACAAAACTATTTAAAGTTGTTAAAACCCAAGAGGATTGTGGAAAATTGCAAGAGGATCTTGATAAATTGAAAGACTGGGCATTAAAATGGCAGATGAAATTTAATGTGGACAAGTGCAAAGTTATGCACCTAGGGAAGAACAACCCAAACTATGGTTACACAATGCAAGGTTCCACTTTAGGAACCACCACACAAGAAAAAGATTTAGGCGTCATTGTGGATAACATGTTAAAACCCTCGGCCCAGTGTGCAGTGGCAGCCAAGAGAGCAAATAGAATGCTAGGTATGATAACGCACAGTTACTTACCTGTAACAGGTGATCTCTGGGAACAGCAGGAATTAGTCCTCACATAAGGGTACGTCGGTACCGACGGAGCCTGCGCGGGAAAGCTCCCCAGCTTCCTAGAATGGAAGCTTTTGGGACCTCCCACTGCACATGCGCACTGCCTTCCCGCCTTCCTGAACAGCTCTCCTCAGTTTCGAGTTTATAGCTGAGTCAATAGAGAGAGGACAGGAAGATAGATAGATAAAAGATACAACTCCTAGGGGAGGTGGGTGGGTTGTGAGGACTAATTCCTGCTGTTCCCAGAGATCACCTGTTACAGGTAAGTAACTGTGCTATCTCCAGGAACAAGCAGGAATAAGTCCTCACATATGGGGACTCCCTAGCTTAGATGCGTGGGATCCCCTGTCAAGGTTCGCCATCTTCGTATGGATCTCAGGCATCCATCCTGGGAAGGTGGGCAGGAGTTGTCTAAGAATGGAACAGGTGTTTGAGGACAGCCTGGCCAAACAAGGCATCCCGGCGGGAGTCCTTGTCCAAACAGTAATGGGCTGTGAAGGTATGAACCGAGGCCCAGGTAGCGGCTCGACAGATCTGATCAATGGAAACAGAGTGCAGATGAGCCATAGAAGTTGCCATGGCTCTCACATTGTGAGCTGTGACATGGCCTTCCAGAGGAATGTTTTTACTCTGGTAAGCAAAGGAAATACACTGAGCAATCCAATTGGAAAGTGTACGCTTGGAGACTGGAAGTCCCAAATGTGAAGGATCAAAAGCCACGAAAAGTTGAGAGGACTTTCGATGTGGCTGAGTCCTATTAAGGTAAAAGGCTAGAGCTCTTTTACAATCCAGAGTATGAAGGTTCCTCTCTGCACTGGAGGTATGAGGAGCCGGAAAAAATACAGGTAGATATACCTCTTGATTAAGATGAAAAGGCGAGACCACTTTAGGCATAAAGTGGGGATTCGTCCTAAGGACCACCTTGTCATGATGAAATCTTGTATAAGGTGGATTAGCCACTAGAGCTTGCAGTTCGCTGATGCGACGAGCAGAAGTGACTGCAATTAGGAATAGTACCTTCCAGGAAAGAAATTTCAAGGAGGTAGAAAATAACGGCTCAAAAGGTGGCTTCATAAGCTGACCAAGCACTAGATTCAAATCCCATGCGACCGGGGGGGGTCTGATGGGAGGTTTAGTGAGGGTCAGGCCTCTCATGAATCTTGCAACAAGAGGGTGAGAGGAGATAGGTTGTCCATTTACAGGTTTCAGGGATGCTGAAATAGCACTTAAATGGACTCTTACAGAATTTGTCTTAAGGCCTGCATTGGAAAGATGCAGGAGATAGTCTAAGAGGGAATTCAAAGGAAGTGCCAGAGGGTCAAGGCCCTGCTGAGCACACCAAATGGAAAAACGTTTCCATTTGAAAGCATAAGACCGCCTCGTGGAAGGTTTCCTAGAGGCATGAAGGATATCTTTCACAGGTTGAGAAAGATTAAAGTCTTGAAGACTTAAGCCTTCAGTAACCAAGCTCGGAGATGTAGGGATTTGGGGTTTGGGTGCCACAAAGTCCCGTCCTCCTGAGACAGGTGGTCTGGTGCAGCTCCTAAGTCCAGGGAGGATCCCTGGGAGAGCTGTAGAAGCAGAGGGAACCACACTTGGCGTGGCCAGCGTGGAGCTATGAGGATCATAGAGCCGTGATCTCTCTGGAGTTTGAACAGAGTCTTGGGAATCAGCGGAATGGGTGGAAAGGCATATAGGAACGCCTGACCCCAATGGAGGAGAAAGGCGTCCGTGGCCTGAGCTTCCTGACACGGAGTCCTGGAACAGAACCGGGGAAGTTTGGCATTCCACGGACTTGCAAAGAGGTCTATGTCCGGGGTCCCCCATTCCTGAAAGATTCTGGTTATCTGGTCCACGTGTAGGGACCACTCGTGTGGCAGCAGAACTCGACTGAGCCTGTCTGCTCGAGTGTTTTGAACTCCTGGAAGGTACACTGCTAGCAGATGAATTTGGTGCTCTCTGGCGAAGGCCCATAATCTGAGAGCTTCGTTGCAAAGCGACAGAGAGCCCGTCCCTCCTTGTTTGTTTATGTAAAACATGGCCACCTGATTGTCTGTCTGAACCAGGACAGTCAGGTTGGCAAGGAGGGTATGGAAGACCTTGAGGGCAAGGTGAATTGCTCGCAGTTCCAGGAGGTTGATATGAAGGGTGGCCTCCTGTGGAGACCAAGTGCCCTGAGTGGAGAGAGTTAGCAGATGGGCTCCCCACCCCAATTGGGAGGCATCTGTTGTGAGGGTTGCTTGGGGTAGCAAGGGCTGAAAGGGAGCCCCCAACAACAGATTCTTGGTGGATATCCACCAATGGAGGGACCAAGACAGACGGTTTGAGGTTTGTATTTGGTCTGAGAGTGCTCCCGACGCCTGAGTCCACTGGGTGGCCAGGGTCCATTGAGCTGCTCTCATATGAAGACGAGCGTAGGGCACCACATGTACTGTGGAGGCCATATGGCCCAGGAGGCGTAGCATTTCCCTGGCTGTCAAGTGAGTACTGGACTGGGCTTGGGAGGCCAAGCTCAGCAGACGCTGACCCCGAACCAGTGGAAGGTAGGCTCTTGCAGTGGTGGTGTCCAACTGGGCCCCTATGAATTCTAGAGACTGAGTAGGGCTGAGTTGAGACTTGGGAAGGTTTACCACCAGTCCCAGATACTGCAGAAGGCTCCTTGTGCGGTCTAGGGAAATCTGGGCCTGCGACTGAGTTGGAGCTCGAATGAGCCAGTCGTCCAGATATGGGAATACGAAAATTCCCATGCTTCTGAGAAATGCGGCTACGACTGCCATGCATTTGGTAAAGACTCTTGGGGCAGAGGCGAGACCGAAGGGAAGTACTCTGTATTGGTAATGACTTCCCTTGAACAGAAAGCGAAGATATTTTCTGTGGGATGGATGGATGAGTAGATGTGTATACGCATCCTGCAGGTCTAGAGAACAAAGCCAGTCCTGACTCTGAAGGTATGGAAGGAGAATGCCCAAAGAGAGCATTTTGAATTTCTCCTTGTACAGAAATTTGTTCAATTCTCTCAGATCTAGGATTGGTCTGAATCCCCCTGTCTTCTTTGGAATGAGAAAATAGGGGGAGTAGAAACCTGACCCTTGTTGATGAAGAGGAACCTCTTCTATGGCCCCTTGGGCAAGCAGAGAAGAGATCTCCTGATCCAACAGGGCTAGGAGAGGAGATGGAGAATTGAAGGGTCTCACCATGTGATGAGGAGGAAGGTTGGAGAAATGAAGTTTGTAACCCTCTCGGATGATAGAGAGGGTCCATTGCTCTGTTGTGATCTGTTCCCATCTGGGAGCAAAGTGAGCTAACCTTCCAGGTATGGTGAGAGGTTCTGGTTGGTCCAGAACCAGGAATGGCAAGTTCTCTAGGGGCAAGTCAAAACCCCTGAGGGGGTGGAGCCTGTTGAGCTGCAGTAGCTGCTGCAGGCTTTGCTCTTGCTTGTTTCGTTTGCTGACGTTTAGCCGCAAAACGAGGTTGAGAAGATTGCTGGCCAGTATTGGAAGCATATCTGGCCTTCTTATAATAAGGCCTCTTGAAAGACTTCTTCTTAGTGGGAGTAGAAGTGGACTTAGAAAGTCTCTCTAAGGTGGCATTTTCAGCGTCCATTTGAGTGGCCTTAACTTGCCACTCTGCACCGAATAAGTTCTCACCTGTACAGGGCAGATTCCGTAAGCCATCTAGAACCCAGGGTTCCAGATCAGAAGCCTGGAGCCAAGCCAGGCGTCTGGCTGCAATAGCAATGCCAGAAGCTCTGCTGGCTCCTTCGAAGGAATCAAAGGCAGCTCTGTTGGAGAACTTAGAAACATCTAAAAGTTGTTTCACAACAGAAAGGAAGTCCTCCTGTTTATCCTCAGGGATACAGGAGGCAAAATGCCGTACTTTCTTGGCAAGTTCCCCTAGGAACATGCCCATATAGAGGCTGTAGGAATTAATCCTGGCTATAAGCATACTAGCCTGGAAGATTTTCCTACCAAAAGAGTCTAGTGTCTTACATTCCCTTCCTGGAGGTGTAGAAGAGTGCCTTTTAGTACTCTTGATCTTTTTCATTGCAGACTTTACCACAATGGAGTGGTGAGGCAATTGAGTTTTCTGAAAACCAGGAGAAGGAGGGACCCGATACATGGTGTCCAACCTACGGGAATAAGGAGACAGAGTTAAAGGGTTCTCCCAGAAATCCATCAATTGTTCTTGAAGGATTTCATGGATAGGCAGAGTAACTGCTTCTTTAGGAGATTTAGAGTATCCTAAAATATCCAATCTTTTTGACCTTGGTTCCCTTTCAGAGGAAGTAGTGATAGAAAGGCCTTTAGCCATTTCTAAAATAAAGTCCTGAAAGGACAAATCCTCTGGAGGAGACATTCTCCTTTTTGGAGAAGAAGGTTCCTCAGGAAGGTCAAGGGAGAGCTCTGCAGACTCATCAGAGGAGACAAAATCCTCAGAGGAATCGGTGTATTCTCTAGTTTCCTCCAACGCACGATACGCATACCGATCGGTATCGACATCGGGCGTACCGGGTATGGAAGCGGTATGGAGCGAAAGCCCATACGGTACCGATTTGCGTTTAGAAGAGGAAGGCCTGGGTTCCGGCATGGCGGACGATACCGGAACCGGGCCCGGAACCGCTGGAAGCGGTACCGATGGCGTTGCAGCTTTAATGAAAGCCATGACGGCCTGCTGCATGGATTGGACAGTATTGCCCATAGACGCCACGGCTGCCTGGATGTCGGTACCGGTATGGGCCGGTACCCCAGAGCAGTCCAACAGGTGATCTGTCGAGGCCGTGCCATCGATGTCAACCTGTAGCCCCTGTATTGGCGTTTTGGAAGGAAGGACTTCCCGCCGGGGCTGTTTGGCTGGGGCAGGGTCCTCAAAACTAAGAGCCTCTCGATGCTTTGAAGGAGATTTGCTCTTTGAGGACTTGCCCACAGAAGGTTTGGTTACCTGAGATCCATCCGGGGATGATGACCTGGATGACTGTGATGTTGGATTCTCTGAAGCAAACAACACATGGAATTTGTTGGCCCGGTTCTGCAGCCCACGCTTAGACATTTGGGAGCAGGAAGGGCAGTCCGGAATGGAGTGGTCAGGCCCCAAACATTTAAGACACCATTCATGGGTGTCTGTGACTGATATTACAGCAGTACACTTGGTACACTTCTTAAATCCAGGGGCTGGCTTCTCCATGTGGAGAATTCAAGTAGGCCGGAAGGCCTAACTGAAGTGACCAAGTGCTGAAAAATAATAAAAGAAAAGAAAATAATTTTTCAAGAAAGAAAAAGGAAGACCGGCGATACCGGTATCGGTATGGGAAGGCAGGTACGCGGTCTAAAGAAACAAAACAAAAACTACAATTTCTTCAGCGGTGACAGGTTACTCGTCCTGCTGGCTTCGCGGAAAAAGAGAATCTGATGAGAGCTGTTCAGGATGGAGGGAATGCAGTGCGCATGTGCAGTGGGAGGTCCCAAAAGCTTCCATTCTAGGAAGCTGGGGAGCTTTCCCGCGCAGGCTCCGTCGGTACCGACGTACCCATATGTGAGGACTTATTCCTGCTTGTTCCTGGAGATGGAAAGGAATGGAAAATAAAACAAAAGATATTATAATGCCTCTATATCGTTCCATGGTGATACCGCACCTTGAATATTGAGTGCAATTCTGGTCGCCGTATCTTAAAAAGGATATAGCGTTATTAGAAAAGGTTCGGAGAAGAGCCACCAAAATGGTAAAGGGGATGGAAGGATACTCCTATGAAGAAAGGCTAAAAAGGTTAGGGCTCTTTAACTTGGAAAAAAGACGGCTGAGGGGAGATATGATAGAAGTCTATAAATTAATGAACGGAGTGGAACGGGTAAACGTAGATCGATTGTTTACGTTATGAGAATATAGACAGACTAGGGGACATGCAATGAAGCTACAGGGTAAACTATTTAAGACTAATAAAAGAAAATATTTTTTCACTCAACGTGTAATCAAACTCTGGAATTTGTTACCGTAGGATGTAGTAAAGGCTGTTAGTGTAGCTGGGTTTAAAAAAGGTTTGGACAAGTTCCTGGAGGAAAATTCCATAAACCATTATTAAGAAGGGACCCAGGATATCAATGCTTGACCCAGTACAAGCATTGTGGAACCTGTGTCTTTTGGGGAAACTGCTAGGTACGTATGACCTAGATTGGCCACTGTTGGAAACAGGATACTGGGCTTGATGGACCTTGGTCTGACCCAGTATGGCATATCTTATGTTCTTATGTTCTTATGTAACATGCATTGTGCATTGGGATAGCAAATTATTGCCATCTCTCCTCTGTTCAACCACATCCGTTGACCGCCTTCCAGTTTTGATAACGGCTATCTCCACTGGAGAAACACAACTTCTTGGTGTACCAAAACTGACATCAGGAACGGGCGAGAATCAAGCTGCAGCAGTTTAAGAACTGTTACAGGAATGGTGTTTGGATGAAAAGGTTGCAGGCTTCTGGTTTGATACAACTGCATCGAACACGGGACATCGATCAGGAGCGTGCATTCTTCTAGAACAGAGACTCCGTTGCACAGTCCTTCATTTGGCATGCCGCCATCACATTTACAAAATAAATCTTGGTGCAGTATTCTCTACATGCTCTGGAGCTTCATCGGGTACCGATGTCCAACTCTTTCGCCAGTTCCAAAAGAATTGGGGATCCCTTGACAAGTCCAACTATCAAACTGGAAAAGACTTGGAGGTGCTGCAACCTGACAGGGATCGCAGCATGAAGTTTGCGGAATCCAAGTTGGCACAGGGCAATCACCGAGATGATTACCTGGAATTCTTGGAGTTAACGATTGTCTGCCTTGGGGGGAATCTTCATAATTTCAATTTCAAGAAACCCGGAGCTTTCCATCATGCCAGATGGATGGCAAAAGTCTTGTACTGTCTCAAGATCTGGATGTTCCGAGGACAACTCAAAGATCTTACACAACGGGAGGAGTCCTGTGTTTGTGATGTGAGCATTTTCTCCATCCTGATTCATGTGGAAGCCTGGTTTTCTGCCCCTGATGCCGCAGTTGCTCTTCGAACAGATATGGAGATGCTGAAGAAACTACACTCTTACCACAATGACAGTGTTGGAAGAGCGGCCAGAGACAAACTGCAACAGCATCTGTGGTATGTGTCAGAAGAGCTTGTGGCACTGTCACTGTTCGATGAAGCTGTTTCAGCACTGACAAAGCGGGCCATAGTGTCGGCCATGATCCCGGCAGAATCAGATGAAAGCGATGAGGATGATGACGAAGACGAAGATCCCCCAAAGCGGGTAAAATAGAAAAGTTCCATGATTCCACCACTTGAATCTTTTGCAACTCGCAAGTCAATCCGTTTCCTGAAACACGTCGACATCAACAGTGATTTTCTTAATGCAGACCCAGAAGACTGGGAAGAGAATGCATCATTCAAAGACGGTCTGAAGAAAGTAAAAAATCTTCCAGTGATCAACGATGTGGCTGAGTGAGGGGTCAAACTCATTGAGGAATTCAACGGCCGACACCACAAAAGATGAGGAACTCCAGTTCCTTTTCGGTGTTGTGGGGAACATCTTACGGTGTTGCGAGACATCGTCAAGGCCTTACTAGCATCTGGACCACATTGAGTGCTTGGCAAGCATGATACCCCTGTCTATGAGCAGATAATACCCAGTGGTCTGAAGAACCCTGGGGGGGATCCAGGGGCCTGATAGATAGGGACCTTGAGCCACCCCTAAATATTATTTGATTGGCTTCAAACTTTGCACTTTGTTTTCTACATAAATGGAACCAGAATCAGGCCAGAGAGCAAAGAAATTCCTACTTTTATTTTTTCCCCTATGGCAGTGGAACACCCTAATACCCATGTAAAGTCTATATGAGTTGATTCTGGCAATAAGCATACTAGCTTGGAAGATTTTCCTACCAAAAGCATCCAAGGTCCTGCATTCTCTTCCTGGAGGAGCAGAAGAGTGTCTCTTTGTACTCTTTATTCTCTTCATAGCTGACTGCACCACAATGGAATGATGAGGAAGCTGAGTTTTCTGAAATCCAGGACAAGGAGGGACACGATACATAGTATCCAATCTGCGAGAATGAGGAGAAAGAGTGAGAGGAGTCTCACATAAATCAATCATGTGTTCATGAAGAATCTCATGAATTGGTAAGGTGACAGCCTCTCTAGGAGCCTTAGAGTACCCTAAAATATCTAATTTTTTTGCTCGAGGCTCTGATTCAGAGGTTACTGAAATAGAAAGTCCTTTAGCTACTTCTCTTATGAAGTCTTGAAAGGACAAGTCCTCTGGAGGAGACATTCTTCTTTTTGGAGAAGGCGGCTCTTCAGGAAAGGCTATGGATACTTCAGGAGACTCCCCGGTACCGGATTGGTACCGAGAAATAGCCCTGGACAAGGAACTGCCGCAGTCGGTATCCTGGTCGATGTCAATGCAGTCGGTACCGGCATCGGCGCTGGTACCAGAGCTGATACAGACAACGGAGCTCGTTGTGGTATCATCGGCGTCACAGCTTGAATAAAGGACTTGATAGCCTGTTGCATGGACAGAACATTCTGATCCATCGACGCCATGAAAGCCTGGATGTCGGTACTGGGAGAAAGTGCCGGTACCCCAGAGCAATCTAACAGGTGATCGGTTGAGGCCGTGCCATCGATGTCAACCTGTAACCCCATAGGAGGAGCTTTGGAAGCCGGACCTTCCCGCCGGGGTTGTTTGGCTGGTGCAGGATCCTCGAGGGCAAGCCCGGAGGCATCTCGATGCTTAGAGGGAGATCTACCCTTCGAGGACCTGCTAGGTTTATGTTTGGTTACCTGAGATCCATCAGGAGAAGACCACCTGGAAGATGTTGATGCTACCGCCGGTGCATCAGCGGGAAACAGCACATGGAGCTTAGCTGCTCGGTTCAGTAACCCCCGTTTAGACATTAGAGAGCAGGACGGACAATCCGGAATGGAGTGTTCAGGACCCAAACATTTAAGACACCATTCATGGGTATCTGTAACAGAAATAGTACCGCTACACTTAGTGCATTTTTTGAACCCAGAGGCTGGTTTTTCCATGAGGGAAATTTTCTTGTGGGCCCTGAGGCCTAAGAAGAAAAATACACCAAGTGAGGAAAAATATCGATTTTTTTTTTTTAAAAAGAAAGAAAGAAAAGACCGGCGGAACCAGTCCGGAGTCGGAGAAGGCAGACACGCGACCAAAGAAATAAAATAAAGAACTTCTTCAGCGGTGACAGGGCTCGACCTGCTGGCTCCGCGGCAAAGAAGAACTGAGGAGAGTTGGTTAGGAAAGGCGGGAAGGCAGCGCGCAGGCGCTGTGGGATGCTCCCAAAAGCTTTCCTTTTTGGGGAGCTGGGGAGCGTTCCCGCGCAGGCTCCGTCGGTACCGACGTACCCATATGTGAAGACTCATTCCTGCTTGTTCTTGGAGATAGACTGCCAGAAGATGAATGTGATGCTCTCTGGCGAGGGCCCAGTCGCAGAGCTTCGTTGCAAAGCGACAGAGCCAGTTCCTCCCTGCTTGTTTATAGAGAAAACATGGCTACATGATTGTCCGTGTGGATAAGGACTGTCTTGTGGCTGAGCAGGGTGTGGAAAACTCGCAGAGCAAGGAAGATTGCTCCGAGTTCTAAGAGATTGATATGTAGAGAAGTCTCCTATGGGGACCAGATGCCCTGGGTGGAGACTGGTCCTGAAGATGAGCTCCCCAGCCCATTGGAGAAGCATCTGTTGTAAGAGTTGCCTGGGGTAGAGGCTGTTGAGAGGGAGACCCCAGCAACAGGTTTTGAGGGGACGTCCGCCACTGGAGGGACAAAATGAGGCGGCTTGTGTTTGCTATTTTGTCTGACAGGCAGCCTAATGCCTGGGTCCATTGGGTGGATAAAGTCCACTGAGCTGCTCTCATGTGAAGGCGAGCGTATGGTACCACATGGACAGTGGCCTAGCAACTAACATTTCTCGAGTAGTTAGTAGGGGTTTTGATTCTGCTTGAGAAGCTAACTGCATCAAGCGAAGGCAACGGTCCTGGGGAAGATAGGCCCTTGCCTTTGTGGTATCCAGCAACGCCCCTATAAACTCCAGGGACTGAGAAGGGATCAAATTGGATTTTGGGATGTTTATTACCAGCCCTAAATATTGAAGGATACGCATTGTGCAGGTTAGAGCAGTCTTGGCCTCTGAGTGGGAGCTCGAATGAGCCAGTCGTCCAGATAAGGGAAGACAAATATTCCCAGGGTGCACAGAAAGGCAGCAACCACTGCCATGCATTTCCTGAACAACCTTGGTGCAGAGGCCAGGCCAAAGGGGAGCACTCTGTATTGATAGTGCTTCTCCTGGAAAAGGAACCGAAGGAACCTTCTGTGAGTTGGGTGGGTGAGAACATGGGTGTATGCATCCTTGAGATCTAGAGAACAAAGCCAATCCTGACTCTGAAGGTATGGCAGCAGAGTTCCTAGAGAAACCATTTTGAATTTCTCTTTGACTAGGAATCTGTTCAGCTCTCTGAGATCTAAAATGGGTCTGAAGCCCCCTGTTTTCTTTGGGATAAGAAAATAGGGGGAGTAGAACCCTGTGCCCTGTTGCTGAAGAGGCACTTCCTCTATTGCCCCTTGGGCGAACAGAGTGGCAACCTCCTGCTCCAACAGGCTGAGGAGGGAGGTTGGAGAATTGAACTGGTGCACTCTTGTGAGAGGGGGCAAGCTGGAAAAATGAAGTTTATACCCCTCTCTTATGATGGAGTGTCCAATGCTCTGCTGTGATTTGCTCTCATCTGGGAGCGAAGTGACAACCTTCCTGGCATGGTGGAGGGCTCTGGTCCTTCTAGAGGCAGGAAGGCTAAGTTCTCTAGCAGGGAGTCAAAGGCCCTGAGGGGGCCGAGATTGCTGGGCTGGAGCAGGCCTCACAACCTTTGCCTTGGTTTGTTTGGAGGATTGCTGACGTTTGGAAGGGAACTGAGCTGCAGAAGATGCTCTCTGACTATAAGCAGGATAGGATCTTCCCTTTTTAAAAAAAGGTGTTTTCTTGAACAACCTTTTCTTAGCAGGAGCAGCAGTAGATTTGGATAGTCTATCCAAAGCAGAATTTTCAGCATCCATTTGATTGGTAAAGATTGGCAAGCAAAAGCCAAACAGATTCTCACCTGTACAAGGGTTATTTCCCAATTCATCTTGGACCCAGGTCTCCAAATCAGATGCTTGAAGCCAAGCAATCCTACGTACACCTATAGCTATAGCTGAGGCTCTGCTTATGCATTCAAAGGAGTCGAAAGCTGCACGGTTGGAGAATTTGGAGATATCCTGGGCATGTTTGAGCCCAGTGAGAAATTGCCTTTTACTGTCAGACATAAAAGGACTTAAAGTCCGCAAATGGTCAGTGACTTCTTTTAAGAACTTTCTCATGTAGAGTCTATAAGAATTAATTCTCGCAGCAAGCATGGAAGCTTGGAAGACTTCTACCAAAAGCATCCAGGGTTCTACATTCACGTCCTGGAGGATTAGAGGCATGTCTCTTGGCACTTCTAAATAGTTATCTCCAAGTTATAATGCCCTGTTCAATGTAATTTCAGTTTGTTCAATGTAAACCGCACTGATGCAGAATAGCGCAGTATATAAGAGAATGTAAATAAATAATCTCTCTCATTGCAGACTCAACCACAATAGAGTGGTGAGGAAGCTGAGTTTTATGGAAGCCAGGACAAGGAGGGACACGATACATGGTGTCCAACCTGCGAGAATGAGGAGAGGTGGTTAGAGGTGCTTCCCATATCCTTAACATGAGATCATACAGAATCTCATGAATAGGCAAGGTAACTGCCTCCTTAGGAGTTTTAGGATATTGTAGAATATCTAACTCCTTAGCTCTAGGCTCTGACTCTGGGGCTACTGTAATCGAGGCCCCGAGCCACCTCTCTGATGAAGTCTTGAAAAGACAAGTCCTCTGGAGGAGACATCCTTCGTTTAGGAGAGGACTCCTCCTGTGGAAGAAGCATCTCTGCATTGACAGACTCTTCAGAATCCTCAGAGTCAGAGGAATCAAAGTATCATCTGTCTGTATGCTCTTGCAAAGCCCGATACCCGTACCGACTGGGATCGGGATCGGTATCGGGAACCACCGGTACAGGGGTATCGGTACCACAGGGCTGCAGAGGGCAGAGTACCGGCCTAGCGGACACCGATGTCGATGCCACCAGTACCGGAGTCGGTGCCGATGGCGATACCGGATCCGGTACCGGCGGAGTAGTCTGTTGCGGTACCACGGTCATCGATGCCACAAGGAAAGCCACCAGACTGCGTTCGATGGACAGAATCCCCTGATCCAGCGACGCCGCCAATGCCTGGAAGTCGGTACCGGTGGAAGCCACCGGTACCCCAGAACATGGCACCAGGAGATCTGTTGAGGCCACGCCATCTAGATCATCCTGGAACCCCGATGACGATGCTTTAGATATCGAAGCCTCCCGCTGGGGTAATTTTGCCGGTGCGGAATCCTCGAGGGCAAGGCCAGGGGCATCTTGATGCTTAGAAGGAGATTTGCCCTTCGAGGACCGGCTGGATTTATATTTAGTTACCTGAGATCCATGTGAGGAAGCAGTAGTCTTGGAAGACGTCGATGCCACGAAGCTGCATCAGAGGGAAACAGGGTACTGAGCTTGGCAGCTCGGTTCTGTCGCCCTCTCAGACATCAAGGAACAGGACACAATCTTTAATGGAATGGTCAGGGTCTAAACACTTTAGACACCAGTCATGGGTGTCAGTGACGGAGATAGTACCGCCACATTTTGTGCACTTCTTAAATCCTGAGGCAGGCTTTTCCGTATTTAAGGAAAAGGGTTTTGGGCCTAAGGCCCAAAACTGAAGTACACCTGAAGAAAAATAAATGGAAAAAGGTCGTTATTCTTTTCTTTAAAAAAAAAAAAAGAACCGGCGGTACCGGTATAGCATCGAGGAAGGCAGACGCGACAGAAAAGAAAAAGAAAAAATAAGGAAATTCTTCTGCGGTGACGGGAACACGACCTGCTGGCTCCGTGGAAAAAGAACAACTGAGGAGAGACAGTTGGAAAGGCGGGAAGGCAACACGCAGGCGCTGTGGGATGCTCCCAAAAGCTTTCTGATTGGACGCTGGGGAGCATTCCCACGCAGGCTCCATCGGTACCGACGTACCCATATGTGAAGACTCATTCCTTCTTGTTCTTTTTAACATCTTTGTTAGTGATATAGCGGAAGGGCTGTCGGGTAAGGTTTGCCTCTTTGCGGATGATACCAAAATCTGCAATAAAGTAGACACCCAGGAAGGTGTAGATAACATGAGGAGGGATCTAGCTAAGCTTGAAGAATGGTCTAGAATTTGGCAGCTGGGATTTAATGTTAAAAAATGTAAGGTCATGCATTTGGGCTGCAGCAATCCAAGGGAGCAATACAGCATAGGAGGTGAAGTACTTTTGTCCACTAAAGAAGAGCGGGACCTAGGCATAGTTGTGTCCGATGATCTTAAAGTAGCTAAACAGGTAGAAAAGGCGACGGCAAAAGCTAGAAGGATGCTTGGGTGCATACAGAGAGGAATGGCTAGCAGAAAAAAGGAGGTGATAATGCCTCTGTATAAGTCTTTGGTGCGACCTCATTTGGAGTATGGTGTGCAATTCTGGAGACCGCACCTTCAAAGGATGTGAACAGGATGGAGTCGGTGCAGAGGGTTGCTACTAAGATGATTAGTAGTCTTCATTATAAAGCATATGAGGACAGACTTAAGGATCTTAATATGTACACCTTAGAGGAAAGGCGGGATAGAGGTGATATGATTGAGATGTTTAAATACCTCCGTGGCATAAATGTTCAGGGAGAGAGCCTCTTTCAATTGAAAGCAAGTTCTGCGACGAGGGGACATGGGATGAGGGTGAAGGGAGATAGATTCAGGAGTGATATGCGGAAATATTTCTTTACGGAAAGAGTAGTGGATCCGTGGAATAGTCTCCCAGTGGAGGTGGTAGAGATGAGGACAGTAACTGAATTCAAAAAAGCATGGGACCAACACAGAGGATCTCTAAAGGTAAAAAGTGGACTGTTGTAGTTGTTGTTATGGAAGGACAGACTAGATGGGCCTTGTGGTCTTTTTCTGTCATCATGTTTCTATGTTTCTATGTTCCTGGAGATAACATTCTTTTCCAAAAAGAAGAGGTTTTTTGAAAGATCTTTCTTGCAGGATCAGCTGTGGCCTTGGATAATCTATCCAAAGTGGAGTTCTCAGCATCTAACTCATTGGCTTTTTCTTGCCACTCTTTGCCAAACAGGTTCTCACCAGTACAAGGAATATTGCCCAGTTTGTCTTGTACCCAGAGCTCCAAATCAGATGCCTGGAGCCAGGCAATTCTACGTGCACCTATGGCAATGGCAGAGGTTCTGCTTATGCACTCAAAACAGCCAAAAGCTGCACGGTTGACAAATTTAGAAACATCCTGGGCATGTTTGACTAATGTGAAAAAAATCCTGCCTTCTATCCTCAGGAAGAAGAGGGCTCAAAACCTCTAAATCTCCTGTGATTTCCTTCAGGAACATTCCCATATATAAAATATAGGAACTGATCCTGGCAGAAAGCATGGAAGCTTGAAAGGTACGACGTCCAAAAGCATCCAAAGTTCTGCACTCACATCCTGGAGGATTAGAGGCATGCCTCTTTGCACTCCTGATCCTTCTCATAGCTGATTCCACCACAATAGAGTGGTGAGGAAGCTGAGTCTTCTGGAAAACAGGACGAGGGACTCGATACATAGGTTTCCAGTCTATGAGAGTGAGGAGAGGTGGTAAGAGGCGTCTCCCACATTCTTAGCATGAGATCATGCAAGATCTCATGGACGGGTAGAGTAGCTGCCTCCTTAGGAGCTTTGGGATATTGTAAAATTTCCAACCCCTTTGCTCTGGGCTCTTTCAGGAGCCACAGTAATGGACAGACTTCGAGCCACCTCCCTGATGAAGTCCTGAAAGAAAATATCCACTGGAGGAGACATCCTGCGTTTAGGTGAGGAAGGCTCCTCTGGGAGAAGTATTCCCGTACCGACAGAACTATCAGAATCCTCAGATTCCTCTGAGGACTCGAAGTACCTTCTGTCTGGATGCTCTTGAAGAGCCCGATACCCGTACTGACCGAAGTCGGTACCGGGGGGAATCGGTACCGGTGTATCGGTACTGGAGGGCATCGCATTACTGGGTACCGGCAATACCGACACCAGTGTCTATGCCGATGCTGCCGGTACTGGTACCGATACCGGTGCCAGAGTCGATACCGGTTGAACTGTGATGCAGTTCTGAGGGTGTCGATGCCGCAAGGAGAGGCGCCAGACTGTGTTCAATAGCCAGGAACCTCTGGTCTATCGATGCTGCCGATGCCTGGATGTCGGTACCAGAGAAAACAGCCGGTACCCCAGAGCATGGCACCAGTAGTTCTGCCGAGGTTAAGGCCTCGAGAACGTCCTGGAGCACTGATAATGCTTTGGAAGCCGAAGTCTCCCGCTGGGGCAATTTTGCCGGTGCAGAATCCTCAAGGGCAACGCCAAAGGCATCTCGATGCTTAGGAGATCTACCCTTTGAGGACCGGCTAGACTTGTGTTTAGTTACCTGAGATCCACGGGCGGAAGAGGAAGCCCTGGAAAACGTCGATGCCACCGAGGCTGCATCGGAGGGAAACAGGGTACTGAGCTTGGCAGCTCGGTTCTGCCGACCTCTTTTGGACACCATGGCACAGGCCATACATTCCGTGATGGAGTGGTCAGGACCTAAACATTTAAGACACCACCAATGTTCCCTCTAATTTTCTATAGGCTGTGCGCACATAAAATATCAGCTGTGCAGCTTTTGAAGGAAGGTTAAATTTTTGTGCGCCACATAACGACACTCGGAGTTATATACTTTAAAATTTGACAACACGTCAGAATACAGTATTGCCACCACATTGATTTTAATCAAATTAAATGAAAATAGATGATTACTAAATGAAGCGGAAAATTTCTAGCAATTATAATCACAACTTTTAAATTTTAAGACATCTGTTTTCTATCAGAATCAGAACCGTAATTTTTGTGCGCTCTGTTGTAAAGTATGTGCGTTCGCTCAGCAAGGTGCGTGCGCGCGCACACGCGCACAGCTTAGAGGGAACAGTGGACACCACTCATGGGTGTCGGTGATGGAGATGGTAATGCCACACTTGGTGCACTTTTTGAAACCCGAAGCGGGTTTTTCCATTGTGGAGGAATTTTGGGCCTAGGGCCCAAAATGGCACGTGCACGTGATAAAACAAAGAACTAAGTATCTATCTATCTCTTTTTTTTTATTTTGTAAAGAAAAGAAAGAACCGGCGGTACCGGTAATGCGTCAAGGAAGGCAGACGTGACCACAAAAAAATAAGGGAATAAGGAAAAATTTTCTGCGGTGACAGGAACAACGACCTGCTAGCTTCACGGAAAACTTAGAACTGGAGAGGCAGTTGGGAAAGGTGGGAAGGCAGCACGCAGGTGCTATGGGATGCTCCCAAAAGCTTTCTAATTGGACGCTGGGGAGCGTTTCTGCACAGGCTCCGTCAGTACCGACAATACCCATATGTGAAGACTACATTCCTGCTTGTTCCTGGAGATAACCATGTTGCCTCGGATCTTGCAACCTGTTGGTTTTGAGAAAGTTCACTATTCGCTCTATCAGGAGCGCCTCCATTACTTTTCCGGCCACTGAGGTAAGGCTCACGGGCCTGTAGTTTGACACTTCTTCCTTGTCGTACCTCGTCACAAAAGTGGTGACATCAGCCATTCTCCAGTCCTGAGGAACCTCTCCTGTTTCCAAGGATCTTTTGAAGACATCCTTTAATGGTCCTGCAAGAACCTCTCTGAGCTCTTTCAGTATCCTGGGATGTATCCCATCCGGTCCCATGGCTTTATCCACTTTCAGTTTAGCAAGTTGTTCTAACACCTCATATTCTGTGAATGGTGTGGTATCTACTTCATTCCCATTTTTATATTTGGGAGTCACAGCTGGTCCATCTCCAGGATCTTCTTCAGTAAAAACAGAGCAGAAGTATTTGTTTAGCAATTTCGCTTTTTCAGTGTCACTTTCCACGAGTCCTTTGCCAGCACTTCTGAGTCCTGCAATTCCAACTCTGATCTTCTTTCCCAAATATACCTGAAGAAAGTTGTCGCCACCCTTAACATCTTTAGCCATCTTTTCCTCTGCCTTTGATTTTGCTATCCTTATTTCTCTTTTAGACTCTGAGCTTGATCCAGTATTCATTTTTGTGTTCTTCTGTTTGCAAGCTTTTGAATTTTGCGAAAGCTGTGTTTTTTGCCTTTGAGCAGACACCTCTTTGGAAAACCAAATAGGTTTCCTTCTCCTCTTGTTTTTATTTACTTTTCTTACATATTTATCTGTTGCCCCTTTTATTGCCACCTTTAGTTTAGCCCATTGCAATTCCACTTCCCTTCTCCTTCCACCCTGACAGCTCCTCCTTTAGGTACTCGGCCATTTTATTGACGGTGTTTTTGAAGTTTAGGACTTTGAGCTTGCTATGATTGGCCTGTACTATGGCTTTTATCTCAAAGCACACCGTGTGATGGTCGCTGTTGCTCACAGGGGCACTCACGCAGACATTTGACACGATATCACCATTGGTGAGCACTACCATCCAGTGTTGAGCTTTCCCTGGTTGGTTCCATCACCATTTGTCTAAGTAATGCATCTTAGACGATCTGGCTGCTTTATACATGCCCCACCGCAGCGGTGTCAATGGGACTATCTCTGAAGCATTCGAGTAGGAGCAGGGAACGTGGCAGGGATGTCCTCTTTCCCTGCTTTTATTCGTCCTATCTCTAGACCCCTTCATCCGCAAAGCACAGTTACTTACCTGTAAAAGGTGATCTCTGGGAACAGCAGGAATAAGTCTTCACATATGGGTATCATCGGTACAGACGGAGCCTGCGCGGGAATGCTCCCCAGCGTCCAAAAGAAAAACGTTTGGGAGCATCCCACAGCGCCTGCGTGCTGCCTTCCCGCCTTTCCCAACCACCTCTCTCCAGTTCGAGTTTTAAGCTGAGACAAAGAGAGAGAGGAAAGAAAAGATAGAGAGATACAACTCCTAGGGCAGGTGGGTGGGATGTGAAGACTTATTCCTGCTGTTCCCAGAGATCACCTGTTACAGGTAAGTAACTGTGCTATCTCCAGGAACAAGCAGGAATGAGTCTTCACATATGGGGACTCCCCAGCTAGAGATGCCAGGGAGATCCCCAAGGTTGTGAGTCCCTGAGAAGGGCTCTACCTCCCTCCATGGATCTCGGGCATCCAACCAGGGATGGTGGGTAGGAGTTGCTTAAGTATGGAACAGATGTTTGAGAACAGCCTGACCAAACAAGGCATCCCGGCGGGAGTCCTTGTCCAAACAATAATGGGCTGTAAAGGTATGAACCGAGGCCCAGGTGGCCGCTTGACAGATTTGGTCGATGGACACAGAGTTTAGATGAGCCATAGAGGCTGCCATGGCCCTCACATTGTGAGCTGTGACATGGCCCTCTAGAGAAAGGTTCTTACTCTGGTAGGCGAAAGAAATACACTGAGCAATCCAATTGGACAGAGTTCTCTTAGAGACTGGAAGTCCTAAATGAGAGGAATCAAAAGCAACAGAGTTGAGAGGACTTTCTATGTTGCTGTGTCCTTTCTAAGTAAAAAGCGAGCACTCTCTTATAATCCAGGGTATGGAGATTCCTCTCTGCACTTTATGCATGAGGTCCTGGAAAAAAGACAGGTAAATACACCTCCTGGTTCAGATGAAAAGGTGAGACCACTTTAGGCATATAGTGTGGATTGGTCCTGAGGACTACCTTGTCATGATGGAACCTTGTATAAGGAGAATTAGCCACCAAGGCTTGCAGCTCACTGATGCGGCGAGCTGAAGTGACTGCAATGAGAAAAATAACCTTCTAGGAAAGAAATTTCAAGGAGGTAGTGGCTAAGGGTTCAAAGGGTGGCTTCATAAGCTGGCCAAGAACCAGATTCAAGTCCCATGCCACTGGAGGTGGTCTAATGGGAGGTTTAGTCAAAAGAAGGCCTCTCATGAATCTTGCTATAAGAGGATGAGAGGAAATAGGCTGTCCATTGAGAGGCTTAAGGGATGCTGCAATAGCACTCAAATGGACTCTTACTGAATTTGTTTTAAGGCCTGCATGGGATAAACGCAGCAAATACTCTAGTAAAGAATTCAGAGGTATTGCAAGAGGGTTAAGACCAATGTTCCCTCTAATTTTCTGTAGGCTGTGTGCGCATAATATATCAGCTGTGTGCAGCTTTCGAAGGAAGGTTAAATTTTTGTGCGCCACATAATGACACAAGGAGTTCTATACTTTAAAATTTGACTACACGTCAGAATAGAGTATGTACACCACAATGATTTTAATCAAATTAAATGAAAATAGACAATTACTAAATGAAGTGGGAAATTTCTAGTAATTACAATCATAACTTTTAAATTTTAAGACTTCTGTATTGTTTTCTATCAGAATCAGAGCCGTAAGTTTTGTGTGCTCTGTTGTAAAGCATGTGCGTGCGCACAAGCGCACAGCTTAAAGGGAACAGTGGTTAAGACCCTTCTCCGCACACCAAATGGTAAATCTTTTCCATTTAAAAGCATAGGAACGTCTAGTGGAAGGCTTTCTGGAAGCATGAAGGATATCCTAACTTGCTGAGAAAGATGCAAATCCTGAAGGTCTAGGCCTTCAGCAACCAGGCCCTGAGATGGAGACTGGGGATTTGGGTGCCACAACGTTCCCTCCTCCTGGAACAGGAGGTCTAGAGCAGATCCCAAGTCCAGGGAGGGAGCTTGAGAGAGATGGAGAAGTAGAGGGTACCACACTTGGCGTGGCCAATGTGGTGCTATAAGGATCATAGACCCCTTGTCTCTCTGAAGTTTAAACAGTGTCTTGGGAATTAGGGGAATGGGTGGAAAGGCATAGAGGAAGTCTTGCCCTCAATGAAGGAGGAAGGCATCCCTGGCCTGAACTCCCTGACACGGAATCCTGGAACAGAACCGGGGAAGTTTGGCATTCCACGGACTTGCAAACAGGTCTATGTCCGGGGTTCCCCAAATTCGGAAGATCCTGGCTAATTTGGTCCCCATGGAGGGACCATTCGTGTGGAAGCAGAACTCGACTGAGTCTGTCTGCCCAAGAGTTTTGAACCCCTGGAAGATACACTGCCATGAGATGAATTTGATGCTCTCTGGCGAAGGCCCACAATCTCAGAGCTTCGTTGCAAAGCGACAGAGCCAGTCCCACCCTGCTTGTTCACGTAGAACATGGCTACTTGGTTGTCCGTGTGGATGAGGACTATCTTGTAGTTGAGCAGGGTGTGGAAGACAGAGCTAGAAAAATTGCTCTGAGCTCTAAGAGGTTGATATGCAGAGATGTCTCCTGTGGAGACCAGATGCCTTGAGTGGAGAGAACTTGTAGATGAGCCCCCCAATCCCTTGGAGAGGCATCTGTTGAAAGGGGGACCCCCCCAGCAACAGATTTTGAGTGGACTTCCACCACTGGAGAGACCAAAAGAGGTGACTGGAGGTTGCTATTTTGTCTGACAGGCACCCTGATGCCTGGGTCCATTGGGTGGACAGAGTCCATTGAGCTGCCCTCATGTGAAGGCGAGCGTAAGGAACCACATGCATGGTGGATGCCATATGGCCTAACAGTTGTAACATCTCTCGAGCAGTTAAATGGGACTTTAACTGAATTTGTGAGACTAACTGCACCAAGCGTAGGCAACGGGCCTGGGGGAGATAGGCCCTTGCAGTTGTGGTATCCAGCAAGGCCCCTATGAACTCTAGAGACTGAATAGGGGTGAGATGGGATTTTGGGATGTTTATAACAAATCACAGATACTGAAGAACACGCCTTGTGCAAGCTAGGGAAGTCTGGGCCTCTGACTGGGATGGAGCTCGGATGAGCCAGTCGTCCAGATATGGGAATACGAATATCCCTAGAGTGCGTAGAAATGCAGCTACTACTGCCATGCATTTTGTGAAGACTCTTGGTGCAGAGGCCAGACCGAAAGGAAGCACTCTGCATTGGTAGTGCTTTCCTTGATAAAGGAACCAAAGGAACCTTCTGTGTGTTGGATGGATGAGGACATGGGTGTACGCATCCTTGAGGTCTAGAGAACAAAGCCAATCCTGACTCTGAAGGTATGGAAGGAGAGCACCAAGATAAATCTTGAATTTTCTCCTTGCATAAAACTTGTTCAATTCTCTGAGATCTAATATGGGTCCGTAGCCCCCTGTTTTCTTTGGAATAATTAAGTAGGGGGAGTAGAACCCTGAGCCCTGTTGAAGAAGGTGTACTTCTTCTATTGCCCCTTGGGCAAGAAGGGTAGCAATCTCCTGACCCAGGTCGAGGAGAGATGTTGGAGAATTAAACTGTCTCACCATGGTGTGAGGAGGAAGGTTTAAGAAATGAAGCTTGTACCCTTCCCTTATGATGGAGAGGGTCCATTGCTCTGCTGTGATTTGTTCCCATCTGGGAGCAAAGTGAGCTAACCTTCCTGGAATGGTGAGAGGCTCTGGATCTTTTAGAGCCAGAAAGGCTAAGTTCTCTAGTTGAAAGTCAAAGGCCCTGAGGAGGCTGAGGCTGTTGGGCCGTAGCAGCCCTTGCAACCTTAGGCTTGGCCTGTTTAGGTTGTTGCTGTCGCTTTGCAGCAAAACGACCTGCAGAAGATGGCTTTTGACCATAAACAGGATAATATTTTCCCTTTTTTGGAAAGAAAGCCTTTTTGACTAACCTTTTTCTGACAGGAGCAGAAGTAGACTTTCAAAGTCTATCTAAAGCAGAATTCTCAGCATCCATCTGAGTGGCCTTTGCTTGCCAATCCTTGCCAAAAAGGTTTTCACCTGTACAAGGAAGATTTCCTAATCCATCCTGGACCCAAGGTTCCAAATCAGAAGCTTGCAACTAAGCCACTCTGCGTGCACCTATGGCAATAGCCGAGGCTCTGCTGGCACACTCAAAAGAGTCAAAGGCTGCACGGTTGGAAAATTTGTAAACATCCTGGGCATGCTTAAGCCAGGTAAGAAACTCTTCCCTTTTATCTTCTGAAATAAAAGGAGACAAAAGTTTGCAGATGATCTGTAACTTCTTTTAGAAACATCCCCATATAGAGACTATAGGAGTTGATTCTGGCAGCAAGCATATTGGCCTGGAAAATTCTCCTGCCAAAAGCATCTAAGGTTCTGCATTCTCTTCCTGGAGGATTAGAGGAGTGTCTTTTTGCACTCTTTATCCTCTTCATAGCAGACTCCACCACAATAGAGTGGTGAGGAAGCTGAGTCTTATGAAAGCCAGGACAAGGAGGAACACGGTACATGGTGTCCAACCTACGAGAATGAGGGGAGGTGGTGAGAGGAAGAGTCTCCCATATGCCCAACATGTGATCATAAAGGATCTCATGAATTGGTAAAGTAGCTGCCTCTTTAGGAGCCTTAGGATATTGCAAAATATCCAATTTCTTGGCTCTAGGTTCTGGTTCAGGGGCCACTGAAATAGAGAGGCCCCTGGCCACTTCCCTAATGAAGTCTTGAAAAGACATGTCCTCTGGAGGAGACATTCTCCTTTTTGGAGACGAGGGCTCCTGAGGAAGGAATACCGATGCTTCGACAGAAGCCTCTGATTCATCAGAGTCTTCGGAGGAATCGAAGTATCGCCTGTCTGGATGCTCCTGCAGAGCCCAATACGCGTACCGAGTGGTATCGACATCGGGAGTGATCGGTACCAATTCGGTACCGATGGGCATCACAGGACAGGGTACCGCTGCAGTCGACACCGAAGCCGATGCAATCGGTACCGGCACCGGAACAGATAATCGGTGCCAGTGCTGGCACCGACAACGGAGTTTGTTGCGGTACCGGAGGCGTCGCAGCCTGTATGAATGCCGTAATAGCATGCTGCATGGTCAGAATATTCTGATCCATCGACGCCACCAATGTCTGGATGTCGGTACCAGTGGGAACCACCAGTACCCCAGAACATGGCAACAGGTGATCGGTCGAGGCCGAGCCATCGATGTCAACCTGTGACCCCATAGATAAAGCTTTGGAAGCCGGAGCCTCCCGCCGGGGTAATTTTGCCGGTGCAGGATCCTCGAGAGCAAGCCCGGAGGCATCTCCATACTTAGAGGGAGATCTACCCTTCAAGGACCGGCTGGACTTATGTTTGGTTACCTGAGATCCATGGGAGGAAGAAGCAGCCCTGGAAGACGTCGATGCCACCGAAGCTGCATCGGAGGGAAACAGGGTACTGAGCTTGGCTGCTCGATTCTGTCGACCCCTTTTAGACATCATGGCACAGGACTCACAGTCCGTAATGTAGTGGTCAGGACCCATACATTTTAGACACCACTCATGGGTGTCAGTGACAGAAATAGTGCTGCTGCACTTCGTGCACTTTTTAAACCCGGAAGCGGGCTTTTCCATGAGGAAAATTTCTCTTAGGCTTAAGGCCCAAAAGAAAAAAGCACAGAAGTGGCAACGGTAGTTTTTTTGTTTGTTTGTTTTTTAGAGAAAGAAAGACCGGCGGTACCGGTCCGACGTCGAAGAAGGCAGACGCGCGACCAAAGAAATAAAATAAAATAAAGAACTTCTTCAGCGGTGACAGGTACACGACCTGCTGGCTCCGCGGAAAAGAATAACTGGAGAGAGACGGTTGGGAAAGGCGGGAAGACAGCGTGCAGGCGCTGTGGGATGCTCCCAAAAGCTTTCCTTTTGGATGCTGGGGAGCGTTCCCGCGCAGGCTCCGTCGGTACCGACGATACCCATAAGTGAAGACTCATTCCTGCTTGTTCCTGGAGATCAGGACAAAGCTTGAACTCTGATACTCGTCTGGCCGAACAGTTTGCCACCAGAAAAACCAATCTTGAGTCTCAAATCTTTTAATGAAGCAAGATGCACTGGCTCATAAGGTTCTCCCGCCAGGGAATCCAAAACCAGGTTAAGACCCAAGGCGGGACGGTCACCCTTCTTTGTGGCCTCAAACGTCTCACTGCCTTTAGGAAACGGACCACATCCAGACGCTCGCCTAACAGCTTTCTCAAAACCTTACCTCTGTAACAGGAAATAGCTGCGAGCTGAACTCGCAAGGAACTGGCAGCCAGACCTTTCTGAAAACCATCCTGTAAAAATTCCAATACCTCAGGGACGGAAGCTTTTAACGGCCTCACCATTTGCTCCTCACATCAATTCTCAAAAATTTGTCAAACTCACATATGCTAGACAGGTTGAGCGCTTGCGCACCTTCAGCAAGGTCGAGATCACTGCCCCGGAATATCCTCTCTTGCGCAGCCTTGCCCTTTCAATAGCCAGGCCGTAAGCGAGAACCGATCCACCTGCGGACCCCGAGTGAGAAGATCCTCCCTTACTGGAAGCCACCACGGCCTGTCTGCCAACAGACGCATTAGGTCAGCATACCACGGTCTCCTTGGCCAATCCGGAGCTATCAGTACCACCAAGCTCTGATGTGCCTCTATCCTTTGCAAAACTCTGCCTATGAGCGCCCACAGAGGAAACACATACAGCAACCCCTCTGCGGGCCACCTTTGAACTAGGGCGTCCAGACCCTCTGACATTCTTTCCTTCCGTCTGCTGAAGAATCCGCTGGCTTTGGCCGACTCCCAGCGTGCCATCAGGTCCATGACCAGCTGTCCCCACCTGCGTTCCAGCTGATGGAAGACTTCCTTGCAGAGTACCCACTCACCGTAATCCACCTTGTGGCTGCTGAGGTAGTCGGCTGTAACATTTTCCACTCCTGCCACATGTTGAGCTGACAGGGCCAACAGATGAGCCTCGGCCCATTCTAAGAGGACTCCCGCTTCTTCAAACAACGGGCTGCTGGTGCCTCCCTGCCTGTTGATGCAAGCCACCGCTGTCACGTTGTCTGAAAGAACTGACTGTCCTTCTGCGAATCCAAAACTGGAACGCTTTGAGAGCTAAGGTCACCGCCCTCAACTCTAACCTGTTGATGGGCCCCAAGGATTCCTGAGCACTCCAGAGACCCTGGGCAAATCGCCCCTCGCAGTGGGCTCCCCAGCCGGACAGACTCGCATCCGTCATTACCTGAACCCACTGCGGAGGTTCGAGGGGCATACCGCTCTCTATCGCCCCGGGTCGAGCCACCACTGAAGAGCCTCCTTGATTTCTAAGGAACATGGAAGCGTCACTGACAAAGGCTGATAGAAGTGACCATAGAAGTGACCTCTGTAAAGGACGCATATGGGCTCTGGCCCAGGGAACCAGATCTAATGTCGCCGCCATAGTTCAACACCTGCAGGTAGTGCCATGCCGACGGCGCCTTCTGATCCACAAACTCTTATCAGCTGACGCAGGCCTTCCACTCTGAGCTCGCAAGACGACTTTGCCTGCCACCATGTCGAATCTTGCTCCTAGATACTCGAGTACCTGAGTAGGAACCAATCTGCTCTTTGACAGATTGATTACCCACTGCAAGCTTTGGAGGAATGCGACCACTCTGGCCGTCGCCTTCAAACTCTCGTCCTTGGACTTGGCCCTAAATCAACCAATCGTCCAGGTAAGGATGGACTACAATCCCTTCTTTGCGTAACGCCGCCACGACCACCGGTAGCACTTGGAATGGAAAGTGTCCCACTGGTACCGTGAAGCGCAAAAACTGCTGATGAGACTCCCTGATGGGAATATGCAAATGTGCCTCGGTGAGGTCTAGAGACATTAAAGAATTCCCCCTGCCGGACCGCCACGATCACAGACTTCAGAGTTCAGAGTTTCCATCCGGAAATGGGGAACCCGCAGGCACCGATTGACCCCTTTTTAGGTTCAGAATTGGTCTTAGGGAGCCCTCCTTCTTTGGGACTACGAAATAGATGGAGTATCGACCTGAACTGCATTGGTCTTTCGGGACCGGGACCACCGCTTTCAATGCCAATAGCCTTGAAAAGGCTTCCTGCACTGCCGCTCGCTTGGTCTGATTCTTGCACGGCGACTGTATGAAAGAAGGGAGAACTGGTCTTGCAAACTCTAAGGCATAAGCGTCCCTCACTACCTCCAAGACCCACAGGTCGGATGTAACCCGGGCCCAGCAGGAAGGAAATGCCGCAACTGACCTCCTACCAGCAGCACTTCCACCCGAGCCCCTGCAGCTTCACCGAGTCTTTCTGTGGGCGGAGGCGGAAGGAGATGTTCCAAAACCTCTTCCCGCTCCCCGAAACCGCTCAAAGCAAACCAGCCCCTCTGAAAAGAGGTCTGCCAAGCTGGACGAAATTTGCGGGAGTCCCTCTGCTGAAAATGTCCCAGGCCCGCAAAGTGACCCTGCTCAGGCCTATCCTCAGGCAGTCTGCCTCCTTTTGACTCTCCTAACTCCTTCACCAACTTGTCCAACTCTTCTCCAAACAGAAGTTTACCCCTAAAAGGGAGTCTACCAAGCCAGGCTTTGGACGAACCGTCCGCCACTCAATTGTGAAGCCAAAAGGTACCTCCGAGCCGCTACCACAGACGACATATTTTTGGACAGACTCTTAAGTTTGTATTGACTGTCCACCAGATAGGCAGCTCCAGACTCCATTTTAGCGGCCTCTCCCTGAGGTCCAGTCGAAGACTCCTCCGCAATCCTCAGCTGTTGAGACCACCTCAGGCAAGCCCGGGCCACCCAGGCCCCGCATACTGACACTTGGAGCGCCAAAGCACTAACATCAAAGGCTTGTTTCAACAAAGCATCCAGCTTCTTGTCTTGGGCATCTTTTAAGGCTGTCTTGCCTTCCACCGGTATCAGTCTTCTTGGTTACTGCAGATACTGCCGCATCCACTCTCGGTGATTTGAACAATTCCTTCTCCACTTCGGGCAAAGGGTACAAGCGCAACATTGACCGCACGCCCCTCAAACCTGCCTCTGGCTGATCCCACACTTCCTGGATCATTTGCTGCACCACCTTATGGAAAGGAAATACCCCCTGGGATTTCCTTACAGCCTGGATTAAGGGATCTTCCAACTCCTCTTCCTGATCAGGCACCCCCAACCATGTTAAGCACCTTCAGGGACTCTCCAATTAAGGCCGGCAGCTCTTCTCGCCGGAAGACCCTTACAATTCTTGCCTGCTCCTCAGAGATCTCCCCCTCATCAAGCTCTTCTTCCTCCTCCCCCAGCTCTTGTTCAGAAATCTCCCTTTCCAGAGTTTGCGAATCAGGGGAACGAGGGTCCTTCTCCTCCAGGGTTCTGGCTCGCTTGGATGGAACCACCGTCTCCACCAGCAGCTTGGGCTGTGCCTCACGCTTTTGAGTGCATCCTCTAACTCCCTGCTGATGCAAAAAAAAAAGCTTTATGCAACAACAAAAACTCCGGGGAAAACCCTTCCCCCAGGCTTACCTCTCCCAAGTCCGTCCCCGGTTATGGCTGAGACACCCCTTGCTGCTCCAAATTCAAAGAGGACAGAACTTGTCCCCCCAGGAGTCCTTCCAGAGGTTCCACAGACGCCTGAGAAACCACAGCCCCTGGATCTGGAAAGCCACCAGTCTGAAGCTCCTGCTCAGCTGAGGCCGCCTCCATGGCGCAGCCCCTACAGACTCCTGCTTCTGAAACCAAACTTTTGCGGGCTCCACGAAGCAGACACTGAGGCCTGGCTGGCATCTTGCTCCAGTAACAATAAAAACAGTTCTCCATCCTTTTTTTTTTTTAAACAAAAACCAGAGTATCCATCCTTAAGTCTTCATTCTATATATATATATCTCCACGAGCTGCTCGGCACTTGGCCCCTTCTCCACGAGCTGCTCGGCGCTTGGCCCCTCCCCCCCGGCACTCGAAAGGAAGCAGCCTGGACTTGCTTTCCTGGGCCCTGCTGCCACAGTCCGCTGCCTGCACACGAGGCTTTGCTGTCTGCCTCTAAATCGGCCCCTCTTACCTCACGGTTGTCTCCACTTGCCTCCCTGCCGTTCCGAGGTGTACCGGAAGACCAAGCAGAGGCCTAATGCCTTTCCGCCGTTGTGCTCAGCCGTCTCCCAGGCTTCTGCTACAAGGCAGGAGGCAGCTCAGCGGTGCTAAATCACCAAGACACTTGGCAGAAAAAAACACTCGCCAGTCTCTTTAAAAAAAATAAAAGAATTAAAAAAAATGTGCCCCGGGCCTTGTCCTTCCAAGGCAAGCCTCCTCTTGAATAAATCCCCTGACTGAGAAGGGAGGAGGGGTGGGGGCACCTCTTCTTCCTATCACCACTTCAGCCAACCAAAGAAAAAGAAAGAAATAAAGGCAAATCAAGCCAAACCTAAAAGAAAAGGGCAACACACATTAACCAAGCCCCCTAACTCTAAGGTCTCTCCAGTAAGCCTTCCCTGGCTTAATGCTCCTTCTAGCTGCTTGGAGACTAAGAATACTGAAGCTGGTGGGTGGTGCCAGTGGTTATATATCCTGAGGGATCAACGAATGACGTACTCAGTCTCCAATGCTGCTAAAAGAGGAGCACAACCCAGAAGAAAGGGACTAGACTGGAGAGACGCTTAGACAGTTCAGTCGCTACCTCTGGAATACTTGGCAGTAGAGACCTTGGGACGTGTGCTGCAGTTTTTTTGAGTTAGGGAACCAAGAACGTTTATGTCACAGCTTTTTCGTAAACTGTTTCCATGGTCCCCCCCTTCAGGATGTCTCCACAGTCAAACGGCAATGGGCAGTGGAGTTAGGCCTTTCTGCTGATCCGGAGGTGGCGAGGAAGGCCATCATGCGGACAGAGTCTGGTGAAATCTGGACGGTTACTTCAGTTTCGAGTGCTTTGCTGGGCTCACTCCCCCCCCCCCCCCAAATGGGCCTTTCGGAGTGGTGTGGCTAGGGGTAGCAATTGCCCTTGGTGTGGCATGACCATGGCTGACATAGGTCATATGTCATGGAAGTGCAGGTCGGTACAGCAGCATTGGCATCGGATCCACAGCTATGAGTTTGCTGGTTGGACAATCTGTGGAATGGATAGAAACTTTGGTGGTGTTCTACCAGTTGTCCTCCTCCCGTACCAAGGGGCATTGGGTGCAGCTGTTGGTGCATAAAGCTTGAATGGTTGGGAAACAACCCCTCCTACGGCACTGGAGAGAAGCTTCGACTCCCTCATTTTGGGAATGGTGAAACTGTTTTCACCAGATGATATAAATGGAGAGTATGGTGGCCAAAGGCAGTGCAAAGAGTTGGGAGTATTTTCTGGCACTCTGGGGAGAGTACCTAGATACGTTGACACCCCCTAGCTTGCAATGAGCTGTTGATGCTATAAGGGCAGACATAGCAGAACGGGGGGCCATGGGGGGGGGGACCCTTGTAGGTTAGGGTAGGGGCTTTAGTAACGGAGTCCCAGTATGCTATGTTTGTGGGCAGTCTGCAGAGCTGAGTATGTGTGTGTACAGGTTGAGTGGTGGGGGAGGTGGGGGGGGGGGGGTTGGGGGATGGGTTGGTTGTTTTTTGGAAAGACAGTTGTATTTAATGTGATATGCTTTGCCCTGTTATGCCTGTTATGCCTGTGGGTGCTGTTTAAGAGCTCCCACAGCGCTTTGAGATTTTTTTTGTCTTTCAATAAAAATCATAATTAAACAACTGAGAAGGGAGAGTTAGAGGAGGAGAGGGGTTTGAGGGGATGAAAATGTAAAAAATGTACTAACTGGTTCTTTGTTTTGTTTGTATACTCACAGTGATATGTAAGAGTGCCCACATGCTGGGAAAGTTCTTTTTGTCAATAAAAACAGACTGAACTAGAAAACCCAGGACTTAAAAGCAATCTGGACCAGCCTAAGTCTTATCATATTTTCTAAACACCAAAAGATCTATCATACTTAATTCTAATGTTGACATCACATTCCAGGAGCAGGACATGTAAAAGCACAGTCATTCATATGCAATAGTCAGAGCCCTAACTGAAAAAAAGCAGAATAAAACTATTAAGAGCACAATACATGCAAAAGGAACATAGGGGCTAAGTCTGTAAAATACAAGGATTTAAAAATTACGACCACTATTTTAAAAAGTCTGCAGTTTGAAAGGGCCAAGACTTTAATGCAGCAGTTATAAGACCTACAGTTTAACAACCACTCTGCAAGTCATTCTAATTTTGTTAAAGGTAACTTGCTAAATGTACTTTTCATTTCTTTGAGTTCATTGCAAACCGCTTTGATTCACATAAAGCGGTTGTTGCTGTTAAGTGCCGTCAAGTCTGAGTCGACTCATGGCGACCCTCTGGATAGCTATTCTAAATTGTGTTCGGTCTTCAGTCAGGCGGCTCATTGTTGGCAGACTGGTACCTGTAGCTGCTGTTATTGTACATAAAGCGGTAAATAAGCACAAATAAAATAAAATTCTTATGCAGGCCTACAAGAGAGCAGTAATCTAAGCTGGCAGAAATCAAAGCACGAACCACTTTAAGCAGATCTGCTATATATAAAAATAGACCATCTTCTTAATAAGATGGGTAGAATCCCTCCTTTCCTCTTCCCTACACAGGAGGAGTTCATCCCAAAACCACCAGCTCCTAAGTTGAAGTTAGGGGCTTCTTAATATAGCTAGTAGGGCATTTATAGCAATCTTTTGGCAGAGCTAAGCATCCTTTACCAGAAAAAAAAAATCAAGGTCACTCAAAGACATCTTCCACCCCCACTCATATGGCTTGCAATGTTGCCAATCCTGCTGGTATACAAATTAAGACTCAGGTCAACTGAATGCTTAATATTTGGCACCCTGTGCCTAAAAATTTTTTTTAAAAAAAGAAGCAAATTCTATAGAAACCTAAAATAAAAGGCAAAGTAACGAGCAAAATAAGGAAAAAAGTCCAAGAGAAGAAAAACTGCAGTAAAAAAAATAAAAAAAAAAAAATTAGAAAAACACAATTTTTCCCAGGATGCTAAAGTTTTTTGATTACCATATTCGGTTTGCTAAATATATTTCCTCCCTGCATACAATACCAAGTGGTGAGTGGAATTACTTACTATATACAATACAGGATTTCTAATAAAAATATTTTAAGATAACACTGACAGCACAAGCCATCACCACTGATTTCAAAGTACTTACCTTAACAAAGTTATCAGGAAACATACCCCTTTTTCCATTTACTTCTCCTTCTAACCATCCTTCCTCTTCCAGTTTCTTAACATTCTTGATGACTTCGCCAACTTTAATTGACAGCTCATCTTCATGAACTGCATTATAGTCATATTCCACAATATATTCAACTGAGGAAAAAGAAAAAACAGAAGTAACCAAAACTACAAACCACACAATTGACAGTCAGGAAAACAAAAGGCTATCCTGGAAAGACAATGGAGATTCATTTTCAGCAGATTACTAACTATCTTCTTTAGTAGCCATTTGCAATCTTTTACCAAAAGGAGAACATTTACATACTGGTTAATTTTCATTTCTTGAATCCTGCCAGCCCAGTCTAGATGAATGGGTTGCTCACCAGACCAGGGCAGCTTTCAGTGATGTCATCACTTGGTATATTTACTAGTGCCGCACTGAGAAAAGCCAGTATGAAGATTCCCAAGCAGTAAGTAAACTGAAAAACTCTAGAAAATGCAGAGAAACTACACAAGATAACTGTTACGATAATGGATATGCAAATCATTTGGCACTTTAGCAAATTCAAATCTGCATCAGAAACAGAAACTGACCCTTCCATGAACGAGTAGCAGGGGCTTCCCAACTTATACAAAGTCTTCCAAGACAGGTGCTGGATTCGTCTAGCAGGATTCAAGGAAAGAAAATCATCCAGTATTTACATTTTGCCTCCCTTATCTCGATAAGCTAGTCTGGACAAATACGATATACTCAAGCAGTCAGAACCCAGGGTGGGAGACTCTGGACAGAAATGCCCTAACAAATGGTTCGACACCCACATGCAACCTGTAGTGCTTCACAAAAAAATGCTTAGACATGTCCTCTGGAGGACACCAAGGCAGATTCTACTCAAAAGGAGGCCTGTGCCCTAGTGGAGTGAGTCTTGACTCCCTCTAGCATGTGCTTTCCACTCAGAAGGCAAGCTAAGCTGACAGCCTCCTTAATCCAATGGGCAATTAGGGAACTTGGCCACCACATTCTTTCCACAGACTACTGAAGAGCAGAAAGATGATATGACAAAACGGAAAGAATTGGTATCTCTAGCTATATCAAACACCTTTTACATGTCCACCAGACCTAGCAAGGAGTCTGCCTGAAGATCCTCCTCGGGAAAGGAGAGCAATACAAAAATCTAGTTAAGATGAAAGAGCGACAGCACCTATGGGAGGAACGATGGAATAGTCCACAAGGTGACAGACATCAAGAAACAGAAAAGGCTTCCTGTAGGACAAGGCCTGCAAAGCAAAGTACAGTTTATTTCAGTTTTATATACCGCCTATAACTAAGCCAATTCTGATACCCACCTGGCAGAGGTGTTAGCGACTAGGAAAACTACCTCAAGGGTCAAATCCTTGAGAGGAGCCTTTCAGAGCCTTCGACACCAGAGAAAGATTCCACTGAGAAGTAATCAGACGTATTAGAGAACAGATCTGCTTCACCCTTCTAAAGGAAGCAGGAGAAGTCAGGGTGTGCCACAAAGATGTCCCCTCAATTCAGCCCCCATTAGCATGCTTAAACTTTGAGAGAGTTTAGGCCCAATCCTTAGTCCAAACTGGACTGCAAGAATGACAAAATGATGATGTCCACCTTCCTGGCCTGCAGGCCTGGGAGGAACACCACCTCTCGAAGACCCGCTAGATTCTCACACAAGCCACGGAAGTAGAGGCCCTCTGCGCCCTGGGCAGGATATTCACTATCACTCCAAAGCCACCTTTCCTGGACAGCCTGGTCCTCTCAATGGCCAGGCCGAAAGTGAGAAGAGAATGGGACCCTCCATCACCAAATATTGCTGTAGCAGAAGGCCCTTCCCTTGAGGAAGCAAGAGAGGGCCCAGCCAAAAGGCTCAAGAGATCAATGTACCTTGGCCTGTATGGCCAGTCTGGCATCACTAGAATCACTTAGACCAGATTGGATCAGAATCCGAAAAGGACTGCTCATTAAGGGCCATGGGGGGAGGATATATAGGAACCTTCTTGGACCACTTCTGAAGCAGGGTATCCAAGTTCTCCGGCAGCAGATCCTATCTGTGGTTGATGAAGTTCTCCTGGATGGCCATCAGGTCAAATACTGGAAGATCCCACCTCCTCACAGTGGAGGCTGAATGCATGAGGAATTCTGACTCAAGAAGTTGACCTACATGTTTTAAATGCCTGCTATGTGGGCTGCCAACAGTTCCGCCAATGTCAGTTCTGCTACCTTGGTCACTGATGTAAGTCACACCCATGGCTTTGTCAGAGAACATGCTGACTGCTCTGCCCGCTAGGAGAGACTGAAACTTAACAAGTGCTAGGCAAATCACTCTGGCCTTCAGCAGACCGATCACCAAGGAGGCTTCTGGAGGGGACTAGAGGCCCTGGGCAAACTGCCCTAAATGGTAAGCTCCCCAGTCCTTCAGGTTATCATCCGTAACGACTTATCACTTAAGCCTGCACTTCCATAGGCAACCCTTCTACCAGAAGATGCAACCATCAATCCATTTGGTCTCCTCACTTCTGTCCCTTAACCTCTGCCATCATTAGCCAACTTTGTTTGTATTTTCTCTTTGCTTCTCAGAGTTCTGCTCCCCTCTTCATTTCCCCTCCTCCTTTTCCCTTGTTTTGTCCCTCTATTCGGTCCTATTAATTTTATGGTGTTATTTCCTTTTTCTATTTGTTTTATTGTACACCACTGTGATGTGATTGAAAATTTTGATATACTGCCTTTCAATAAACCATAAACTGCTCGATTTCCCTGTGGAGAAAATGGTGGTCATCGAACAACTGGGAACCAGGAGACTACTGCATCAAATGGCTTTGTATGTGCACTCTGGCCAAGGGGGCAGCTTCATCATCAATGCCAAAGATCATAGGATTTTCAGCTTTCCCAGGGTCCAGGGAGCTGGCTGAGCAAAAAATTCCCTGCGTTTCTCCTGCAGAATTAGCAAAATCACCTGTGTGAGAAACACTTCCGAAACAAATGTTGCCAAACATCGAGATACTCCAAAGTTCTGGGAAAGAACCAGGTGCTCTTGGGGTACCTGACCACCAACCCAGTCATTCCAGACAGCGAGTCACCAAGGCCATCTCTGCCCTGAATTGCTCTAGTCAGACCCAAACAGCCAGTTGTCCAGGTAGATATGAACCCTGATGATTTGGTGGTGGTGGAAATGGTGTTCTGCACAGTCACCTTCTCAAAGGTGTGAAGAGCCATTGCCAGGCCAAAAGGCAGGACATAAAACTGGAAATGGTGGCCCAGGATGCAGAACCTGAGGAACTGCTGATGGAACTCCCAGATGGGAGATGTGGAAATACGCTTCAACAAGGTCCAAAGAGGACAGAAAAAGAGAAAGACTCTCCTTGCTGGACCAACACAGTGACCTACCTGATAGTCTCCATATGGAAATGAGGCACTCTAAGCCTGACACTGACAATCTTCAGGACCAGAATGGACTGGAAGGAGACACACCATTCTTGGATACCACAAAGAAGATGGACTAACGGGCTCTGTCCCTGTCCCCAACGCACACCCACCCCCCCCATTCCCCCAATTGACAAACCTCTCACAATCACACTAACAAATGCACGCTCAGTCAGAAATAAACATCACATGCTCCACGACCTGATCACTATAGAAAAGATCGACATCCTCTGTATAACAGAAACATGGCTAACAGACGCCGACACAGTAATCATGAACCAAACACACACCCAATGGATACAGCCTTCACAACTGCTCCCGAACCAAAGTCAGAGGAGGAGGGGTAGCCATCATTGCAAGATCTAACCTGCACCTCAGAATTCATGCATCAGAAACAACCAAGGAAGCGGACATGCTCACTCTCACCAACAAACACATCTCCATATGCCTAATCTATCGGACACCCACACCAAGCACCGATCTGTCAGACATACTAAAACATATATCAGAGAGTTCCATCTCCACAAAAGAGCAATTAATTCTTGGAGATTTCAACCTTCCCTCACTACAGGACAAATATGCCGAAGCCTTCATCAACGCCATGGAAGCAATGGACTTAACACAGATTATAAAAGACCCAACCCACGAAAAAGGGAACAAACTTTATCTAATATTCTTGAATTCCCACAGCACCGCTACATCTACGAACCCAAAGATCACATGCGTACCATGGTCAGACCACCATCATCAACATTACCCATGCATACAAGCACACCAAAACCATAGAGAACAACCATCCCAAAAGAAGATTCAAACCATTCAACAAAGACGACTTCCTAACACAAATATCACCCAAACTTCAATCAAACTCCTCCAACCTTGAAGACCTGATCAACAATTGGAATGCTACAATCGCCGCAGCATCCAATGCAACAACCAATCCCAAAACAAAAACTACCAGAACGAAAGCAATATGGTACACCCCAATCCTACGCAAATTAAAGACACAACTCAGAAGAACTGAAAGGAAATGGAGAAAGACCAAAAAGGAAACAGACAAAGCGAAATACACCAACA
Organism: Ichthyophis bannanicus; assembly: GCA_033557465.1. Classification (NCBI taxonomy): domain Eukaryota; kingdom Metazoa; phylum Chordata; class Amphibia; order Gymnophiona; family Ichthyophiidae; genus Ichthyophis; species Ichthyophis bannanicus. Next base: position 1,118,441,483 of record CM066033.1, on the reverse strand, counting down.
ACCTCAACTCATACCGCACAGAAACCGATAAAGCAAAAAGGGCCTACCACTCAAAAATCATTCATTCCTCACTAAACAAGCAACGCAAGCTCTTTGAAATAGTCAAAAAGCTCACCAAAGCCCCCAGCCAACCTGATCAGCTACCAAACATACCACCTGAGCTATTAGCACGCCAATATAAACAGCTCCAGCTACCAAACAGACCTCAACAACAAGCATCATCAACAACCCTCCAATACACCACCAAAGCCACGGATTGGAGCACATTTGAAACAAATCACAAATGAACAAGTAGAATCCACTATCTCCCGACTAAATACCACCACCTCTCCACTAGACCCCTGCCCTGCTGAGTGGATAAAGAAATCAAAAGAAGACTTAAGCACACCCCTAACCCACATCAACGAATCCCTCAAGCAAGGACACATTCTAGACGCCCTTAAGACCTCTATCATTCGTCCAACCCTGAAAAAACCCAACCTGGACCCACTCGATCCAGCCTCCTACAGACCAATAGCAAGCCTCCCATTCACCACCAAAATTATAGAGAAGATCATTCAACAGCAACTCCAAGACCACCTGGACACCAACAAAATACTGGACTCGCAACAACACGGATTTCGCCCACACCATGGAGTTGAAACCCTCATGGCAACACTACTGAACACCCTCACCAAAGGCACACAGACCAAAACACTCGGGGTACATCATGCTCTTTCTAGACATATCCGCGGCCTTCGACACCATTTCCCACAACACTCTCCTACAAAGACTCCAGGATATAGGAATCAAAGACACCGTTCTGCAATGGTTCCGCTCCTACCTAACAAACAGACAACTGATCTGCACAAACACAGCAACCTCCCCTCCCTTCCAACATCAAGGTGTGCCACAAGGCTCCACACTGTCCACCATGCTCTTCAATGTCTATCTGCAACCACTCTGCTCGATCATACAGGACCACAACATCAACTACCATATATACGCAGATGACATAATGCTCTACGCCCCAATCACAACCACCAACCCGACATATAAACAAATATCAGACTGCTTCACTGAGATCTCCGACTGGCTACAAAAACAATCTGACCATCAAGAAAACTGAAGCCCTTATAGTAACAAAGAACCCAGATTTCACCCCACCATCTCAAATTACACTAGGAACCACCCAAATAAAAGTATCTGGGAATCACTATAGACCAAGCTCTCTCATTTACCCCACAGATAAAAAAAAGACTGCAAGGACAATATTCCACAAAGCAAAAACAATACAACGGCTCAGACCACTCATAGATCCACAAGACTTCAGAACTGTCATGCAGGCCATGACACTCCCACACCTGGACTACTACAACATAATCTATCATGGACTCCCTGCAACCCACATCAACCCTCTACAGACTGCCCTGAACACCACCGCAAGGATCATCCAGAAAGCAAAAAAAACACAACCACATCACCCCAGTACTAAAAGAACTACACATACTACCACTTCAAGCAAGGATCAAATACAAAGCTGCCCTGCTTATACACAAAGCCCTCCATCAACCACAGACCTCCCATCTCCGCTCCCTGCTACCCCAGCCCACCCACAACAGAACAACCCGACAAACCACCAAGAAGTAATTAGATCTTACCTGCTAATTACTGTTCCTGAAGGAACGACAGTCCAGTCCCTTTACTTCAGGGTTACGCAACCCTTCCAGCAGCTTGGAGGCTGAGCCCAACCTTTTTGGGATGGAGCGGTATATATACCACTGGTGCCACCCACCAACTCCAGTAACCTACTGCAAAAGTAGACTTAACAAAACCTAAGTAAGTATCTAAATGGAAACAAACTCAAGCAAAGCTATGTATACTTTTTTTTTTTTTTTTACTTTACAGGAGTAGACAGGAAGAGGGAGGGGCAAGGGAGGGGGCAGATTGACTGCTACTGCACGGGCCTTTCCTCCAGCATGACCTTCCCGAGAGACCTGAACCCGCCCTCGGGCCGCAGCCCCGCCCCAGAGAAACGGCCGGAATGGTCACATAGTGCTAGGGAGGGGAATAGGGACTGGACTGTCGTTCCTTCAGGAACAATAATTAGCAGGTAAGATCTAATTACTTCTTCCTTATCGTCACTCCAGTCCAGTCCCTTTACTTCAGGGAAGTACCAGAGCAGTACCAGCCCGGGCGGGATTTGCCATTCCGGAACGTAGAACTGCATGCGCAAGCCTGGAGTCCGCAGAACTCTGCACGTCCAGCCTGTAGTGCTTGGTAAAAGAGTGCAGAGAGGACCAAGTCGCTGCCTTACAGATGTCCATAGGAGGAACTAGGCTGAACTCCGCCCAAGAGGTAGCCTGTGCTCGAGTTGAGTGAGCGCGCAGACCTCCTGGGACTTGCTTCCCCTTGAGGATATAGGCGGAGGCAATCGCCTCCCTGATCCATCTGGATATTGAGGCCTTGGCCGCCGCCTCTCCCTTGTGAGGACCTCCGAACTGCATGAAGAGTCGTTCGGATTTCCGGAAGGGCGCCGTGCGGGAGAGGTAGCGCTTCAAGACTCTGGGGACGTCGAGCAGATGGAGCCTACTATCTCCCCCTCCTAGCCCCTCCGCCGAGAGGGACGGGAGAGAGATGGATTGGTTGACATGAAAGGGGGAGATCACCTTAGGCAAGAACTAAGGAACTGTCCGAAGGACTACCTTATCCTTGAGAAACGACAGAAAGGGAGGTCGAGATGACAGGGCTTGTAATTCGGAGACTCGTCTGGCCGAGCAAATGGCCACCAGGAACACTGTCTTCAGAGTCAGATCCTTCAAGGAGGCCTTCTTCTTTGGTTCAAAAGGTTCCGCGACTAGGGCATTTAGAACCAGGCTGAGGTCCCAAGGGGGGATGACCGATCTTCGTTGCAGGCGGAGCCGTCTGACCGCTTTCAGGAACCTGGCAACATCCGCATAAGCTCCTAAAGGTTTTCCGTTAACCTTACCCCTATAGCAAGCGATGGCCGCCAGCTGTACTCGCAAGGAGCTGTGTGCTAAGCCCTTGTCGAGACCTGCTTGCAAAAATTCCAGCACCTCCGGGACCGAAGCTGACAGGGGATTCTTCCGGCGTTCCGTACACCATGCCTCAAAGATACGCCAAACTCTTACATAGGACAGACAGGTGGAGCGCTTCCTCGCGCTCAACAGGGTCGCAATTACTGCCGCCGAGTAGCCGCGCTTCAAGAGCCGCGCCCTTTCAATAGCCAAGCTGTAAGCGAGAATCGATCCACGTGTGGCATCTGGACCGGCCCTTGCCTCAGTAGGTCCCTCCTGTCGGGAAGCCGCCAAGGCCGGTCGGCGATCATCCTTACCAGATCCGCATACCAGGGGCGACGAGGCCAATCCGGGGCAATAAGGATTACTAGGCCCCGGTGAGCTTTGACCCGCTGGAGGACCTTCCCGATTAGGGCCCAAGGGGGGAAGACATAAAGAAGACCCTCCAAGGGCCATTTCTGGGACAGGGCGTCCAGGCCCTCGGACATCTTTTCCTTCCGCCAGCTGAAGAATCGGCTCACTTTGGCGGATGAGAACCGCGCCATGAGGTCCATGATTGGAGAACCCCTAAGAGCTACTATCTGGTTGAAGATCTCCTGATGCAGTTCCCACTCGCCGTGGTCTATTTTGCACCTGCTGAGGTAATCGGCGGTGATGTTGTCCGTGCCGGCCACATGCTGACCTGAGAGGGCCTCCAGGCGAACTTCTGCCCACTGGAACAGGGCGTCCGCCTCCTTCTCTAAGGCCGGACTGCTGGTGCCGCCCTGGTGATTGATGTAAGCCACTGCGGTGACATTGTCGGAGAGTACGCGAATCGCTTTTCCTAGCACTGAGGGCTGGAGTGCCTTGAGCGCCCGAGCGACGGCTGTCAATTCTAGCCGGTTGATGGGCCATTGAGATTCCAACGCCGTCCAACGCCCCTGGACAAACTGGTCCTCGCAATGTGCTCCCCAGCCTGCTAGACTGGCGTCTGTCGTCAACAGCACCCACTGCGGAGGTTCGAGGGGCATTCCGCAACTCAGATTCCTTGGGCACCTCCACCAGTGGAGGGACTGCTTGGTTCGAGGTGCGCAGGGAAGCTGCCGGGACAAGGGGTGCTGTTGTGGAGACCACCGACGCAACAGAGACCGCTGTAACAGGCGCATGTGAGCTCTGGCCCACGGGACTACTTCTATTGCTGCCGCCATGGTTCCCAGCAATTGCAGGTAATGCCACGCTGAAGGGAGTCGCCTGGCCATGAACTGCGAGACTAGGGTTCTTAGGTCCTTTATCCTCGTGCTGGACAGGAAGACCCTGCCTCTGCCTGTGTGGAACCTTGCTCCGAGATAGTTGAGCTCTTGGGATGGGACCAAACTGCTCTTTGCGCGACTTATGACCCACCCTAGCTCCTCCAGAACTTGAACTACTTTGGCCGTTGCCCCGTGACTTTCCTCTTCTGACTTTGCCCGGATCAGCCAGTCGTCCAAGTAGGGGTGCACTAAGATTCCCTCCTTTCGTAGGGCGGCCGCTACCACCACCATCACCTTGGTGAACGTTCTTGGAGCCGTCGCTAGGCCGAAGGGTAGCGCCTGAAATTGAAAATGACCGAGGCACTGCGAATCTCAGGAACTGCTGATGGGACCTTCTGACCGGGATATGCAAATAGGCTTCTGTCAGATCCAACGACGTTAGGAACTCTCCGCCCCTCACGGCCGCTATAACAGACCACAGGGTTTCCATCCGGAAGTGTGGCACCTTGAGACAGCGATTGACCTGCTTTAGATCCAGGATCGGGCGAAAGGACCCCTCCTTTTTTGGGACGACGAAGTAAATCGAGTACCGACCCGTACCACATTGGAACCGGAACCACGGCCCCGAGCTCTATGAGACAGGAAAGCATTGTTTCTATAGCCGCTCTTTTTGTTGGGGAACTGCAGGGGGACTGAACAAAGGCTGGGAGTATTTGCTTTGCAAATTCGAGAGCGTATCCCTCTCGGATCACTTCCAGCACCCATTGATCGGACGTGACCCGGGACCAGGCGGGAAGAAACTGCCTCAGGCGTCCGCCTACCGGCAGCCTGCCCTCCTGGACCCCCGGTATCTCATTGTTGTTTTCTAGGGCCCGAGGAAAAAGGAGGCGGCCGAAAAACCTCTGCCTGCTCCCCGAAACCCTCGGAAGCCTTGTCCCCTAGCGGTAAAACGACCCCTGTGGAAAGGGTTAGGTCTGGTCGAACGAAACCTCCGGGGTTCCCTAGGTTGGTTCCATGCTGGGGCTAAGGGACGCGTTTGCTTCGGCCTGTCCTCCAGAAGCCTGCCACCCTTGGATTCACCAAGGTCCTTTACTAACTTGTCTAGGTCCTCTCCGAATAAAAGTTTCCCTTTAAAGGGAAGGCGACTCAGGCGAGCTTTGGAGGAGGCATCGGCAGCCCAATTCCGGAGCCACAAATAGCGTCTGGCTGCCACTACCGAGGCCATGTTCTTTGCTAAGCTCCGGATGAGGTCATACTGACTATCCGCCAAGAAGGCCATACCAGATTCCAACCTCGCCGCGTTAGCTAGAACCCCATCGGAGGAGCCCTCCTCAGCCTGGAGTTGCTGAGACCACCTCAAACAGGCCCGCGCCACCCATGCCCCTGAAACGGAGGCCTGTAAGGCAAGAGCGCTCACATCGAAGGCTTGCTTAAGGAGCGTGTCCAATTTTCTATCCTGGGAATCCCTCAGGGCCGCGCTGCCCTCAACTGGGATGGTAGTTTTCTTCATCACTGCCGATACCGCCGCATCCACCCTGGGGGACTTCAGCAGCTGTCTGACTCTGGGAGAGGGTAGAGGCGAGACATGGCCCGGACCCCTCTTAAAGCTGACTCTGGTTGGTCCCATTCCTCCTGAATCATCTGACGCACCACTCTGTGGACAGGAAAAACCTTCTGGGACCTCCTGATGGCCTGGATCAAGGGATCCTCCAATGCCTCATCCTCCGCGGGGGTATCAGAGGCTACGTTGAGAGCTTTCAGGGAATCATTTATTAAGGCGGGCAACTCCTCCCGCCGAAAGACTCTAATTATGCGAGAGTGGTCCTCCTCAGGGATCTCCCCTTCCTCTAGCTCCTCCTCTTCCTCCTCCAAATCCTTTTCCGAGGCCTCCTCTTCAGGCGTGCCCTGGGAAAGTGAAGTGAGGGGCTCCTCATTCAACAGCCTGGGGCGCTTTGGGGGTATCCCTGAGTCCTGAGCGTTAGACCTCACGGGTCTGACTAGTCTGCCTTCGGCCATAGGGCCCGCTTCTCCTGTCCCAAGCCCCCTCTTACGCAAGCAATAGGCTCGGTGCAGCAAGAGCACGAAATCAGGGGAGAAGAAATCCGACTCCCCCTTCTTCTGAGGGAAGGGAGGAGGGAGGTATAGGGAGAAGTGGAACCTCTGAGCGAGAAGGGAGGGATAACTGGGACGCTACTTCCCCCTCCGAAGGGTCCGAGGACCCTTGCGAGGCCTGGGTCATGGCCAGGCTGATTTCTTGTTCTACTGAGGTAGCCACTGCAGCGCAGCCCCTGCAGAACCCTGCCTCAGATGAAGTACCTCTACGGGTGCCACAAGAAGGGCACCTCGGCTTGCCAGTCATGCTCCTCAGGGGTAGCCAAATAGATGCCCAATTGCCCTGAGCCTAAACAATCAGATTTACTTTCAATAACCTTTAAACCAACAAAATAAACCAACAAAATAAACTTTAGATTCCAGGCTTTACCAATGCTCTCCGGTAGCAGTCCTAAATAGAAAGAAAACCCCGAGGAAAACGGGAACACAGTAAAGTTTCACATTAATTTCAAATTAATTAATTAAAGTTAAAATTCAGAGATCAAAGATTAAAATACAAATTTCAGCCCATAAGCTGAGTACTTGCGATTTAGAGGCTTCTTTCCAGGACCGTGGCTGCGATTCTTAGCCGTTGGCTCAACACGTGGTAGGCTGCGACCACGTGGAGCCCTTAGCGGAGGAACTTGAAACTGCCCTCCGTGTTGTCCTGCACGCTCCGCCGGCGAAAGAGAGGCTGGGAACCGAGACCCGAACAACCAGGGGCCTCGTTCCACTACCGGTGCTTTAGTCGCGGCTCCAGAGTTTGTCGCTGCCCTCTAAAGCGCCGTGGGAAGAATGAGGGGGGGCCGTAAGAAAGAGCACCCTCGGGAGGTTGAACACTCTCCCTCCTACACGGCGTTACCTCTAGCGCTCAGCCACCGGGGGGGCTTCGGCGCGAGGTCGGGCAGGTCTTCAGAAAGGGCAGAGGAGGAGCAGGCAGCACTGACAGCGAGAGGATCTCTGACCGTTCCTCCTCGCTGCTGCAGGCAACAGAGGTAATCTCCTCCGATCCCCGGATCGGGCCGCGGGGGGGGGGGGGGGGAGGAGAGGAAGGAGTACAAAGGAATCGACAGGGAAAGGAAAAAACAAAGGCAAGTTTCCTAATGAAAATAAAGCAGTCTAACCATGAAAATTAGTTAAATTAGTTAAATTAGAAAAATAGAAGAAGGTAGGACTCCAGTAAGCCCTAGGCTTACGGAACCCTCCAGCTGCTTGGAGGCTGAGAATACTGGAGTTGGTGGGTGGCACCAGTGGTATATATACCGCTCCATCCCAAAAAGGTTGGGCTCAGCCTCCAAGCTGCTGGAAGGGTTGCGTAACCCTGAAGTAAAGGGACTGGACTGGAGTGACGATAAGGAACAACACCCTCACCATCCCCTATCAGCGAACAAAATATAACCAATGGACCTGCAACAGAGTCTTCAAACTATATGCACCCTCCCTCTGGAACTCACTACCAAGCCAAATCAGAAACACCGCTGATCCAACTGCGCTCCGAAGACATCCTCTACCATCCTCTACCTGGAATATCTTGGACCAGATCCAGGCAACCTCCACTGACATCTCACAACCCCGCAACCGAAATCCCAATCTACCCTCTAAGAGACACATGTCTATTCCCTAAGACTTCTCCACCTGTTTGAATCATCAATGTTGGCCCCCTGGTGAAGGCCCCCCCTACACTGATTTCTGTCGTCCCCCCCCTTTTATGTTGCACCGCTTTGACCCGGTGAAAAGCGGTATATAAAATGCAGTTAAATAAATACTCTATAGAACCAGTAAGCAACAAAAACTCCAAAAATGGCACTCATACACAACATGTCCATCCCAAAAAGAGAGACACCACTAATGAAAACTTAATGGCAACTTTGTCAGAAGTGCCATTACACAACCATAAATAAGCCTTTATGAAAATGTATGAAAAAAGGTACATAAGGCCCTTAGTTGGTGTGAAAGAACACAAGGAGGAGCAGCGTGTCTTGCACTACCAACCAGGAACACAATGGAGCAAGACCGGAGAAATGTGGATGTTTAAAAAAACCTTTATTGGTAGGAGTCAAAACCCCGACGCGTTTCGGCGTGGGACGCCTTCTTCAGGGGGTACAAAGCTTGAAAAAAAGGGGAATAATATATGATGTTTAATTTAAATTATAAATATATGTAAAAGAGTAAACATATTAAAAAGAACTCATAAAAAAGTAATAAATCAGATTAATACCATATACACATTAAAAAACAGATATATCCATACTAGTATTAAAGTGATTCAACCTGTCTACCTATCTTCAATCGTGTATTTTAATATAGAATTATATATATATATAAAAATATATAAAACAAACATTATGTATCGACTATGGGAATCACATAAATATATAAATAAATTCTAAATGAATACTAGAGAAACGCAGGACGTGAGGAATTAAACCATAATAACAGACAGCCTAGTTGCGTGAACGGTATATACAAATAATACATTGTTGTTTAATAAATATATATAAAAGGGATGGTGTTATAAACATCTAGGTGATGTTGAAAAAACTTGACATACGTTAATGACTATAGGTATGATTAGTAATCTAGATGAATCTTATCTTAAAAATATGCATTGGCAAAAACAAAAGTGTCATGAAGTAAACCTGAGATAATACTTAAATAATAATTACTTAAAAAGCAGGATAAGAGCTGTACTAGTGAGCCATCTCAGGTGATGAATTAAAATTGAAATTTGTATTATTGCTATTTGGAAATCAGGATGAGAGTTATATTCAGTGACCAATCGATGGTTATTATTAATCCTAAGGTATAATTAGAATGTTAAAAACAACAATAAGTTCACTAACCTGAATTGATCCACTTAGTTTACATCTTATTCATAAATTATTCATAAAACTGTTAAGCTATAATTTCAAGACCAAAAAAGGAAGAACCATGAAATGATTAGAAGTTAAATTAAAACTGCAGAGCTATTGAATGATATTGTGTGTCTGTTGAGAACTTTAAATCATTCATGAAAACATGTGACTCATGTATATACTGAATGGAAATTATGTGAGATAATTATGAATAAAAGTGTTGTACATCAAAATTGTAATTTGGCTATCCATTTAGCAGCTCCTGTAGAAACTGACATCATTGAGGTATTGGATACTATATGTTCAGCCCTTGTGAAACCAAACTGCTTATAAACCATAAGAAAAGGTTATATTCCTTTAAAGGCTATGAACCATGAGAATTGTATTATGCAGAGGAATAATAAATAAAAGTGCATTGAAACTAACCCGGACTTAAAATTCATGTCTTTTGTATCGTCCTATTGCAGGGCGAGAGAAGCCGCCGTTCTAAAACTGAGGAAAAATAAATACAATATAGCTAATATTAGATTGAACTGTTGGCTAAACCATACACACGTATGCTAAAAATACTTATAGGTAAACTGTCCTTGATGGGAAATGACGAGTTATTTAAAATTTGTTTTGGTAAAAATGCACTCAAAAATGCTCGTTAGGACTCCAGTGCCTATTGAGCTCTATGTAATCATTATTTGAAGGGTGACTTTGCGATCCTGAACCTGAAACCCGATGTTGAAAGGAATCTGTTTGCAGTACATAATCAGACTGAACTTATCGTCATAAAGTGCTGAAATTATGACTATCTAAAACTTATAAAGGCACACTAGATCGTAATATTTTGGGTTTTTTCGTTTTTTAAATAGCTATCCATGATTTGGCTCCCGTGATTACTATGACATCATAAAAGTACTGGAGATTGTGTATCAAACCATTGTAAAACCGAACTACTTATAAACCCATTTGGTAAGGTTATATTTCTGTAAAGTTGTAAACCATAAGGATTATGTTGTGTGGAGGCTTAAAACATAAAAATACATTTAGGCTGTCCCAGCTTGAGATCACTATCTTTTGTACCGTCTTATTGCAAGGCGAAGGGACGGACGCTCTAATCTTAAGAGAAAAAAATAAACCTAAAATTAAGGAAGAAATGTTCGCTAAAATAAAACCATGCATGTGAAAATCGCATATAGGTGAACTGTCCTTAAGGAGAAATAACGTTATACTTTGTTTAAAATCCTTTGTGGTAAAATTACACTTAAAAATGCTCGTTAGGACTACAGTGCCTCATGAGCTCAATGTAGTTGTTCTGTAAAGGTGGCGTTACGATTCTAAATCTAACACACAATATGAAAGAAAAACTATTTTCAGTGCATGTTCAGACTAACCTTATCGTCAGAGAGCTGAAACTTATGACCATCTATCTAAAAAACATACCTGTAGAGCTGAAAATACTGCCTGCAGCAATGTGTGAAGAATTGAAAGACGCGCTTGTGAGAAGCCCTGCTTTAAGTCGTCAGCATTCCCGCCGAAAGGGGAGGAGTTTCTAGGTGAGGAGAAGCTGATTTGACAAAACTTATCAGCAGAATGTGTAGTAAATCCAAACCCTTGTGTGTTAAAAGTAACAGTTGTACTTGGAAAATCGTAGGCATCATATTAATAGGGGCTAATATATGGGCTTACCAACAATCTTACTTAATAAACCCCTCTTGATGAATACTGCTGTGTTGTCACGATTGTGTTTATCATGATTCTGGATATAAATAATGAAGTCTTTTAATCCTATTTGGTAAGATGAAAAAGCAGAATGGTGTGTGCCTTACTGATAAACAAAGGACTTTGTGAATGCAGTCCAAAATGTTTAAAAATATCTATAAAAATACAGAGAGGTCTATCTCTTGATTAAGGCCGTTATGTTCCAAACTATTAAATTCGTATATATACCTTTGTTCTAATTTTAAAAGGGCCTTATTGATGTCACCACCCCTCCAGTGTAATGTAACTTTTTTCAAGACTAAATACTTTAAATCACTAATTTTGTGTCCTGTTGTGACCCAATGCATGACCAAAGGTTTCTCTGTGATTTTTCTTTGGATACAGCTTCTATGTTCTATAATGCGTGTACGCACTTCTCTTGTAGTCTTACCGATGTATACCAAATTGCAGGGACATAGAAACAGGTATATGACATTAGACGTTTTGCAATTTGTATAATTGTGTAAATATACTTTGTGTGATGTGATAGGGTGGATGAAGCTGTTTTTGACTGTAATGGTGTGGAGGCAAACTGAACAGTTGCCACAACTGAAGTGACCCTTGATCTTAGGCGGAGGGTTGCTCTTGGTAAGAGCTGACGTAACTAATAGGTTAGAGAGATTTGGATTCTTCTTATACGCTACCATTAATCGAGTCATACAGAGCAACAGCAATGTACGACATTCCAGACTCCAGTTCTTCCACCTCAGAGCTGTCTAGCAACTGCTGGAGCCAGTGTAGGACAGTTTTAGCCAACAAGCCTGCACACAGAGCCACCCGAGTGCCCAAAGCTGAAGCTGTAAAGGCACTCTTGAGGAGAGCTGCCACCCTCCTATGATGAGGCTTCTTCAGTGTAGCACCCTCTTCTATTAGATCAATCATGGGCTTTGTTATAGCCATAACCAGGTCATCCATTCAAGGAAGTCCAAAACACTGATCCAGCTTACCCTGAGGCAGAGGGTACATACAAATGGGTGACTGATCTTAAGGGCCCCTAAGGCCTATTTCAGTGCATCCTACTAGGTCACCAGGACTGGCCCATCCTCTAGATGAGCTAGGCAGCTTCCTAGAGCAGCCAGTCCAGGTGGTCGGCACACATGGGTGGCTGTGCCACTCCCCCCCCCCCCCCCACCCAGCTGCTGCCGATTTTGTTGGGGGGGGGGAGATGGGCAGTGGCAGTATTTCAAAAAGCAGTGGCAAAAAGCCACCGCTTTTAGAAATACTGCCTGCCTCCCCTCCCAAGACAGAATTGGCAGCAGCTGAGCGGAGGGGGCAGCAGCAGTAGCTGGGGAGGGGGGGTGGCGAGGCTGGAGTTTCTGCCTAGGGCAGCAGAAACCCTTGGACCAGCCAAGGGGACACCACAAGTTGATGTATAGCCTTCAGAAGGTGGATAGAAAGAGACGGACACCTGAGATTTATTTACAGTCTCTTTTATACCGCGCTATTCGGTATCAGTGCAGTTTACATGAAATGGAAGAGTTTTATACAGCGCAGAATCTACTCCGTATTTACAATTAACAGGTGATTCAACTTGGATAACCAGGGAAACTATTTACATATATATAGGCATCATATCAGGACATGATTACAGATTAGTCATAGCACTTTAGTGTGTGTGAGGAGGGTTGGAGATTCTCCAAAACATAATCCATTTGAGAGACCTGCTGAGGGGCGGGCTTCACAATGTACAAAACTGCCAAAGAATCCAGGCAGATCTTTGCCTTCTAGTAGGGGGAAGTTTCCCTTCCTCCACCATCTTACCCACTGGAAATCGGGATGGAGAAGTGAACCTACCAAATCCAACGCTCCCAGACGGGCAGAATGGGGGCACTAAACTCCCTTGCCACCAGCAGGAGAAGTGCCTGAGGATCACAAGTCCCCCCCCCCCCCCATATGAAAGAATCGAGGCATTAGACCTCAAGGAAGGGTTACCAAGCTGCTAAATGACTGAAAATAGCCAGTGAGGTATTTCAGCAGCTGCTGCTCAAAGAGCCAAAAAATAGCCCTAGGATCATGGAGAGCCTGAAGGGGTCTGCCAAGTTAAGCCTACAGCCTCCTCAGCATGCTCCCATGTAGACCAAAAAAAAAAAGACGTTATGGACAATATAGCAGAGGTAGACAGATTGGCATTGGGCCCCCCTCCCCATGAGAGATCCCAAAAACACTGGGAAAAAAAAATAGGCCTCAAAGCATCTCCCTCACACTTGGAGCAAAAGAAATGAGCCACGGAGTAGACTTGACAGGAGCCGCAAAAGGCACAGCACCAAGCAAGCACCCAGCATGACTGCATGTAGCAAAGTTTATTTAAAAAAAAAAAAAAAAACCACAAACCTACAAGAACTTGCAGGTCTCAAAAGCCGCATGCAGCAAGTTCATTGATCTTGAAAAATGAGGAGTCCCAATAAGGAAGTTCACGCCTTTCAGGCTCTCAGGGAAACCCGAATTAGGGTTCCCTGAAAAGAACACAAGACAGGAAAGCCCTACAGTTAAGTCAGGCCTAACCAGACCACTTCTTTTAAGCTGCTTTATGCAGCAAGACAGCCAATTGAATCCATTGGGAGGAATGGGCAAACAAAAGCCAAAGAAAGTGTGGCGGAGGGGGAAAAATAGTATGAACTTTTAGCCAAAAGGTATCCAAGGATCAAAAAGAGTACAGCAGGAGAGAAGCATCCTGGACCCAACATACCGCCCTTCTCTCTCGCCCCCCCCCCCCCCTCCGGGTCCAACTGCTCCTCCTCAGCCCACCAGATGCTCGTAACACGTGGGAAGCGGTACTAGATCCTGGCCAGCTGTCAAAGGCATAGCTTTACTCAGAGCTCCAAGGGTCCTACCAGGCTCAATCCAAGGCTTTTGTACCATTCTATGAGCCAGCAGAGCCAAGCCTATCAGCACTGCTGCACTTTTTCAAACAAACCTTGCCAGCTGCTGGAGGCAAGTACTGGCTTCTCTCAGTGCTGCACCAGTGGTTATAACTCCTGATGATCGGAAGCACTGGATGTGTCTGGACAGCTCCAGAGGCACTTTGGAGGCATCTTCCCGCTTAAGTGGGCGGAGAATCACTTTGTCTATCTGGTTATCTTGTTGACCAGAAAGCCACGTGAGATATGTTCGGAATCTGGACAGAATTGTGTCGCGTTTGCAGGCCCAACTGAGAGCATGAAGCCCCCTTCCCCTCTCCTTATTGGGGAGAGTGGCAGCGGTTAAGATGATGGTGCTACCGCAGATACTGTATTGGATGCAGACTCTCCCGGTGTGGTTGTTGAGGCGTGACCTGCATCGACTTGAAAAGGAAATATGGGGTTTTTTATATAGGGGGGCTAGAGCACAATCCCGCTAAACCGTTTGATAGGGAAATGGAGAGCGGGGGGGGGGGACCCCCGGATCTATGGTTCTATGCTTTAGCCTGTCAGGCACAGCATATTGGGGATTGGCTGAGCGAGACAGACGTTTACACTCCTAGGGCCTTAGAGGAGGCTTTTGTAGCCCCGCAGACATTACTTGCGATGTTGCATCTGGAAAATACGATGCTGCCGAATAGAATTACAAAGAGCGTATTACTCGGCTCCGCTAGGCGCACTTGGAAGCAACTTAATGGGTTTTGGAATAGTTCATGGAAGGGATTGAGCTGGTTGCCGTTACAGGGGAATGTTAATTTCACCCCAGGATCGGAAACAGTGACATTTCAAGAATGGAGGGAATGTGGTGGACCCCTCGGGTAAACGTAAATCTTTTGGTCTCCGAGTTGAGAGTATGACCTCCACCACAAACACTACTTTGCGTATCTACAGCTTTCTCATTATGTGGCCTCGGTACCAAAGACAGCAATTAGTATTGAAAGATCGGCACAAATTTTAGAATTTTTTGACATAGGAGAGGAAAACCCTCTGTCGATCGCGGCCTTGAAAACACGGTTGGATTGCTTCGGGACTGTACCAGACTATACAGGAGTGGAGATAGCCTGGGAAGTAGAACTGGCACAAGAGGTACGCCCTGGTTCCGTTCAGAGTGCCCTACGATGAATTGTCAACCTGGTGGAAGGTGCCCGATGGAGAGAAGTACAATTTAAGTGTGTACCCTGGGTGTGTTTTTCTCCATGGAGAGCACTACGTAGTCATATAACATTAGATGGCCATTGCCCCAGATGTTCGGAGCCTTTAGCTAATTTGATACATATGTGGTGGGATTATAGACGCATTCACTCTTACTGGGCGCGGATCTGTACTTTTCTAAGTGGGATGCTCAACCAGAGGGTTTGATGGAATGGCCCCACCCAACCCGGGAGGAAATGGGAGCGGTTATTGGTACGAAAGGCATGTCTGGTGGGTAAAGGCCCAATACTTCAAAGATGGAGAGAACAGGTCGCCCCTACCTTTTGGGAATGGCGCAATAGTTTTCACCAGCTGATGTTGACAAAGATGGGGGGGCACAGGGCAGTGTCCGTCGCTGGTCTATCTTTTTGTTGATTTGGGAACCCTACATTCAAAGTTTGGAACCTCATAGTCGTAATGAGATATTGCAAGTAGGTAGGTAGTTAGTTCTTTAGGGTACATAGAGGGGGTTGCGATCCAATGGGGAGATGGTAGGGAGGGGGGGAAATGTATATCATATAAAGTTATAAATCACCTGTATTTGCTGATTACCTTTGAGTTGAGGATAAGAGTCAACCTCGCTTGGAAGTTAGATGTAGTGTGATTGTTGTATATTGGTGGTTAATAAAGTTTCAAAAAAAATTATAAAATCTGACACGCTCTCCTAGCATCTTGAAAAGCCTTATACCAGGTCTTGACAAATTTTGTTTCAATTTAGGAGTCAGTGGTAGTGACCTCATCGCCCACTCCCCCCACCCCCCCATTCGTCACTGAAGTTCAGAGCTAGGAGGTGAGGTGAATCTTCTGTGAGGAGGCCCACATCATTTCCTTTAAGGCCAGATTTGCTAAGGCTGTTTTACCATTTTATGTCCAAGGGAAAAAAGCTTAGTAAAATCATGTCCTTAATGCAGTCCTGTAGGCCACTGGTAGAACATACAGCTAGCAGCCCCCCCCCCCCCTCTCCTAAACCACCCCATTAACCTGTTGTCAACCAGTGTTGCAATCTCTCTCCTTTCCCATCCTCTCTTCACTTAGTCTCGCACCTCCCTCCCCAAACTTTCATCACCCAGTTTCACACCTCCTTTAAAAATTGGTCACCCCCAACTCATACCATCTGAAATTCAGTCAGCCCCCCAGTCCATCCCCATCTCTACCACTGCAATCCAGTCAGGCATCCAAGCCTCCCCCAGTCTTCTAGTTATGGTAGCAGAGGCTGTGTGAAGCATCTCTAAACAGAAATATATACATAATAGTTATAGCTTCAGATATTGTGATGGGTGTTGGGGTAGGTGGATGTATGTGTTCTGAAGGGGGGGAGAGGGGGGCAATGCACCTTTGGGCATACACACATTGTGCCCTTTTGTCTCCATGCATGCCTGTCTTCAACATCCAATAACCTTGCCCTCTTCCCTCTACCCCCAACCTCTCTCCTGCTGCACACCTCCCCTCCCCACTCTGTTCCCCTTCCGGACTTTCTCCCATTCTGCCTTCCCCTAATACTTCCATCCCCTGCACTCTATCGTTTGTGGGGTTTGTTTGTTTGTATTTGTTTTTAAAAGGACACTGCTCCTTCAAATTTTTGCTGCCTCATTTCCCCTGACAAACCTTTTCATTTTAGACCAGCTACAAAATCGAGGCCTTGACCTCCTCTCCTGTTCTGCCCACAGAGACCAAATCCCCACAGGCAGAAGGGGTGCTTGCCTGCTTGCAGCCAAACTCATTGGGTCCCTGTGGACAGCCTGCTACAATCCAGGCTGCAATCACATCCTTCCCCTTCTGAACTGCTCACAAGAGGTCAGAGCTCCACAGGCAGGCAGGGTCTTTGCCACGATCATGTGAGGAAAATAAAAAGGCAGGAGGGGGGAGTAAGAGGAAGGAAGAACATCCCAGGCATCACGTGCAAGTTTCAAATTGCCATGGCAACCTGGGATTTGTCAAGACCTGCCTTTTACAATTCCTTTTCCGATGCCACTATTCCATGCCCTCCTCCCACTCTTCCATAAACTCACATTTTTTTTAAAGCTATCCTTCCCTAAGTACCCATAGAACCTATTAACAGCCCCTTTTAAACCCCTCAGCAAAATCCATATGCCTCCAACTCCTCTCTAAACCCCCCTTTCACCTCCACCAACTCTTGTCATCTGAAACTCTTAAGCTGCAAAGTATAAATAAATCTGAGGCAGGCCAAACTTCTGCCAAAGCTCCGAGAAACAAAAAGTATATATCCCTCTAAATGTACCAAGAGATGAATAGATTAGAATCTTCTGCTATCGACTATGACTATACACTAATCATAGAAGATTATAGGAACCCGGGGTCTCAGACTGTGTCAGCAACTTCCTGGGCTTTAGCTCCTGTAGGAAATACGTTGCTTCTTTGCATCAATGACCTCTCCAGTTCCAGATTTTTTTAATTAAGCAGATATGCGATAATCTGAATCTCTCTTGATATTGTTCAAAAATCAAATTTCCACAATTGATATTTTTGCTCATTCGTTGCTGATTTCAAAAAATTGCTATTATATCTTAGAAAACGTGCTTATCTCAAAAAAGAGAAAAGTAACGAACTTCCCCAACGCCACCATTCAGGAACCGGCTTTGCGTTTCGATTCTTCCTCGGGGGGGGGGGGGGGATCAGCTGTTTGTAAGATAGCACTGTCTATAAATAAAATAAAACAATTATGAATTTCATAATTACTAGAGATTACTAGTTTTACCTATCATGGTGGAACTTACGTGTTGAGAGATTTCACTTCATGTAGCTCTGACCACATAGTCTATGGGATCAGGTGCCCATGCGGCTTGATGTATGTTGGTAAAACTATTAGGCAACTTCGAGTCCGCATGAACGAACATCAGAGCAGACTTAAATGACATGTTCAGGAGGCCCCCCTGGTAGCACACTGCACGCATCATCATCATACATTCGAAGAGTTGAGATGTTTTGGTATTGAAGTAACAGCTGGGAGGGCAGGAAAATCTAGAGCAAAAACTTTGCTCATTCAAGAACTATGGATATATAAATTACAATCAGTTACCCCAGGATGTTTAAACATGATAGAGTGGGGGAGCCTGTGTCTAGGCTTGGTGAACCTGGAAAGAAGAGCAGTGCAGGGTTTTTTTCCTGATAAACACACACGCCAGCGCGCAGCTATTTAAATTCCAGCTTGTCAGACGGGTGCCTGGGTGAGAATGTTCACAGTCTTGGCAAAGGCATATATCAATATGATTTGCAAGGGATTGTGGGAAATGCAGTCCATTCACACCAGACACAGCCGCTCACAATAATTAGTTGTGCTTGAGTGTAAAGCCAATAAGATATTTATTTATGGGGTTATTTCTCCCAACACAGATATGCTTGGTAGCACATAAAACAGGATACTTGCTTTCAGTGTTAAACTTAGAAAAACAAAATCAGGAAAACAGCTGAACTTGTCAGGCAATCAAAACAAAAGAATAAAGACCAGGATGGTAACAGAATGGTCTTTTCTGTAGGCTCTAGCTAATATTTTCTTAGCAGTGCATCAAACAAGCAAAACCCACAAAGAAGGGAAAAACTGTTCTTTTCAGGTTAACTTCTTATATCTTCACACAGACTCAGAAGTGATTCCCTCAGAGCTCACAAGCAATTAGGTAAGGCTCAATTGCTAGCAGTTATCCAGCTGAAACCCCTTAGCTGGCTTATTTTCTACTGCGTGGCTCAAATCCTACTCAGGAGCTTTTCTGAGTAGATTAAAGAACAAGTTTGTATTTCTTTGTGATGGTTGTTGTACTTTGTAACAGTAAATTACCAAAGGAGTTTAGACAGAGAGAAATCCATGTATTCACAGCCTGTATCTATAACCTCTCCCCCTTCTTCAACAATCATGGGTTCAATATCATGGATTGGCACAGAGGAATTTCTCAATGGAGCACTCTCAGGAGAATACTTGTTTCCCTGCTGTCTTTCAAGGGTATAGCTAGGGCATAGATCAGTGTTCATACCTGAGCTTCCATTGCTGTTAGAGTTCCTCTCTAAATAGCCTGGCCAGTATGTAGTCCAGTTCTTATGTCCAGCCTTCCAATCCAGATCCCTGGACACTGGATCTCTCTTCACATACCTTCTGGCACGGGTCCTAGGGTCCCTTCCAAGTGCAGCCGTCTCCCTCACAGGTACCGTCTGGAGATGCCTAGCTCTGCAGCACCACTCCTCTGGTTTTCCCCAGTTCAATGGTGTATGCTGGCCTTTTGAATGTCTCCCGGTATACGTACTGCTCTGGACTCCTTTAGACCTCCCAAATGCTTTTCTCTTCTTTCTTCCAAAGGGTTTCTTGCCCTCTGTCCGTCCGCTCTGGCTTCTGCTTCTGATGATCCTCCAGATGATGAAGCTGTCCAAGATCATGAAGATGATTCTCTGTAGAATAAACTCTACCTTTATTCTGCTTAGATGAGTGCTCCACCCTAGCACAGCGCAGCTGTGCTGAATCAGGACCTGCCCTTTGAGATGAGTGTTTGGGGATTACCTCATAGCCCTCCTGATTGAACACACGTTTCCCCACTTCAGCTCCTCTAATGGCTGTTGGAAACCTGGTGCATTCTGGGACTGGTAGTCTTTTATGGAAAAATTCTGTTTTCTTATTTCTACCAGAACTGACAGGTTGCTTGTTCAGAGTCACTTCACCTTTACTATAGCTCCTTCCTGAGCTATGATAAGCTTCCTTATCACAAGCTACAACACTGGCACGCATGCGCGGCATCTGAAAGAAAGTCAGTGAGGTAGCAGACAGCCATGAGATTACTCGTTACTTTCAGACCCATTGACATAGAGAATCAACGGTAAGAGCATGCCGTTTTTTGACCATCCTCTACACTGATATATACATTTTGGCAAACAGACTGAGATCTTCATGAAATTCATAATTGTTTTATTTTAATTTATAGACAGTGCTATCTTACGAACTGCTTATCCCCCCCCCACCCCCCCGAGAAAGAATCGAAACGCAAAGCCGGTACCTGAATGGTGGCGTTGGGGAAGTTCGTTACTTTCTCTTTTTTGAGATAAGCACGTTTTCTAAGATATAATAGCAATTTCTTGAAATCAGCAACGAATGAGCAAAAATATCAATTGTGGAAATTTGATTTTTGAACAGTATCAAGAGATATTCAGATTATAATCTGCTTAATTAAAAAAAATCTGGAACCGGAGAGGTCATTGATGCAAAGAAGCAACGTATTTCCTACAGGAGCTAAAGCCCAGGAAGTTGCTGACAGTCTGAGACCCCGGGTTCCTATAATCTTCTATGATTAGTGTATAGTCATAGTTGATAGCAGAAGATTCTAATCTATTCATCTCTTGGTACATGTAGAGGGATATATACTTTGTTTTTGGTCATCCAAACCCCTCTGTTGAGCACGACCGCATTTATTGTGAAAGCTCCGAGAAAGGCATACACATCCCATCAAACTGGTAAACTTGCAACAATCCCCATGGATATTATAATGCCTCTGTATTTTTATTTTTATTTTTTATTTATTTCTTTTTTATACTGCGCTCTTTAGAATCAGTGCAGTTTACATGTATACTAACAGGTACTTTTGATTCCCTTGTCCCCAAAGGGCTCACAATCTAAGTGTACCTGAGGCAATGGAGAGTTAAGTGGCTTGCCCAAGGTCACAAGGAGTGGCCATGGGACTAGAGACCCTAGTCCCTCCGGCCTGAGGTTGCTTGTCCCCATGCAAGAATTGAACCCCTGGCCCTCCGGCTTGAGGTAACTTGTCCCAACCACTGAGCTACTCCACCCTCTGTGTCATTCCATGGTGCGACCGCCATGAATATTGTGTGCAATTCTGATTATCAAATCTGAAAACCGAAGATAGCAGAATTAGTAAAAGTACAGAGAAGAGCCACCAAAATGATAAAGGGGATGGAAGGATAGCCCTATGAGGGAAGGCTTAAAAGGTTAGGGCTCTTCAATTTGAAAAAGAGATGGCCGAGGGGAGATATGACAGACGTCTATAAACAACTGATCTACGGGTAAAAGCATAGTTACTCACCTGTAACAGGTGATCTCCGGGAACAGCAGGAATTTAGTCTTCACATATCGGTATCGTCAGTACTGATGGAGCCTGCGCAGGAACGCTCCCCAGCGTCCAATAGGAAACCTTTTGGGAGCATCCCACAGCGCCTGCGTGCTGCCTTCCCGCCTTTCCCAACTGTCCCTCTCCAGTTGAGTTTCTAGCTGAGACAGAGAGAGAGAGAGAGGGAAAGAGAGAAAGAGAGAGATAGAGAGATACAACTCCTAGGGTAGGTGGGTGGGTTGTGAAGACTAAATTCCTGCTGTTCCCGGAGATCACCTATTATAGGTGAGTAACTATGCTAGCTCCAGGAATAAGCAGGAATGTAGTGCTCACATATGGGGACTCCCTAGCTGCAGATGCCAGGGAGAAGGCCCCAGAAGTTGTGTGCCCTTGTGAAAGGGCTCTACTTCCCCACATGGATCTCTGGCATCCTACCAGGGATGGTGGGTAGGAGTTAAGTATCGAACAGGTGTTGAAGAACAGCCTGACCAAACAAGTCATCCCGGCGGGAGTCCTTGTCTAAGCAGTAATGGGCTGTGAAGGTATGAACCGAGGCCCAACTAGCTGCTCGACAGATGTCGTCGATAGACACAGAGTGAAGATGAGCCACAGGCTGCCATGGCCCTCACATTGTGAGCTGTGACATGGCCTTCCAAAGGAAGGTTTTTACTCTCATAGTCAAAAAAAAAAAAAAAAACACACTGTGCAATCCAGTTGGACAGTGTTCTCTTGGAGACTGGAAGTCCCATATAACTAGGATCAAAAGCAACAAAAAGTTGAGAGAACTTTCTATGTTGCCGAGTTCTTTGCAAGTAAAAAGATAAAGCTCTTTTACAATCCAAAGTATGAAGATTCTTTTCTGCATTTGAGGCGTGAGGCCTTGGGAAGAATACAGGAAGGTAAACCGCTTTGTTTAAATGAAAAGGTGACACCACCTTTGGCATAAAGTGTGGATGAGTCCTAAGGACTACCTTATCATGATGGAACCTTGTATAAGGAGGATCAGCCACCAACGCTTGCAATTCACTGATGCGACGTGCTGATGTGATTGCAATAAGAAAGATGACCTTCCAGGAAAGGAATTTCAAAGACGCAGTAGCTAACGGTTAAAAAGGCGGCTTCATGAGCTGCCCAAGAACCAGATTTAAGTCCCATGCCACCGGTGGTGGCTTAATGGGAGGCTTAGTTAAAAGAAGGTGTCTCATAAATCTCGCTATGAGAGGATGAGAAGAAATAGGTTGTCCATTTAGAGGCTTGAAAGAAGCTGCAATATCACTCAAATGAACTCACTGAATTGGTCTTAAGCCCTGTATTAGACAAATGAAGGATACTCCAGTAATGATTCCAGAGGTATCACAAGAGGGTCAAGACCCTTCTGCGAGCACCAAATGGTAAACCTTTTCCACTTGAAAGCACAAGAGCATCTTGTGGAAGGTCTCCTGGAAGCATAAATGATATCCTTTACCTGCTGAGAAAGGTTAAGACCATGAAGTTCTAGGCTTTCAGCAACCAGGCCCTGAGATGCAGAGCCTGGGGATTGGAATGCCACAGCATCCCGCCCTCCTGAGACAGGAGATCTGGAGCAGATCCCAACTCCAGAGATGGTGCTTGAGAGAGATGTAGAAGCAGAGGGTACCACACTTGCCGTGGCCAATGTGGAGCTATGAGAATAATATTGCCTTTGTCTCTGAAGCTTGAACAGGGTTTTGGGAATTAGGGGTAAGTCCTGACCCCAATGGAGGAGGAAAGCATCCCTGGCCTGACAACCCTGAACCGGAATTCTGGAACAGAAACGGGGAAGTCTGTCATTCAGCGGACTTGCGAAGAGGTCTATGTCCGGGGTTCCCCAAATTTGAAAAATTTTGGCCACCTGGTCTACATGGAGAGACCATTCGTGTGGAAGCAGAACTCGACTGAGTCTGTCTGCCCAAGAGTTTTGAATGCCTGGAAGATACACCCCAAGGAGATTAATCTGATGCTCTCTGGCGAAGGCCCATAGTCACAAAGCTTCGTTGCAGTGACAGAGAGCCTGTTCCGCCCTGCTTGTTCACATAGAACATGGCTACCTGATTGTCCGTTTGAACTAGGACTGTCTTGTAGCTGGAGCTGGGTGTGGAATACTCGAAGAGCAAATGATAATTACACTTACCTGGTAATTGTAGTTCTTTGAGTGTCGACAGTTCAGTCCTCTACCTCTGGGTTGTCAACCTCCTCCTGCAGCTTGGAGACTGGTATGTCAAAATCATGACATCACTGGATATAGCCTGCTGATCTCTCTCCTCAGTCCCAGTGTGAACTATTAACAAAGCAGACTCAAAGGAGCAACAAATAAGTAGCTAACACTGAGTAACATAACCTAATCTGAGCTAGTCCTAAAGGTTTAAACTCTATAACCTCCGGCAAGGCTTTCTTACACCCTTCACTGCCATAAAGAATACTGGGTAAAATAGAGTGAATGTGAATCACATTAAAACAGACCTACCTGTAATATCGGTCTTCTGGCCACTAGCGCCAGTCCCCTCCTGAATAACTGGGCGGGATGGAGGACTGAACTGTCGTCACTCAAGGAACTACAATTACCAGGTAAGTGTAATTATCATTTCCTTATCGTTCTTCCAATTAAGTCCTCTACCTCTGGGATGTGCCAGAGCAGTAATCATTGGGAGGGACCCCGCCATCCGGCCCGCAACACTGCTGACCCGAAACGGGCATCAGCACCCGCTGCGACGTCCAGACGGTAATGCTTACTGAACGTATGTAGTGACGACCAAGTCGCCGCCCTACAAATTTCTCCTGGCGGAACCAGACTGTTCCGCCCAGGAACACGCTTGCGCCCTAGTGGAATGTGCCCGCAACCCCTCAGGCACGGCTCGACCGTGAAGCAGATAGGTGGAAGCTATCACCTCCCGGACCCACCGGGCAATAGAAGCCTTAGCCGCCGCCTCCCATTTGCGCACACCTCTGAACAGCAGAAACAAGCGATCCGATTTGCGAAAACATTCCGTCACCCTTAAATACCGCCACAACGTCCTCTTGACGTGCAACTGACGCAAACTGCGATCCCGCTCGTCGCCCTCCAAAGAACCCTGAACAGGTAAGCAGACCACCTGATTCAAATGAAAGGGAGACACCACCTTAGGCAAAAAGGAAGGAACCAGCCGCAGCACTACCTTTTCCTTCAAAAAGGATTAGAACGGTTCTCTACACAACGCTTGCAACTCCAAAATGCACCTAGCTGAACAGATCGCCACCAGGAAAACCGGTTTTCAACGTCAAGTCCTTCACTGAAGCTCGATGCAACAGCTCAGAGGGAGGCTTGGATAACGCCACCAACACCAGATTGAGATCCCAAGGCGGTATCAACACTATGCGACGGCCACAACCTAGAAACCACCTTCAGAAAGCGAATCACATCTGGGTGAGCTCCCAGAGGCGCTCCCTGCACTCTGCCGCGATAACAGGAAAGGGCTTCCAAATGAACACGCAAGGAACTAGCTGCAAGACCCTTATCAACGACGTCCTGCAGAAACACTAATATTGAAGGAATGGTAACCGTAGATGCTCGAATCTGATGCCTTGAACACCAATCCTCAAATATACACCAGACATGAACGTACGCCAAAGATGTGGACTGTTTCCGCGCTCTAAGCAGGGTAGCAACGACTGCCGCTGAATAGCCCTTTTTCCTCAGCTGGGCCCTTTCAATGGCCATACTGTAAGCGAAAACCGATCCACTTGGGGCATGAAGAGAGGACCCTGAAGCAAAAGATCCACCCTTGCCAGTAACCGCCACGGCTGCCCATCTAGGAGACGCACGAGGTCCGCATACCACGGGGGCCTCGGCCAGTCCGGCACCACAAGGAGCACCCTTCCCGGATGAGCTCCGATCTTTTGAATCACCCGGCCTATCAACGCCCACGGAGGAAAGACGTATAGGATCCCCGCGGACGGCCACGGATGCAACAGAGCGTCGATGCCCTCTGACATTCTCTCTCACCTCCTGCTGAAGAACCGGCTGGCTTTTGCCGACTGGAAGGTCGCCATTAAATCCATTATGGGCATTCCCCAGCGAACTACTATCTGTGCAAAAATGTTGGGATGCAGCTCCCACTCCCCCGCATCTACCCGTAATCTGCTGAGAACGTCCGCCTTGACATTGTCCTTTCCTGCAATGTGCGCCGCCAAAATTGCCGTCAACCGCTTCTCTACCCAAGAGAACAGATCCGCCTCCACTTCCATAACTGCACTTCTCGTGCCGCCCTGGCGGTTGATGTAGGCGAATGTCGCCGAGTTGTCAGAGAGAACCCGAATTGGACGACCCAACACCAATTCCTCGAATGCCTGCAATGCCCGCACAACTGCTCGAAGTTCCAACCGATTTATTGATCAGGACGCCTCCAGGGGAGACCAAAACCCCTGTGCGAACCTGCTCCCGCAGTGGGCTCCCCAACCTGCCAGGCTGGCGTCCGTTAACAACGGGAGCCACTCTGGTTGTTCCAGTGGCATGCCGGCTGATAGTGAAGACCTGAGAAGCCACCACTGAAGAGAATGCCTGATCTTGACTGGACACGGTAGTCGCTTGC
The DNA here is from genome assembly GCA_033557465.1 of Ichthyophis bannanicus. Lineage (NCBI taxonomy): Eukaryota > Metazoa > Chordata > Amphibia > Gymnophiona > Ichthyophiidae > Ichthyophis > Ichthyophis bannanicus. The sequence goes on along the minus strand of CM066033.1, from coordinate 1,118,415,815 downwards.
TCAAATGATCTGTCTGATGTGACCAGCAGCGAAGTAGCGCCCTTTGCAAAGCTGGCATATGAACTTTGGCTCACGGCACCGCTTCTAGAGTGGCCGCCATCGTTCCCAATACTCGAAGATAGGCCCATGCCGACGGTGCTGGGACGGATCTGAACTGGCGAACTAGGCTCCTGAGCGCCTTGGCCCTCTTGTGCAGCAAAAACACTTGTCCGCTCTTCATGTCGAAACGAACTCCTAAGTACTCGAGGTCCTGGGAAGGCTTCAGACGGCTCTTGGCCGGATTGACCACCCAACCAAGGCTCTGCAAGAACTCCACTACTCTGCTTGCCACCCGAATGCTCTCTGCCTCGGACTTGGCCCGAATCAACCAATCGTCGAGGTAAGGGTGCACTAGAATACCTTCTTTGCGCAACACCGCCGCCACCACAACCATAATTTTGGTGAAAGTCCGCAGCACAGTAGCCAAACCGAAGGGCAATGCTTGGAACTGATAGTGGCCCCAAGGAAAGGCGAACCTTAGAAACTTCTGATGAGCCGCCTGGATGGGTATGTGCAAATACACCTCTGAGAGATCCAGAGACGTCAAATACTCCCCTTGATGCACCGCCACTATGACAGAGCGCAAGGTTTCCATCTGGAAATGCGGAACCTGTAGACAACGATTTACGGCTTTCAGATCTAAAATAGGCCTTAACATTTCACCCTTCTTTGGCACCACGAAATAAATGGAGTACCGACCCACGCCGTACTCTGCTTTCGGCACTTATATGACCGCCCCCAACTGGAGAAGCCGCTCCAAAGTACCGCGAATCGCCAGAACCTTCTTGGCGCCCCTGCACGGAGACATGACAAAGGACTCTCGCACTGGCCATGCCAACTCTAGCACATAGCCCTGCCGAATTATCTCCAATACCCACTGGTCGGAGGTGATGTGGGTCCAAGCAGAAAGAAACTCCCGAAGCCGCCCTCCTATGGGAGGCCCTTCTGCCGGGACCCCCCTCATTTCATTATGACTTGTGAGCTGCGGGAGCGGAGCTGGAGGAGAAACCTCTATTAGCCCCCCGAAATCCGCGAAATCCATGGGCTCGAGACGGGAAGCGACCCTGCTGGAAACTACCGAACCGCACTGAATGAAATATCTGGAAATCCCGAAACTGGCCCCAATAGGCCTGACCGGATTTCCCCTGCTTCGGCTTATCCTCTGGGAGCCTACCCGCCTTGGACCACCCAAGGTCCTTTACCAACTTATTCAAATCTTCTCCAAAAAATAACCCGCCTTTAAACGGTAGCTTACTGAGAGACTTGGAAGAACCGTCCGCCGCCAAATTTCGTAACCACACTGACCTGCGGGTGGCCACCACAGACGCTGTGCTATTGGCAAGCGCCCTGATCAAATCATAATGTACATCCGCCAGATATGCCGCTCTGGACTCCAGGAGGCCCAGCTCCTTGAGCTCCTCAAGATCCATGTGCGAAGACCGTCTCAGTCGCTGCACCCATCGCAAACATGCTCGAGCTACCCAAGCCCCACAGATGGAGGCCTGTTACGACAGTGAATCCGCCACAAAGGTCTGCTTCAGTAAACTGTCAAATTTACGGTCCTGAACATCCTTTAAAGCTGCACTGCCTTCCACAGGGATGGTAGCCTTCTTTGTAACTGCCGATACCACCACGTCCACTCGCAGCGCCTTGAATCATTCTTTATCCTTATATGCCAAAGGGTAGAGCCTATTCATAGTCCTTATGCCTCGAAGGCCCGCCTCTGGCCGGTCCCATTCATCTTGGATCATTCTGTCGACCACTCTATGCACCGGGAACACCACCTGTGTCTGTCGGACCGCCTGAATAACCGAGTCTTCAACCTACTCCTCCACAGAAGTCAGCATCTGCATAGATTTCGTGATCAACGCTGAAAGCTCTTCCCTACGGAAGACCCTAATAATCTTAGCTTGATCCTCAGGCTCCGGGATCTCCCCATCTTCGAGATCCTGAGTACTATCATCCAGTTCCCAATCAATCTCCTCACCTTCAGGCCAACCGACTTCCACAGATGTCGAAGTTCGTGTCCTTGCCTTTTTAGGTGCCGGCGGTTCCTCACCTATCCAATCCCTCGCCTCCATTAGCTGGGAAGGCCCGGAAAGCGACAAGGAACCTGGTAACCTACCCTGACGTCGCAAACAAAGTGCCTGATGTATTAAAACTAAATCAGGACTAAAACCCTCGAGGTCCGCTGTCTGTGCCACCAGCTGAGCACCAGAAGGCCCCGCCACTTCCTCCGACGCTGAGCCTTGCGCAGGGGGCTGAGGAGGTGCAGGCATTTCCCCCGCTGGAGGCCCCTGCAGACTCCTTAAATAGTAATTAGATCTTACCTGCTAATTGCTGTTCCTGAAGGAACGACAGTCCAGTCCCTTCACTTCTGGGTTGCGTAACCCTTCCAGCAGCTTGGAGGCTGAGCCCATCTTTTTGGGGGATGGAGCGGTATAAATACCACTGGGACCACCACCCACCCACTCCAGTATTCGATTTAAAAAGCAGATCTAACAAACTCTTACTGGAAACTTAACTATAAAAAACTCAAACCTATGTAACAGGCATATATATTGAAAAATTTTTTTTTTTTTTTTTTTTTTAATGGAAAACCAAGGAGAGGAGGCCTGGGAATAGCCTGAGGAGATGTCTGCTACTACCCGAGCCGGCTTCCTCCCGGACTTCTTCCTGCCGTACCAGAGCTACGGCCCCAACGATGCCTTGCCCTGAACCCGAGGTGTGAAACGGTTGCCGGAACGGGTGGGATCAGGGACTGGACTGTCGTTCCTTCAGGAACAGCAATTAGCAGGTAAGATCTAATTACTATTTCCTTATCGTCACTCCAGTCCAGTCCCTTCACTTCTGGGAAGTACCAGAGCAGTTCACCCCTGGGAGGGTTCCGGCATACCGGACTGAAGAACCGCTAGCCCGAACCGGGCGTCCGCTGCACTCTGCACGTCCAACCTATAGTGCTTGGAGAAGGTATGCAGCGATGACCAAGTCGCTGCCCTACAGATGTCCAGCGGAGGTACCAGGGAAAATTCCGCCCAAGAAGCCGCCTGAGCCCTAGTGGAGTGGGCCCGCAGCCCCCCCGGAACCTGCTTCCCCTTCAGGATGTAAGCGGAGGCAATCGCCTCTCTGATCCACCTGGAGATGGAAGCCTTGGCCGCCGACTCCCCTTTGTGCGGCCCTCCAAACTGGATGAATAGACGGTTGGACTTTCGGAATGGCGCTGTGCGCGAAAGGTAACGTTTCAAGATTCTCTGGACGTCTAGAAGACGCAGCCTGTCGTCTTTACCTATCTGCCCCTTAGACGCTAAGACTGGCAGGGTAACTGTCGGGTTCACATGAAAAGGAGAGATAACCTTGGGTAAAAAGGACGGTACTGTATGCAGAACCACCTTGTCCTTGAGAAAGGCCAGGAAGGGGGGCTGGGACGAGAGCGCCTGCAATTCTGAGACCCTTCTGGCCGAGCAAATGGCGACCAGGAAAACTGTCTTTAGAGTTAAATCCTTTAAGGAGGCTCTCTTCACTGGCTCGAAGGGTTCCCCGACCAAGGCACTTAGCACTAAGTTGAGATCCCAAGGAGGGATGACCGATCTCCGTTGCGGACGTAGCCGACTAACCGCTCGTAGGAACCTGGCAACGTCCGGGTGCGCCCCTAAGGGTCTGCCCCGGACCTTTCCTCTATAGCAAGAGATAGCCGCCAACTGAACCCGCAAGGAGCTATGCGCCAGACCCTTTTCGAAGCCTGCTTGCAAGAAGTCCAGAATCTCCGGAACCGAGGCCGAAAGCGGTTTCCGACGATGCTCCGCGCACCAAGCTTCGAAGATGCGCCAAACTCTTACATAAGAAAGACAGGTCGAGCGCTTTTTGGCCTTCAGTAGAGTCGAGATTACCGCTCCTGAGTAGCCTCGTTTTAGCAGCCGCGCCCTCTCAATAGCCAGGCCGTAAGCGAGAACCGATCCACGTGAGGCATCCGGACCGGACCCTGCCTCAGCAGGTCCCTTTTGAAAGGGAGCCGCCAAGGACGGTCGGCGAGCAGCCTGATCAGATCGGCATACCATGGGCGGCGAGGCCAATCCGGAGCTATGAGAATTACCAAGCCCTGGTGAGACTCTACCCGTTGGAGAACTTTCCCGATCATAGCCCAAGGGGGGAATACATAGAGCAGACCCTCCGAAGGCCACTTTTGAGACAGGGCATCTAAGCCTTCGGACATCCTTTCCTTCCTTCGGCTGTAAAGAATCTGTCCACCTTGGCTGTAGAGAACCGTGCCATGAGGTCCATGACTGGGCAGCCCCAAAGGGCTACTATCTGAATGGTAAATTAAACACAAATTAAGTTAAAAATTAAGGAAACTAAGCAAATTAAAAGTAGGACTCCAGTAAGCCCCAGGCTTACGGAACCCTCCAGCTGCTTGGAGGCTGAGAATACTGGAGTGGGTGGGTGGTCCCAGTGGTATTTATACCGCTCCATCCCCCAAAAAGATGGGCTCAGCCTCCAAGCTGCTGGAAGGGTTACACAACCCAGAAGTGAAGGGACTGGACTGGAGTGACGATAAGGAACGTCCATTTGCTGTTACACCGTGGAAGAAAGGGTTGCACACCCACGGCACACTCCTGAATTGGCCACTGTGCCCCTTCGAGTCCCACACACAATACACTGTGGTCTTGCCGCCACAGCGCAGCTGGACCTAATCCTATAGTTTGTTTGGGGTTTTTTTTGTTTTGTTTTGTTTTTAAACCTTGGGACTACCAAGAAAACTGTAGCCTAGGACTCCCTTAAAAATCCTAAAAGCAAGGCTTGACATGTTCTGCTCCTGAGAGAAGGAACCCCGCCGCAGAAGACACCCCACCCTATCAAAAACCGCCATTTCGCGCCAAACGAAAAAACAAAGGAAAAATAGTAAGAGCACCTTTAAGGGAATCAAAGAAATAAAGTAAAGGCAAGTAATGCGCTAAATACAGAAAATACCTTCTAGTTTCCAGCTCCGGGCCTGTCTGCCACCCGGCAGCCACGAGGCTTCACTGCGGTGAAGAAAATAGACGCCGCAAGTTCCACCGAGGAAAAGGCACCAAAATGAACACCGGACTGCACTGTGGAGCTTGCCAGGGCTCCCCGCCTTCAACGCAGCCTGAAACCGGTGACAGCTTACCGGCTAGGTCTGCGCCGTCCCCCGATTGCTTACCCTCACAGCTGTGTCACTCTACTAGCAGCTGCCGGTGAGTTAGTCAGCCAGAAACTCCCCCGGAGCCTGTCACGCCACCACCACTCGCCTCTAGGTTAGAGGGGCGTGGATTATTGAAGGAACTTTCTGCTGTATGCTTTTTCAGCTTTTTTTTTTTTTTTTTTAAACTATTTCCCAGCAATGCCCTCTGGGAAATGTAGTCCTTATTCAGCTGTATGAGTGCACCATGCAGAAAGCTGTAGTCAGGCTCAAGTAGGTAAGGCAAATGACAGAAATTTATTATTTTTATATACACAATGGTTCAATCATACCACACAGGATTGTTGGTTCAGGACACTCTGAAGCAAAAATTGTCCAAAACATATCCAACCACAAAATGCAGTTTTAAAGGTTCTCTCTATTGCAGGATACAGTCTTTACCAGCACGCCTATTGCATTCCCTTCTTAGCCTTGCTGGCTAAAGCACCAAACAAAAAGCACATTTAAAGTCTGTGGTAAACTTCCCCTTTATAAACACAAAGAAAACACAGCCACCCTGCTTGTGATATAAGGGTACCTTTTTCCTAGGAGACCTTCTTTCAGGACTGGCTTGCTTTTTTCTAAGTTCCCAGGTTTATAGCTTGGCACAAGGAACAGTCCATGAGAGTGTCCTCAATCAGCTTCACCTCAGGCTCTCCCAGCTGCATAGGCTCCGACTCCCCATCCTGCTCTGCATGCTCAGCTAACAGCCTCTCGGGAGATCTTGGAGTCTCTCTTGTTCCTGGCTCCAAACTCTCCTGCAGCCGTGCTACCTGCCAAATAGCACTCTCTCCAGCTGGAAGCTCTGTTCCTCTGCTCAGTCTGGGTTCCTGCTTCTCCTCTCCTCCTCTCCACTAAATCATACTCTGCTTTGGGTTTATACTTCCAGGGCTCTAGCTCCAACCCCACCCTACTCAGGTGACGGCAATAAGCCTGACTCCGGGCACCTGAGTGCTTGAAGCATTCACTGCCTAAAGGGTTCTGGGCCTTGTATCCTCTCCCCTTCATTCCACTAGGGGGAGCATGAAATGTGCTCCACGTGGAAGTTTTCTGATTCCTGGAGGCGTTTATGGCTTTCCTACCCTGTCTTGGTAAAAGGGGGCCCTTTACTAGGGTGAATTCCCTGTCTCTTTGTCCTCCCCTGGACTCTGGATAGGCCTCCTTGCCACAAGCTGTGGGATCCAGTCAACACGGTCCGGTCAGGGAAACGATTTGAAAGAAGGGCTCTCCCCTGTAAAGTTCGGGGGGAGAGAACCTTTGGCCCCGAGAAGAATGACAAACGACTTGTTAATCTAATAAGCCTCTTTTTTTTTTTTATAAAGGAACAGCCCCAAGTACCAATTCCTATTAAATCTCTCAACCTACCTCTACCTTATTCGTTTCTCCAGGGAGCCTCTAACAAGGCTCACCACGTCCTCCTGCTGCATGGAGACTCTTCACACTGGGACTGAGGAGAGAGATCAGAAGGCTATATCCAGTGATGTCATGATTCTGACATACCAGTCTCCAAGCTGCAGGAGGAGATTGACAACGCAGAGGTAGAGGACTGAACTGGAGGAACGATAAGGAAGGAAGATTGCTCTAAGTTCCAGGAGATTGATGTGTAGATAGGTCTCCTGTGGGGTCCAGGTACCCTGGGTCGAGAGGCCTAGCAATTGTAATATTTCCCAAGCAGTGCTAAAGCCTCACCTCACTGCTCGGGAAATATTACAATTGCTAGGCCACATAGCATCCACCGTGCATGTGGTTCCTTATGCTTGCCTCCATATGAGGGCAGCCCAGTGGACTTTATCCACTCAATGAACTCAGGCATCAGGTTGCCTGTCAGACAAAATAAACACGGATCGCCCTTATATTGTTCCTCCAATGGTGGCGGTCGCCTTTCCAAAAACCCCCACCCCAAGCCACTCTGACTACAGATGCCTCACAGGTGGGTTGGGGTGGGGGTTGTTGGAAAGGCGACCGCCACCATTGGAGGAACAAAATAAGGCGATCCGTGTTTGTTATTTTGTCTGACAGGCAACCTGATGCCTGAGTTCATTGAGTGGATAAAGTCCACTGGGCTGCCCTCATATGGAGGCAAGCATAAGGAACCACATGCACGGTGGATGCTATGTGGCCTAGCAATTGTAATATTTCCCGAGCAGTGAGGTGAGGCTTTAGCACGGCTTGGGAAGCTAACTGCACCATGCGAAGGCAGCGGGGCTGTGGAAGATAGGCCCTTGTCTGTCTGGTATCCAGCAGAGCTCCTATAAACTCTAGAGACTGAGTGAGAGCTAGTTTGGATTTTGGGAAGTTTATGACAAGTCCCAAATACTGAAGGATACGTATTGTGCGAGATAGAGAAATCCTGGCCTCTGGCTCTGACAGGGCTCGAATGAGCCAGTCGTCTAAGTAAGGGAAGACGAATATTCCCAGGGTGTAAAGAAATGCTGCCACCACAGCCATGCATTTTGTAAACACCCTTGGTGCCGAGGCCAGGCCAAAAGGAAGAACTCTGTATTGGTAGTTCTTCCCTTGAAATAGAAAGCGAAGAAACTTTTCGGTGAGTTGGATGGATGAGAACATGTGTACGCATCCTTGAGATCTAGAGAACAAAGCCAATTCTGACTCTGAAGGTATGGCAGCAGAGTTCCCAGAGAAATCATTTTGAATTTCTCTCTGAACAGGAATTTGTTCAATTATCTGAGGTCCAAAATGGGTCTGTGTCCTCCTATTTTTTTGGGGATAAGGAAATAGGGGGAGTAGAACCCTGTACCCTGTTGGGGAATGGGTACCTCTTCTATTGTCCCTTAGGCCAGAAGCAAAGTGACCTCTTGACCTAACTTGGCGTTGAGAGAGGTCTGAGAATTGAACCATTGTAAGAGGGGGCATGCTGAGGAAGCGAAGCTTGTATCCCTCTCTTACAATGGGCAGAGTCCAACTTTCTGCTGTTATCTGCTCCCATCTGGGGGCAAAATGACAAACTTCCTGGGATGGTGGAGGGTTCTGGGCTGTTCAGGGCCAGGAAAACAAAGTTCTCTAGATAGGAGTCAAAGCCCGTGTGGAGGCTGAGTCTGCTGAGCAGGTTGAGGCTTAGCAGCTTTTGATTTACTTTGCCTAGGCTGTTGCTGCTGTCCCCTTTGGGCAGACTGACCTACACCATGTCCCTGTTGTGTATAGGAGGGGTAAAACTTCTTCTTACTGAAGAATGGTTTCTTGTAGGACTTTTTCCTTGCAGGATCAGCTGTAGATTTAGAAATCTATCCAGGGTTATATTGTCAGCATCTATCTCATTAGCTTTTTCCTGCCAATTCTTGCCAAAAAGATTCTCTCCTGTGCAAGAAATATTCCCTAGTTTGTCCTGTACCCAAAGTTCCAAGTCAGATGCCTGGAGCCAGGTAATCCTACGTGCACCTATGGCAATAACAGAGGTTCTGCTTATGCACTCAAAGCAGTGAAAGGCTGCACGAGTTACAAACTTGGAAACATCCTGAGCATGTTTGACAAGTGCAAGGTAATCCTGTCTCTTATCAGGAAGGAGAGGGCTCATAAGCTCTAAATCTCCTGTGACCTCCTTAAGGAACATTCCCATATATAATATATAGGAACTGATCCTGGCAGAAAGCATGGAAGCCTGGAAGGCCCGACGTCCAAAGGCGTCAAGAGCCCTACACTCACGTCCTGGAGGATTAGATGCATGTCTTTTTGCACTCTTGATCCTTCTCATAGCCGATTCCACCACCATGGAATGGTGTGGTAGCCAAGTTTTTTGAAATCCAGGACGAGGAACTCGATACATGGTGTCGAGCCTTCGAGAGTGAGGAGAAGTGGTTAGAGGTGTTTCCCACATCCTTAACATGAGATCATGCAGGATCTCATGAATAGGTAAAGTAGCTGCCTCCTGGGTAGCTTTAGGGTATTGCAGGATTTCCAATTCCTTTACCCTAGGCTCTTTTCAGGAGCCACTGTGATGGAAAGACCTTGAGCAACATCTCGGATAAAACCTGAAAGGACATATCCTCTGGAGGAGACATTCTACGTTGAGGAGAAGAATCATCCTCGGGAAGAAGTACTCTGGTATCGGCAGAGCTTTCAGTCTTCAGACTCATCCGAGGATTCAAAGTATCTCCGATCCGGGTGATCATGCAAGGCACGATATCGGTACCGATCGATCGAAGTCGGTGTCGGAGGGGTCCGGTACAGACTTGTCAATACCGGATGAGTAAGCTTGACACTGTCCCGGTAGAATACCTGCCGATGTCGAAGCAGTCAGTACCAGTACTGATGTCAGTGCTGGTACCGATTGAATTGTCTGAAGCGGTTTCAAGGGCATCGAGGCCGTGAGAAGAGCCGCCAGACTGCATTCAATCTAAGAATCTCTGGTCAATCGACGCTGCCGATGCTTGGGTATCGGTACCGGATGAAGCAGCCGGTACACCAGAGCATGGCACCAGTAGTTCTGCCGAGGTTGAGGCCTTGAGAACATCCTGGAGCCCCGTTAGTGCTTTGGAAGCTGAAGCTTCCCGCCGAGGCAATTTTGCCGGTACAAGTCCCTCAAGGGCAACGCCAGAGGCATCTCGATGCTTGGAAGGAGATCTACCCTTTGAGGACCGGCCAGATTTATGTTTAGTTACCTGGGATCCATGGGAGGAAGACACAGGCCTGGAAGACGTCGATGCCACAGACGCTGCATCGGAGGGAAAAAGGGTGCCAAGTTTAGCAGCTCGGTTTTGCCAACCCCTCTTCAACATCATTCCACAGGCAACACACTCAGAAATACAGTGGTCAGGACCTAAACATTTGAGGCACCACTCATGGGTGTTGGTGACGGAGATGGTACCGCCACACTTAGAACACTTTTTAAAACCTGAAGCGGGTTTTTCCATGTTAGAGGAAAAATTGGGCCTAGTGTCCAAAATGGCGCATGGCACCTGAAGGAAAAAGTAGCTGGAAGAAATTCCAGAAGAAAGTTATTTATTTATTTATTTATTTATTTTTAGAAAAGAAAAGAAGAAACCGGCAGTACCGGTGTAGCGTCAAAGGAAGGCAGATGCGACCACAAAAAAGAAGAATAAATGGGAATATTTTCTGCGACGACAGGATGTGCGACTTGTCGGCTCCGCGGAAAACAAAGAACTGGAGAGGGACAGTTGGGAAAGGCGGGAAGACAGCACGCAGGCACTGTGGGATGCTCCCAAAAGCTTTCCTATTGGACGCTGGGGAGCGTTCCTACGCAGGCTCCGTCGGTACTGACGATACCCACATGTGAAGACTACATTCCTGCTTGTTCCTGGAGATACATAGGTCAGTTTTTTACGCCATTAAAAAGTAGAAAGACTAGGGGACACACAATGAAGCTACAATGTAGGAGGAGTGGTCTAGTGGTTGGAGCACGTTACCTCAGGCAGGAGGGCCAGGGGTTTGAATCCCATTAGAGGACAGCAATCTTGGGCAGGAAGGACTGGAGTTTCTAGTCCCACAGGTGCTCCTTATGGCCATGGGCAAGCCATTTAACCCTCCACTGCCTCAGGTACAAATCTAGAATGTGAGCCCTTCAGGGACAGCACAGTTACTTACCTGTAACAGGTGATCTCTGGGAACAGCAGGAATTAGTCCTCACATATGGGTACGTCGGTACCGACGGAGTCTGCGCGGGAAAGCTCCCCAGCTTCCTAGAATGGAAGCTTTTGGGACCTCCCACTGCACATGCGCACTGCCTTCCCGCCTTCCTGAACAGCTCTCCTCAGTTTCGAGTTTATAGCTGAGTCAATAGAGAGAGGACAGGAAGATAGATAGATAAAAGATACAACTCCTAGGGGAGGTGGGTGGGTTGTGAGGACTAATTCCTGCTGTTCCCAGAGATCACCTGTTACAGGTAAGTAACTGTGCTATCTCCAGGAACAAGCAGGAATAAGTCCTCACATATGGGGACTCCCTAGCTTAGATGCATGGGATCCCCTGTCAAGGTTCGCCATCTTCGTATGGATCTCAGGCATCCATCCTGGGAAGGTGGGCAGGAGTTGTCTAAGAATGGAACAGGTGTTTGAGGACAGCCTGGCCAAACAAGGCATCCCGGCGGGAGTCCTTGTCCAAACAGTAATGGGCTGTGAAGGTATGAACCGAGGCCCAGGTAGCGGCTCGACAGATCTGATCAATGGAAACAGAGTGCAGATGAGCCATAGAAGTTGCCATGGCTCTCACATTGTGAGCTGTGACATGGCCTTCCAGAGGAATGTTTTTACTCTGGTAAGCAAAGGAAATACACTGAGCAATCCAATTGGAAAGTGTACGCTTGGAGACTGGAAGTCCCAAATGTGAAGGATCAAAAGCCACGAAAAGTTGAGAAGACTTTCGATGTGGCTGAGTCCTATTAAGGTAAAAGGCTAGAGCTCTTTTACAATAAAGAGTATGAAGGTTCCTCTCTGCATTGGAGGCATGAGGAGCCGGAAAAAATACAGGTAGATATACCTCTTGATTAAGATGAAAAGGCGAGACCACTTTAGGCATAAAGTGGGGATTCGTCCTAAGGACCACCTTGTCATGATGAAATCTTGTATAAGGTGGATTAGCCACTAGAGCTTGCAGTTCGCTGATGCGACGAGCGGAAGTGACTGCAATTAGGAATAGTACCTTCCAGGAAAGAAATTTCAAGGAGGTAGAAAATAACGGCTCAAAAGGTGGCTTCATAAGCTGACCAAGCACTAGATTCAAATCCCATGCGACCGGGGGGGGTCTGATGGGAGGTTTAGTGAGGGTCAGGCCTCTCATGAATCTTGCAACAAGAGGGTGAGAGGAGATAGGTTGTCCATTTATAGGTTTCAGGGATGCTGAAATAGCACTTAAATGGACTCTTACAGAATTCGTCTTAAGGCCTGCATTGGAAAGATGCAGGAGATAGTCTAAGAGGGAATTCAAAGGAAGTGCCAGAGGGTCAAGGCCCTGCTGAGCACACCAAATGGAAAAACGTTTCCATTTGAAAGCATAAGACCGCCTCGTGGAAGGTTTCCTAGAGGCATGAAGGATATCTTTCACAGGTTGAGAAAGATTAAAGTCTTGAAGACTTAAGCCTTCAGTAACCAAGCTCGGAGATGTAGGGATTTGGGGTTTGGGTGCCACAAAGTCCCGTCCTCCTGAGACAGAAGGTCTGGTGCAGCTCCTAAGTCCAGGGAGGATCCCTGGGAGAGCTGTAGAAGCAGAGGGAACCACACTTGGCGTGGCCAGCGTGGAGCTATGAGGATCATAGAGCCGTGATCTCTCTAGAGTTTGAACAGAGTCTTGGGAATCAGCGGAATGGGTGGAAAGGCATATAGGAACGCCTGACCCCAATGGAGGAGAAAGGCGTCCGTGGCCTGAGCTTCCTGACACGGAGTCCTGGAACAGAACCGGGGAAGTTTGGCATTCCACGGACTTGCAAAGAGGTCTATGTCCGGGGTCCCCCATTCCTGAAAGATTCTGGTTATCTGGTCCACGTGTAGGGACCACTCGTGTGGCAGCAGAACTCGACTGAGCCTGTCTGCTCGAGTGTTTTGAACTCCTGGAAGGTACACTGCTAGCAGATGAATTTGGTGCTCTCTGGCGAAGGCCCATAATCTGAGAGCTTCGTTGCAAAGCGACAGAGAGCCCGTCCCTCCTTGTTTGTTTATGTAAAACATGGCCACCTGATTGTCTGTCTGAACCAGGACAGTCAGGTTGGCAAGGAGGGTATGGAAGACCTTGAGGGCAAGGTAAATTGCTCGCAGTTCCAGGAGGTTGATATGAAGGGTGGCCTCCTGTGGAGACCAAGTGCCCTGAGTGGAGAGAGTTAGCAGATGGGCTCCCCACCCCAATTGGGAGGCATCTGTTGTGAGGGTTGCTTGGGGTAGCAAGGGCTGAAAGGGAGCCCCCAACAACAGATTCTTGGTGGATATCCACCAATGGAGGGACCAAGACAGACGGTTTGAGGTTTGTATTTGGTCTGAGAGTGCTCCCGACGCCTGAGTCCACTGGGTGGCCAGGGTCCATTGAGCTGCTCTCATATGAAGACGAGCGTAGGGCACCACATGTACTGTGGAGGCCATATGGCCCAGGAGGCGTAGCATTTCCCTGGCTGTCAAGTGAGTACTGGACTGGGCTTGGGAGGCCAAGCTCAGCAGACGCTGACCCCGAACCAGTGGAAGGTAGGCTCTTGCAGTGGTGGTGTCCAACTGGGCCCCTATGAATTCTAGAGACTGAGTAGGGCTGAGTTGAGACTTGGGAAGGTTTACCACCAGTCCCAGATACTGCAGAAGGCTCCTTGTGCGGTCTAGGGAAATCTGGGCCTGCGACTGAGTTGGAGCTCGAATGAGCCAGTCGTCCAGATATGGGAATACGAAAATCCCCATGCTTCTGAGAAATGCGGCTACGACTGCCATGCATTTGGTAAAGACTCTTGGGGCAGAGGCGAGACCGAAGGGAAGAACTCTGTATTGGTAATGACTTCCCTTGAACAGAAAGCGAAGATATTTTCTGTGGGATGGATGGATGAGTAGATGTGTATACGCATCCTGCAGGTCTAGAGAACAAAGCCAGTCCTGACTCTGAAGGTATGGAAGGAGAATGCCCAGAGAGAGCATTTTGAATTTCTCCTTGTACAGAAATTTGTTCAATTCTCTCAGATCTAGGATTGGTCTGAATCCCCCTGTCTTCTTTGGAATGAGAAAATAGGGGGAGTAGAAACCTGACCCCTGTTGATGAAGAGGAACCTCTTCTATGGCTCCTTGGGCAAGCAGAGAAGAGATCTCCTGATCCAACAGGGCTAGGAGAGGAGATGGAGAATTGAAGGGTCTCACCATGTGATGAGGAGGAAGGTTGGAGAAATGAAGTTTGTAACCCTCTCGGATGATAGAGAGGGTCCATTGCTCTGTTGTGATTTGTTCCCATCTGGGAGCAAAGTGAGCTAACCTTCCAGGTATGGTGAGAGGTTCTGGTTGGTCCAGAACCAGGAATGGCAAGTTCTCTAGGGGCAAGTCAAAACCCCTGAGGGGGTGGAGCCTGTTGAGCTGTAGTAGCTGCTGCAGGCTTTGCTCTTGCTTGTTTCGTTTGCTGACGTTTAGCCGCAAAACGAGGTTGAGAAGATTGCTGGCCAGGATTGGAAGCATATCTGGCCTTCTTATAATAAGGCCTCTTGAAAGACTTCTTCTTAGTGGGAGTAGAAGTGGACTTAGAAAGTCTTTCTAAGGTGGCATTTTCAGCATCCATTTGAGTGGCCTTAACTTGCCACTCTGCACCGAATAAGTTCTCACCTGTACAGGGCAGATTCCGTAAGCCATCTAGAACCCAGGGTTCCAGATCAGAAGCCTGGAGCCAAGCCAGACGTCTGGCTGCAATAGCAATGCCAGAAGCTCTGCTGGCTCCTTCGAAGGAATCAAAGGCAGCTCTGTTGGAGAACTTAGAAACATCTAAAAGTTGTTTCACAACAGAAAGGAAGTCCTCCTGTTTATCCTCAGGGATAAGGGAGGCAAAATGCCGTACTTTCTTGGCAAGTTCCCCTAGGAACATGCCCATATAGAGGCTGTAGGAATTAATCCTGGCTATAAGCATACTAGCCTGGAAGATTTTCCTACCAAAAGAGTCCAGTGTCTTACATTCCCTTCCTGGAGGTGTAGAAGAGTGCCTTTTAGTACTCTTGATCTTTTTCATTGCAGACTTTACCACAATGGAGTGGTGAGGCAATTGAGTTTTCTGAAAACCAGGAGACGGAGGGACCCGATACATGGTGTCCAACCTACGGGAATAAGGAGACAGAGTTAAAGGGTTCTCCCAGAAATCCATCAATTGTTCTTGAAGGATTTCATGGATAGGTAGAGTAACTGCTTCTTTAGGAGACTTGGAGTATCCTAAAATATCCAATCTTTTTGACCTTGGTTCCCTTTCAGAGGAAGTAGTGATAGAAAGGCCTTTAGCCAGTTCTAAAATAAAGTCCTGGAAGGACAAATCCTCTGGAGGAGACATTCTTTTTGGAGAAGAAGGTTCCTCAGGAAGGTCAAGGGAGAGCTCTGCAGATTCATCAGAGGAGACAAAATCCTCAGAGGAATCGGTGTATTCTCTAGTTTCCTCTAACGCACGATACGCATACCGATCGGTATCGACATCGGGCGTACCGGGTATGGAAGCGGTATGGAGCGAAAGCCCATACGGTACCGATTTGCGTTTAGAAGAGGAAGGCCTGGGTTCCGGCATGGCGGACGATACCGGAACCGGGCCCGGAACCGCTGGAAGCGGTACCGATGGCGTTGCAGCTTTAATGAAAGCCATGACGGCCTGCTGCATGGATTGGACAGTATTGCCCATAGACGCCACGGCTGCCTGGATGTCGGTACCGGTATGGGCCGGTACCCCAGAGCAGTCCAACAGGTGATCTGTCGAGGCCGTGCCATCGATGTCAACCTGTAGCCCCTGTATTGGCGTTTTGGAAGGTAGGACCTCCCGCCGGGGCTGTTTGGCTGGGGCAGGGTCCTCAAAACTAAGAGCCTCTCGATGCTTTGAAGGAGATTTGCTCTTTGAGGACTTGCCCACAGAAGGTTTGGTTACCTGAGATCCATCCGGGGATGATGACCGGGATGACTGTGATGTTGGATTCTCTGAAGCAAACAGCACATGGAATTTGTTGGCCCGGTTCTGCAGCCCACGCTTAGACATTTGGGAGCAGGAAGGGCAGTCCGGAATGGAGTGGTCAGGCCCCAAACATTTAAGACACCATTCATGGGTGTCTGTGACTGATATTACAGCAGTACACTTGGTACACTTCTTAAAGCCAGGGGCTGGCTTCTCCATGTGGAGAATTAAAGTAGGCCTGAAGGCCTAACTGAAGTGACCAAGTGCTGAAAAAATAATAAAAGAAAAGAAAATAATTTTTTTAGAAAGAAAAAGGAAGACCGGCGATACCGGTATCGGTATGGGAAGGCAGGTACGCGGTCTAAAGAAACAAAACAAAAAACTACAATTTCTTCAGCGGTGACAGGATACACGACCTGCTGGCTCCGTGGAAAAAGAGAAACTGAGGAGAGCTGTTCAGGAAGGCGGGAAGGCAGTGCGCATGTGCAGTGGGAGGTCCCAAAAGCTTCCATTCTAGGAAGCTGGGGAGCTTTCCCGCGCAGGCTCCGTCGGTACCGACGTACCCATATGTGAGGACTTATTCCTGCTTGTTCCTGGAGATAAGAGAAATATATATACAGTACCTGAATGTACACTTAACTTGTAGAAAAGCAGTATATAAGCCTGTTTAAATAAATAAAATAAATTTAAGACTAAAGAGAAAATACTTTTTCACTCTGCGTAATCAAACTAATTGATTATTGGAGAATGCAGTATGGTGAAATTAGGTCTTACCTGCTAATTGTCTTTCCTTGAGTTCCTCCAGTCCAGTCTCAACCTGTGGGTAGTCGCCTCTCACCAGCAGTTTGGAGATTGAGCATGTCACACTTTTTGACCTCACCATAGATAGGATAATGAAAGATGGTGGGAGATGCCAGCAATAGACAAAGCAGACTCACGGAACAAGAAAGAAAAAAAAATCTTTCACAAAATACTCTCTGAAAGAGCCAGAAAAACACTCTACCTCAAATAAGAAATTGCAGTGTTAACACACTTGTGTGACAAATTCACCACACTGTCCTGTCCAGACGACCTCCCCCAGTAAGGAAATGGGTGACCCTCATGGAGCCACACACACTGGATGGTTACCTGCATAACTTCCAAATGAAATTCAAATTGATGGATTTCAAGCACAGGAACGCCACCGCGTTGTGAGAAAAACAAATCAGGGAGGGTTCAGGAATGGATTGGAAGAACAAGGAAAGACAATTAGCAGGTAAGACCTAAATTAAACCTTCCTTATTGTTCCTCCAGTCCAGTCCCATCCTGTGGGATGTACCATAGAAGTACTAACTTCGGGAAGGACCCACGAGACCAGGCTGAAGCACTGCCAAACTAAAATATGCATCCCCCGCTGCTTACACATTCAACTGATAACGCTTTACAAAATGCCGCTCTGTAAATATCTGCTGGTGGAACCATACTGGATTCTACCCATGCTGCTGCTTGCATGTGGATGGAATGCACCAGGTAAGCAGAGAAGATGGCTTCCTTCACCCAATGCGCAATAGATGCTTTGAGGCCACCTCTCTTTTGCACGGCCCTGTGAGAACGAAAAGATGATCTAACCTGCAAAACAGATGTGTGCACTTCAGATAACACCGAAAAACCCGTCTAACATCAAACCACCATAGAAGAGGGTCCTCCACCCCTGCAAAAACAGAGCATGACTGGTTGATTAAGATGGGGTGGAGGAGCAGCCTAGTGGTTACAGCTCTGGCTTGGGAACCAAGAGACCAGGGTTCAATTCCCACTAGCACACCTTGTGGCCTTGAGCAAGTCACTTAACCCTCCACTGCTCAGAAAAATCCAAGTTATCAATGTCCCTGTTTAATGTACGTTTACCAAGTTACAATGTAAACCGCTTTGATTGAAATAGCACAGTTACTTACCTGTAACAGGTGATCTCTGGGAACTGCAGGAATAAGTCTTCACATATGGGTATCGTCGGTACCGACAGAGCCTGCGTGGGAGCGCTCCCCAGCGTCCAATCAGAAAGCCTTTGGGAGCATCCCACAGCGTCTGCGTGCTGCCTTCCCGCCTTCCCCAACTGTCGCTCCTCAGTTGAGTTTTAAAGCTGAGACAAAGAGAGAGAGAGAGAAAGGGAAAGGAAAGATAGATAGAAGCAACTCCTAGGGGAGGTGGGTGGGTTGTGAAGACTTATTCCTGCTTTTCCCAGAGATCACCTGTTACAGGTAAGTAACTGTGCTATCTCCAGGAACAAGAAGGAATGAGTCTTCACATATGGGGACTCCCTAGCATTAGATGCCAGGGAGAGACCCCAGAAGTTGTGTGTCCCTGGGACAGGGCTCCACTTCCCCACATGGATCTCTGGCATCCCATCAGGGATGGTGGGTAGGAGTTGATTAAGTATGGAACAGGTGTTTGAGAACAGCCTGACCAAACAGGGCATCCCGGCGGGAGTCCTTGTCCAAGCAGTAATGGGCTGTGAAGGTATGAACCGAGGCCCAAGTGGCTGCTCGACAGATGTCGTCAATGGACACAGAGTTCAGATGAGCTCTCACATTGTGAGCTGTGACATGGCCCTCCAGAGAAAGGTTCTTACTCTGATAGGCAAAAGAAATACACTGGGCAATCCAGTTGGATAGTGTTCTCTTGGAGACTGGTAGTCCCAAATGAGAAGGATCAAAGGCAACAAAGAGCTGAGAGGACTTTCTATGTTGCTGTGTCCTTTGTAAGTAAAAAGCCAGAGCTCTTTTACAGTCCAGGGTATGAAGATTCCTCTCTGCATTTGATGCATGAGGTCCTGGAAAAACTAAGACAGGTAGGTAGACCTCCTGGTTGAGATGAAAGGGCGAGACCACCTTAGGAATAAAGTGTGGATGAGTCCTAAGGACTACCTTGTCATGATGGAACCTTGTATAAGGTGGATTAGCTACGAGTGCTTGCAATTCACTAATACGACGTGCTGATGTGATTGCAATGAAAAAGATAACTTTCCAAGAAATGTATTTCAAGGAGGTGGTAGCCAAAGGTTCAAAAGGCGGCTTCATAAGCTGACCAAGAACCAGGTTCAAGTCCCATGCCACCGGAGGTGGTCTAATGGGAGGCTTTGCTAAAAGGAGACCTCTCATGAACCTTGCTACAAGAGGATGAGAGGAAATAGGTTGTCCATTTAGAGGATTAAGGGAAGCTGCAATAGCACTCAAATGGACTCTTACTGAATTTGTTTTTAGGCCTGCATTAGATAGATGGAGGAGATACTCCAGCAAAGATTCCAGGGGTATGGCAAGGGGGTTAAGACCCTTCTCAGAGCACCAGATAGTAAACCTCTTCCACTTGAAAGCATAAGAACGTCTAGTGGAAGGTTTTCTGGAAGCATAAAGAACATCTTTCACCTGTTGAGAAAGATAAAAATCTTGGAGATCTAGGCCTTCAGCAACCAAGCCCTGAGATGCAGAGACTGGGGATTGGGATGCCCTAACTTTCCGTCCTCTTGAGATAGGAGATCTGGAGCAGACCCTAACTCGATTGAGGGAGCTTGAGAGAGATGTAGAAGCAGAGAGTACCACACTTGCCGTGGCCAATGTGGAGCTATGAGAATCATGTGGCCTCTCTCTCTCTGAAGCTTGAACAGGGTTTTGGGAATTAGGGGAATGGGTGGAAAGGCATACAGGAAGTCTTGACCCCAGTGAAGTAGGAAAGCATCCCTTGCCTGAGCCCCCTGAGCCGGAGTTCTGGAACAGAACCGGGGAAGTTTGGCATTCCACGGACTTGCAAAGAGGTGGATGTCCAGGGTTCCCCAAATCTGAAAAATCCTGGCCACCTGGTCCACATGTATGGACCACTCGTGTGGAAGCAGAACTCGACTGAGCCTGTCTGCCCAAGAGTTTTGAACGCCTGGAAGATAAACTGCCAGAAGAAGAATCTGATGCTCTCTGGCAAGGGCCCACAGTCGCAAAGCTTCGTTGCAAAGCGACAGAGTGCCAGTTCCGCCCTGCTTGTTCACATAGAACATGGCTACCTGATTGTCCGTGTGGATAAGGACTGTCTTGCAGCTGAGCAGGGTGTGGAACACCCGCAGAGCAAGGAAGATTGCTCAGAGTTCCAAGAGATTGATATGTAGAGAATTCTCCTGTGGGGGACCAGATGTCCTGTGTGGAGAGGTCTGGTAGATGAGCTCCCCACCCCATTGGAGAAGCATCTGTTGAGAGTTGCTTGGGGTAGAGACTGTTGAAAGGGGGACCCCAGCAACAGGTTTTGAGGGGACTTCCACCACTGGAGGGACAAAATGAGGCAACTTGTGTTTGCTATTTTGTCTGACAGGCAGTCTAATGCCTGGGTCCATTGGGTGGATAAAGTCCACTGAGCTGCCCTCATGTGAAGGCGAGCATATGGTACCACATGCACGGTGGATGCCATGTGGCCTAGTAACTAACATCTCTCGAGCAGTTAAGTGGGGCTTCAACTCTGCTTGAGAAGCTAACTGCACCAAGCAAAGGCAACGGGCCTGGGGGAGATAGGCCCTTGCCCTTGTGGTATCCAGGATAGCCCCTATAAACTCCAGGGACCGAGTAAGGGTTAAATTGGATTTTGGGATGTTTATTATCAGCCCTAAATACTGAAGGATACGCCTTGTGCAGGCTAGAGAACTCTTGGCCTCTGACTGAGTGGGAGCTTGAATGAGCCAGTCGTCCAAATAAGGGAATACAAATATTCCCAGAGTGCACAGAAATGCAGCTACCACTGCCATGCATTTTGTGAACACCCTTGGAGCAGAGGCCAGACCAAAAGGGAGCACTCTGTATTGATAGTGCTTCTTTTCAAAAAGGAAACAAAGGAACCTTCTGTGAGTTGGATGGATGAGAACATGGGTGTACGCATCCTTGAGATCTACAGAACAAAGCCAATCCTGACTCTGAAGGTATGGCAGCAGAGTTCCCAGAGAAATCATTTTGAATTTTTCCTTGACTAGGAATCTGTTCAATTCTCTGAGATCTAAAATGGGTCTGTAGCCCCCTGTTTTCTTTGTAATAAGAAAATAGGGGGGAGTAGAAACCTATGTCCTGTTGAAGAGGCACTTCCTCTACTGCCCCCTGGGCGAGAAGGGTGGCAATCTCCTGCTCCAACAGGTTGAGGAGGGAGGTTGGAGAATTGAACTGGTGCACTCTTGTGTGAGGGGACAAGCTTGAAAAATGAAGTCTGTACCCCTCTTATGATGGAGAGTGTCCATCTTCTGCTGTAATTTGTCCCCATCTGGGAGCAAAATGACATAACCTTCCTGGAATGGTGGAGGGCTCTGGTCCTTCCAGAGCCAGGAAGGCTAAGTTCTCTAGCGGAAAGTCAAAGGCCCTGAGGGGGCTGAGGTTGCTGGGCTGGAGGAGGCCTAGCAGCCTTTGCTTTGTTCTGTTTGGATGATTGCTGACGTTTGGTAGGGAACTGAGCTGTAGAAGATGCCCGCTGACTTCATAAGCAGGATAAAATCTTCCCTTTTTAGAAAAAGGTGCTTTCTTGAAAAGCCTTTTCTTAGCAGGAGCAGCTGTAGACTTGGATAGTCTATCCAAGGCGGAATTTTCAGCATCCATCTGATTGGCCTTTGCTTGCCAATCTTTACCAAACAGGTTCTCACCTGTACAAGGGATATTTCCCAATTCATCTTGTACCCAAGATCTCCAAATCAGATGCTTGAAGCCAAGCAATTCTACATGCACCTATGGTAATAGCTGAGGCTCTGCTTACACATTCAAATGAGTAGAAAGCTGCACAGTTGGAGAATTTGGAGATATCTTGGGCATGTTTGAGCCAAGTGAGAAAGTCCTGTCTTATCTTCAGAAATGAAGGGACTTAAAGTCTGCAAATGATCAGTGACTTCTTTTAGGAACATTCCCATGTAAAGACTATAGGATTCTCGCAGCAAGCATGGAAGCTTGGAAGACTCTACGTCCAAAAGCATCCAGGGTTCTACATTCACATCCTGGAGGATTAGAGGCATGTCTTTTGGCACTTCTAATCTTTCTCATAGCAGACAACCACAATAGAGTGGTGAGGAAGCTGAGTTTTATGGAAACCAGGACAAGGAGGGACACGATACATGGTATCTAACCTGAGAGAATGAGGAGAGGTGGTAAGAGGTGCTTCCCACATCCTCAACATGAGATCATACAAAATCTCATGAACAGGCAAGGTAGCTGCCTCCTTAGGAGTTTTAGGATATTGTAAAATATCTAACTCCTTGGCTCTGGGTTCTGTCTCAGGGCCACCGTGATGGATAGGCCCCGAGCCACCTCCCTGATGAAGTCTTGAAAAGACAAGTCCTCTGGAGGGAACATCCTTCGTTTAGGAGAGAACTCCTCCTGTGGAAGAAGCATCACTGCATCTTCAGAATCCTCAGAGTCTTCAGAGGAATCGAAGTATCGTCTGTCCGGATGCTCTTGCAAAGCCCAATACCCGTACCGACCGGGATCGGTATGGGGAATCACCGGTACCGGGGTATCGGTACTGGAGGACTTCAGAGGACAGAGTACCGGCATAGCGGACACCGAAGCCGATGTCGATGCCACCGGACCCGGGATCGGTACCGATGGCAGTGTTGGAGCCGGTACCGGTGAAGTAGTCTGTTGCAGTACCAGGGGCGTCGATGCCACAAGGAAAGCCGCCAGACAGCGTTCTATGGATCAGAGAATTCTGTCCATCGACGCCGCCAATGCCTGGAAGTCGGTACCGGGTGAAGCCACCAGTACCCCAGAGCATGGCATCAGGTGATCTGTCGAGGCCACGGCATCAAGATCATCCTGGAACCCTGATGATGATGCTTTAGAGGCCGAAGCCTCCCGCTGGGGTAATTTTGCTGGTGCAGAATCCTCGAGGGCAACGCCAGAGGCATCTCGATGCTTAGAAGGAGATCTACCCTTCGAGGACTGGCTGAATTTATGCTTAGTTACCTGAGATCCATGTGAGGAAGAAGCAGCCCTGGAAGACGTCGATGCCACCGAAGCCGCATCAGAGGGAAACAGGGTACTGAGCTTGGCAGCTCAGTTCTGCCAACCCCTTTTAGACATCATAGAACAGGACATACAATCTGTGATGAAATGGTCAGGACCTAAACATTTTAGACACCAGTCATGGGTGTCTGACGGAAATAGTACCGCCACCCTTTGTGCACTTCTTAAAACCCCAAAGCAGGCTTTTCCATGATAAGGAAAAAATGTTTTGGGCCTAAGGCCCAAAACGCAAGTGCACCTGAAGAAAAACTGAGGAAAAGTCTTTTTTTTTTTTTTTTTTTTTAGAGGAAGAAAATTAAGACTGGTGGTACCGGTAGAGCGTCGAAGAAGGCAGACACAACACAAAAGAAATAAAGAAAAATAAAGAAATTCTTCTGCAGTGACAGGAACACGACCTGCTGGCTCTGCGGAAAAAGAAGAACTGAGGAGAGACAGTTGGGAAAGGCGGGAAGGCAGCACGCAGGCGCTGTGGAATGCTCCCAAAGGCTTTCTGATTGGACGCTGGGGAGCGTTCCCGCGCAGGCTCTGTCACTACCGACGATACCCATATGTGAAGACTCATTCCTGCTTGTTCCTGGAGATAAAGTGGTATAAAAAATAAATGAAAGAAACACCGACAGGACCTCAGGAAGAAATGGAAGGCACGAGACGCAGCACCACCTTTTCCTTGGAAAGGCAGAGAAATTGGGCCCAACACGACAGCATCTGCAGTTCTGAAATTCTCCTGGCCAAACAAATGGCTACTAAAAAGACCTTTTTCAAAAGTTAAATCTTTCAAGATACTGCTCCATAAAGGCTCGAAAGGTTTCTCCATTAATAGCGACAGCATGCGATTACAGTTCAAGTGGGAATCACCATGTGGACCGGAGGGTAAAGATGTTTCACTGCCTGCAAAAAAACAAGCAACATCTGGATGTGTCACCAAGGAAATACCTTGAATCCTCCCACGATAACAGGTAATAGCCTCCACCAGCACACGTGATGAGCTGCAAGCCAGACCCTTGTCCAAGCCTGCCTGCAAAAAAAGCGAGAACCTCAGGTACCGAGACCGAAAGGGAACAGTCCCACTCCATGTACCATTCCTTGAAGATTCTCTACACCATGATATAGGCCAGGGATGTAAAATATTTGCAGGCCTTCAATGGTGTTGAAATTGCCACGGCTGAGTAGCCCCACTTTCTCAACCTAGCCCTGTCAAGAACCAGACCATAAGTGAGAATTGAGCCACTTGAAGCATTAGGATGAGACCCTGCACCAGTAGGTCCTCCCGAACTCATAGACACCATGAAAGATAGACTGTTAACCTGATCAGATCGGCATACCATGGTCTTCATGACCAATCAGGAGTGATTAGAATGACCAGACCCTGATGCACCTTAATTTGCTGCACTCCTCTTCTTATCAGGGCCCAAACAGAAAGGCAGAGGAGGCCTTCCGCTGGCCACTTTTGCACCAGCAAGTCGAGTCACTCCAACATTTGCTCCCTTCTGCTGTAAAACTGCTCTGCCTTGGTATTCTGTTAAGGTCAAGAAATAAAGAACCGCTCTCAATATTACACTCCGAAATTCTAAACCAAAAATTTACCAGTATCAAATAACTCCGGGCATAATGACCTCAGATGGCACAACCCCTCATGTAGTGAAATTCACCATAGGGTGTTGATAGACACTCACATCACTGGTCAAGCCTCCTCCTAATACCTAACAATACTCACAAGTACACACTATAATTTAAACCACCCCAATTCTCCAATGGGAAAAATCCTAACAAAATCTAAAGCAAAATACACACATTCACTCTCAAGACATCCTCTAACACACCTCATTCATTCTACTTTTTTAAAAAAGCGTCTGTAATATAAGTGCACACTGAATACAAACGCGGCTGAACGCAGCCCTAGAAGTGCACACGAAGTACAAATACAGCTGAACGCAGCCCTGGCAACCCAGATGAAATACCTGCAAAAATAAAGCCAAAGACTTTAAGATAACATATTAAATAGCACCAACATAGTATGCAAAAGACTTCTCAACTGAAGTCTCGCAGCCAGTTGAGTTCTCTGCCTTCCAGACACGTAGTACTAGGGGTCAGCTTCAACTCCAACCTCCAAGTAGAATGAATGAGGTGTGTTAGAGGATGTCTGGAGAGTGAATGTGTGTATTTTGCTTTAGATTTTGTTAGGATTTTTCCCATTGGAGAATTGGGGTGGTTTAAAATTATAGTGTGTTCTTGTGAGTATTGTTAGGTATTAGGAGGAGGCTTGACCAGTGATGTGAGTGTCTATCAACACCCTATGGTGAATTTCACTACATGAGGGGTTGTGCCATCTGAGGTCATTATGCCCGGAGTTATTATTTGATACTGGTAAATTTTTGGTTTAGAATTTCTGAGTGTAATATTGAGAGCGGTTCTTTATTTCTTGGTTATTACATTTGGCTCTAAGCAGCAGTTGTGTATTCTGTTAAGGTAGCCATCAGGTCCATGATCGGCTGACCACAGAATCACACTAACAGCATAAAGACTACCTTGTCGAGTGTCCACTCCCCGGGATCCAGAAGGACCCAGCTGATATAGTCCACAGTCACACAGGCTCCCAAGAGGACCTATAGATTGGCCTCTGCCCATTCCAATAAAGACCTCCTCTTCTAAGTGTACGCTGCTTGTGCCCCTTTGCTGGTTGATGTATGCTACTATGGTGGCGCTGTCAGATTACACTCACACTGCCTCCCCCTGAAGGAAGGGATGGAACCTCTGCAGTGCCAGGTATACCACTCATCTCTAACCGGTTGATCAGTCATGCACTTTCCGACACAATCTAGATCACCTCGGCTATGTGTGCTTCAAAATGCACCCCCCTAATCCTGACAAGCTGGCTTCCGCCATTAACTATGAGGTCTTTAGAGGCATCCCTGCCATCAGTTTGTCCAGATTCAACCACCAAAGGAGTGAAACCCAAACTAGTCGAGGGCAGGGTAACTGCTGAGAAAGCTTGTGGTACTGAATCAACCATCTCCGCAGCAGCACCCATTGCAATGGTCTCATGTGCGCACACACCCAGGACACCAACTCTATCAATGCTGCCATCAATCCCAGCACCTGCAGATAATGTCACAAAGTTGGTGCATTCATGTGGAGAAACTGATGTAGCTGAGACTGCAGAGTGAACATCCTCTCCAATGGCAAAGACACTTTGCCTACGTTAGTCTGAAACCTGGCACTGAAATATGACCCAGCCTAGACTTTATAGGAAAGAGATCACAAGCTCCGTGGCCCGAGGCATCTCCTCATTGGCTCACCTGGGCGAAGTCCCATCTTCCAAGTAGGGATGCACCAGAACTTCAGTGTCTGAGCCCCGTTGCCGCCACCACCATCATCACCTTGGTGAATGTGTGTGGTGCAGTCACCGGGCCAAATGGCAAAGCCTGAAATTGGAAGTGACCCACTGGAACCACAAAACTCAGGAATTGCTGATGCACTGGCCAAATGGGAATGTGCAAGTAAGCCTCCATGAGACTGAGGGAGGTCAAGAACTCTGACTGCCACAATAACCAGAGTGTCTCCATGTGGAAGCGGGGTACCCTCAAGCACCGATTTACATGCTTGAGATCCAATAAAGGCTGAAAAGAAACAAGTATATGGAGTATCGACCACAAATGCATTGGTCTTTCGGCACCTCCACTACTGCCTGCAGCTTGATTAAATGTTGCAGTGTCCTGGATTCACCAGAGGCAGGTCTTGTCAGACAAATCTGATTGATTTCTTTGACTGGGTGACCAGGGAGTTGGACCGAGGGAGACCCCTAGATGTGGTGTATTTAGATTTCAGTAAAACCTTTGACACTGTTCCTCACAGGCGACTTATAAACAAACTGAGCACCCTAGGGATGGACCCTAAAGTTACTGCTTAGGTTAGAAATTGGTTGGGTGGGAGGAGACAGAGTACAGGTAAATGGAGCTCACTCTGAGGAGAAGGATGTTACCAGTGGTGTGCCCCAGGGATCTGTCCTTGGTCCGATTCTTTTTAACATCTTCGTTAGTGATATAGCGGAAGGGCTATCGGGTAAGGTTTGCCTCTTTGCGGATGATACCAAAATCTGCAATAGAGTAGACATCCAGGAAGGCATAGCTAACATGAGGAGGGATCTAGCTAAGCTTGAAGAATGGTCTAGAATTTGGCAGCTGGGATTTAATGTTAAAAAATGTAAGGTCATGCATTTGGGCTGCAGCAATCCAAGGGAGCAATATAGTATAGGGGGTGAAGTACTTTTGTCCACTAAAGAAGAGCGGGATCTAGGCGTGGTTGTGTCTGATAATCTTAAAGTAGCTAAACAGATAGAAAAGGCAACGGCAAAAGTTAGAAGGATGTTTGGGTGCATACGGTGAGGAATGGCTAGCAGAAAAAAAGGAGGTGATAATGCCTCTGTATAAAAGTCTTTGGTGCAACCTCATTTGGAGTATAGTGTGCAATTCTGGAGACCACACCTTCAAAAGGATGTGAACAGGATGGAGTCGATGCAGAGGGTGGCTACTAAAATGATTAGTGGTCTTCATTATAAAGCATATGAGGACAGACTTATAAGGATCTTAATATTGTACACCTTAGAGGAAAGGCGGGATAGAGATGATTGATTGAGATGTTTAAATACCTCTGTGGCATAAATGTTCAGGGAGAGAGCCTCTTTCAACTGAAAGCAAGTTCTGCTACGAGGGGACATGGAATGAGGGTGAAAGGAGATAGATTCAGGAGTGATAGGCGGAAATATTTCTTTATGGAAAGAGTAGTGGATCCGAGGAATAGTCTCCCAGTGGAGGTGGTAGAGATGAGGACAGTAACTGAATTCAAAAAAGCATGGGACAAACACAGAGGATCTCTAAAGGTAAAAAGGGGACTGTTGTAGTTGTTGATATGGAAGGACAGACTAGATAGGCCATGTGGTCTTTTTCTGTCGTCATATTTCTCTGTTTCCTGCATTGCCTCAAGCTTCCGTGGTGCCTTGCAAGGGGAATTGACAAAAGTGGTCAGAGAGAGGCAAGGCATATTCCAGCATGTAGCCCACCCGGATCATCTCGAGTACCCACTGGTCGGTAGTGAGCTTGGTTGAAGCAGCATAAAATTCCTCGTAGCCAACCACCCACAGGAACCAACATCCTCGGACTGCCCTAGCATCACTGTGCCTTCTTGGTAGCTGCGACCACGGAGGATTAAAAACCTCTGCCCGATCCTCAAAAATCCCAAAAGGCTTGTCCTCGAGCAGGAAACAGTCCTCTCTGTTAAGGGTGCAAAATGAACCATTCAAAAAACACCAGAAGTCCCTCAATTGACCCTTCACCAGAACTGCGGAACATCCCAGCTTCTGCTTATCCTCAGGGAATCTCCCACCTTTGGACTCTCCGATATTCTTCACCAACATGTTACCAAGATGACTCCTAAATCTTTTTCTTGGGTGGTGGTTCCTAATATGGAACCTTGCATCATGTGACCATAGTTTGGGTTGTTCTTTCCTAGGTGCATAATTTTGCACTTGTCCACATTAAAATTTCCTCTGCCATTTGAGCATCCCGTCTTCCAATTTATCAAGGTCCTCTTGCAATTTTGTTTTTTTACAATCCTCTTGAGTTTTAACAAACTTTAAATAATTTTGTGTCATCTGCAAATTTGATTACCTCACTAGTTATTCCCGTTTCTAGGTCATTTACAAGTGTTAAAAAGCAGCGGATCCAGAACAGTTCTCAAACGACCAGCCAGACTTTTCCCCACTAACAACCTGCTTCAATGCTGTCACTGACTGGCTCCACACCCAAAACCTCAGAATAAAAACTTCAAAACAGACGCCCTATTCATGACCAGGAACCAAACATTTACACCTCCCAACTCATTAAAAGTAAGAGACGCCGAGCTCCTAAGCAAACCCACGGTACACTTTCTAGGGGTCACATTAGACCAACATCTAGACATGTAAGCCCATGTAAACATGGTCAAGGCAGTCTACCACAAGATACGGACAATCGGGCATCTACGACCCCTGCTGGAGCTGGACAACTTCAGGACAATCAAGCACTCATAATCCCCCACTTCGACTACGCCAACTCAATTCTACATGGACTCCCGAACCAGCTGAACCCACTTCAGCTTGTAATGAACGCCGCTGCCAGAACACTACACGGAGCCTCAAGGAGGGATCACATAACCCCAATCTTGAAGCACCTCCACTGGCTGCCTATCCACTGCAGACTCTCCTTCAAAATAGTATTACTAACCTTCAAGGCCATCAACAATTGCTCCTCCGCCTCACTCACTGACCTCATCCACCCCACTCCCCCCAACAGATCCAGAAGGTCATTCGCTGCCAACACACTGGTAATCTCAAATGCAATCACAAAATGCTCGCAAGCAACAAGGAACAGAACCTTTGTGTTCTATGCACCCACAAGCTGGAACGCCCTCCTAACCACCATCCGGTCCATTACGGACCTTGCCCAGTTTAGGAAGGCACTGAAACACTACCTCTTCCTCCTACACTACACTCCCAGGCTAATGATAAACCACAATCACACATACCCAAAAAACCAGGACAGCGCCCCTACACACCCCATGTCACACTGATGCAATGCCACTAGCACAACTGTATAGCCTGTAAATAGCAACATGTAGTATAGCTGTCTATCCTGTAAATAGTTGCTGAGCAACTCTGGTCAATACTGTATTTGTGACCTGAGTGCCCAGCCTGTATATAGTTACCCATGTTAGTCCCAAGCTATACCACTTGTTCATTGTAATGTACAGTGCAGGTTTCAACCGCACTGTACAGGTTAGTGTTTTCCTGTAAACTGCACTGATTTTAAAGAGCGCGGTATAGAAAAGATGTTTAATAAATAAACACAAACAGATCCCGGGGGTACTCCATTAGTCACCTTTCTCCATTGGGAAGATTGACCATTTAGCCCTAACCTCTGCTTTTTATCTTTTAACCAGCTCCTGATCCACAATAGTACACAGCCTCCTATCCCATGACTTTTTAATTTCGCCAAAAGCCTCTCAGCCTTTGACGAGGTCCCTCATTTCTGAAAGTGCAGATATACTATATCAACCAACTCATCTTTGCCTGTTTATTCACACCTTCAGAAAACATAACAGATTAGTAAGACAAGACCTTCCTTGGCAAAAGTCAAATTGGCTGTCTCCCATCAAGCCATGACTGTCTACATGTTCAATGATTTTGTTCTTTATAATGATTTCTACCATTTTTCCTAGTACTGACGTCAGGCTCACCGGTCTGCAGTTTCCTGGATCACTCCTGGAATTCTTTTTAAAAATTGGCGCCACCTGAAGATTGGAGGATGGCCAATGTATTGCAGATTATTTTAATGATAGGTCTGCAATCTCATATTTGAGTTCTTTCAACACCCTTTGATGTATACCATCTGATCTAGGTGATTTGCTACTCTTCAGTTTATCAAATAGTTGTAATACATCTTCCCGGTGTATCGATATTTCTTTCAATTCTTCTGCAGCATCACCTTTAAATACCATTTCAGTCATGGGTAGCATCCCTACATCTTCCTCAAAGACTGAAGCAAAGAATTCATTCAATATCTCCGCTATGGCCTTGTCCCCTCTTATTGCCCCTTTTATCCCTCTATTATCTAATGGTCCAACTGACTCACAGGTTTTTTGCTACAAATGTACTTGAAAAAGTCTTTATTATATGTTTTTGCTTCCAAGCAAGCTTCTTCTCAAATTCTCTTTGCCTGACTTATCAATGCCTTGCATCTAACTTACCAGTGCTTTGTGTTTCCAGTTTTCCTCATTTGGCTCCTTCT
Organism: Ichthyophis bannanicus; assembly: GCA_033557465.1. Taxonomy (NCBI): domain Eukaryota; kingdom Metazoa; phylum Chordata; class Amphibia; order Gymnophiona; family Ichthyophiidae; genus Ichthyophis; species Ichthyophis bannanicus. The sequence goes on along the minus strand of CM066033.1, from coordinate 1,118,385,204 downwards.
TTCATTTCCTGAAATATTTTTTTTGGCAAAAGCTTTTCTAACCTCACCTTTAAACCATGCTGGTAGTTTTTTGGAATTCCTTCCACTTTTCTTAAAAGCATGGAATACAGCTGGTCTGGGCTTCCAAAATAGTATTTTTAAATAACACCCGTGCTTGATGTAAACCTTTGCCACTGCTCTTTAGTTTTTTCTTAACTGTTTCCCTCATTTTATCAGTCTCCCTCTTGAAAGATAAAATGTAGTACTGTGGATTTCCTTGCCATTCTTCCTCCATTTATTAAATCTAACGTGATCATGCTTTGATCACTATTGCCAAGTGGCTCCAACACCCTTATCTCTTGCACCAGATCTTGTGTTCCACTAAGGACTAAACCCAAAATGGCTTCCCCTTTTGTCTGTTTATGAACCAGCTGCTCCAAGAAGCAGTCATTTATTTCATCTAAAAACTTTCTCCCTAGCATGTCCTGCCACGACACTGACCCAGTCGATACCAAAGCAATTGAAATCACTCATTATTATTACTGTGCTGTAACTTTTGTTGGTTTCCCTGATTTCTTTGAGCAGTTCAACATCCATTTGTTCATTCTGACCAGGTAGTCGATAGTACACTCCCACTGCAATGTAAGAAGGGAAAGCGATAGCAGTGAGGGGGGGTGTACTTTGTTTCCTGCAAGACTAAGCCTTTGTGACTCAATGCCCTTTTTGTTTTTTTGTTTTTAACAGAATGCAACCCCTCCACCAATTTGATCTGCTTTATCATTACGATATAGTTTATACCCAGGTATCAGTGTCCTGCTGGTTGCCCTCCTTCCACCAAGTCTCTGAGATACCCATCATATCTAACCTCTCATTTAGTGCTATATAGTCTAACTCTCCCATCTTATTTTTTTTTTACTTCTAGCATTTGCATACAGGCATTTTAGAGGCTGTATTTTATTCATATTGATCTGGTTATCAGTAGGCAGGGATAATTTGGCATCTTTAAAGCTCTGCCTACTCTGTACTTAAGGGCATTTGGGTTACTGTTGTCTTTATTGGAACCTCTCTGTTGATATGCCCTAACTTCAATCTTTTGCTAGTATCCTTCAAGGATACATTGTTCCGAACCATGCACTCTAGGGCAACTGTCTGCTTTCCCCTATTATCTAGTTTAAAAGCTGCTCTCTCCCTTTTTAAAGGCTAATGCCAGCAGCCTGGTTCCATCCCAGTTAAGGTGGAGCCCCCATCACTGTTCCCTCTAAGCTGTGCGCGTGTGCGCGCGCACACACCTCACCGAGTGAGCGCACATACTTTACAACAGAGCGCACAAAAATTACGGTTCTGATTCTGATAGAAAACAACACAGACGTTCTTAAAATTGAAAAGTTGTTGTGTATTTATGGTTTTCACAAGTTCTACAATATTTTCTAGTGCAATCAATGTGGTGTACATACTGTATTCTGACATGTAGTCAAATTTTAAAGTATATAACTCCGAGTGTCGTTATGTGGCGCACAAAAATTTAGCCTTCCTTCAAAAGCTGCACAGCTGATATTTTATGCGCACACAGCCTACAGAAAATTAGAAGGAACATTGGCCCCCATCCCTTCAGAAAAGCCCCTCCTTTCCCCAGAATGTTGGCCAGTTTTTAACAAATCCAAAACCCTCTTCCTTGCACCACTGTCTCATCCACACATTGAGATTCTGGAGCTCTGCCTGCCTTTCAGGTCCTGCGCGTGGAACGGGAAGCATTTCAGAGAATGCTACCCTGGAAGTTCTGGATTTCAACATCCAAACTTAAAGCATAAATTTGGCCTCCAGAACCTCCCTACCACACTTTCCTATGTCATTAGTACCGATATGTACCAAGACAGCAAACTCCTCCCCAGCACTAAGACCTTGTCTATTTATTTATTTAGACAGTTTTTGTATACCGCCTTATCCTTCAATCAAAGCGGTCACAACACAATTTGGGGATACATTTAACACGCAGGGATATAAGACACATACACTAATACTTACAGGGAACATGGGCTATGGAGGGTTAAGTGGCTTGCCCAAGACCACAAGGAGCATCTGTGAGACTAGAAACCCCAGTCCTTCCAGCCCAAGGTTGCTGTCCTCTAGTGGGATTTGAACCCCCGACCTTCCGGCCTGAAGTACCTTGCCCCAACCACTAGGCTACTCCTCCCTCTAGGCGGTGCGTGAGGTCCACTACCTTCACACCAGGCAGGCTTGATGGACCCCTGGTCTGACCCAGTATGGCATATCTTATGTTCTTATGCCAAGATCCCCTGAGGAAGGTATGCCATTAGAGTGATCTGAAATTATGCAACAGCAGCTGCAAGTGGCATAGTGATCACAGCTCTCTCCCCCCACTCCTGGGAAACCAGCACCAGGACCACGGAACCAAGAGGCTCCAGCCCTTCTCGAAGGAAAAGAGCCTGCCCAACCATGGTTAGGCCACTAGACTAAAAAAAGTAGAAAAGCTACCTGAGAACACACCCCAAGAGGCCTGGTGCCCCAATCCTATGAAAAACCACCTTGTCCCTCCAAGCAGCAGCCAGGAAAGAAGCAAGAATAAAGAGAAACATAGAAACATGATGACAGAAAAAGACCACAAGGCCCATCTAGTCTGTCCTTCCATAACAACAACTACAACAGTCCACTTTTTACCTTTAGAGATCCTCTGTGTTGGTCCCATGCTTTTTTGAATTCAGTTACTGCCCTCATCTCTACCACCTCCACTGGGAGACTATTCCACGGATCCACTACTCTTTCCGTAAAGAAATATTTCCGCATATCACTCCTGAATCTATCTCCCTTCACCCTCATCCCATGTCCCCTCGTCGCAGAACTTGCTTTCAATTGAAAGAGGCTCTCTCCCTGAACATTTATGCCACGGAGGTATTTAAACATCTCAATCATATCACCTCTATCCCGCCTTTCCTCTAAGGTGTACATATTAAGATCCTTAAGTCTGTCCTCATATGCTTTATAATGAAGACTACTAATCATCTTAGTAGCAACCCTCTGCACCGACTCCATCCTGTTCACATCCTTTTGAAGGTGCGGTCTCCAGAATTGCACACCATACTCCAAATGAGGTCGCACCAAAGACTTATACAGAGGCATTATCACCTCCTTTTTTCTGCTAGCCATTCCTCTCCGTATGCACCCAAGCATCCTTCTAGCTTTTGCTGTCGCCTTTTCTACCTGTTTAGCTACTTTAAGATCATCGGACACAACTACGCCTAGGTCCCGCTCTTCTTTAGTGGACAAAAGTACTTCACCTCCTATGCTGTATTGCTCCCTTGGATTGCTGCAGCCCAAATGCATGACCTTACATTTTTTAACATTAAATCCCAGCTGCCAAATTCTAGACCATTCTTCAAGCTTAGCTAGATCCCTCATGTTATCTACACCTTCCTGGGTGTCTACTTTATTGCAGATTTTGTTATCATCCGCAAAGAGGCAAACCTTACCAGACAGCCCTTCCGCTATATCACTAACAAAGATGTTAAAAAGAGACACATCTACCAGACACTGAACCCTTGAGAGATGCAGAAGCTCCTGCCTACTTCTGAAGGCTATCCTTATCCAACACCATTCCGCTACGACAACCTCTGTTGCCAGAATAACTTGGCCTCCTCCTAAAGATACACAAAAGAGCACCTTGGAGCCAAAAGGAGGCAAGGCATTCACATCCTATCCTATCCCATCCCCTACAGGTCAGGCCTGACATCCCAGTTCTAAGGCTGCCCTCCAAAAAGGTAGGATGGAAAAAGGGACTCCATTCTTGATCCATCACATGTCCTATTACCACAGAAGAAACCAGACCTCAACAGGGGAAAACACCCCAACCTTCTCTAACTTTAAAGCACCTCCTCAACCCTTGGATTATTTCTCAGTTTGTTGTTTTTGTTTTGCTGTTTGCTTTGATGTTCTTCCTCTCCCCCTCACCCCTTCTTTGTTCCATTTCTTAGTGCTGGCTCTCCAGAACCCCTCCATCACAATAGCCCAACATGGCAGCAGTTCCCACAATCTGTAGGCCAGCCACAGGTCTGATGAGCACTTTAACCTATCCTGCCCCGTGAGACCTGCCACTGTGCAAGCCACTACACAGGCAGCAGCAACCCTAAAAAGAACCCAAGTCTGGGAGCCAGGCCTTGTGCCTCTTCCTTGATGCCTGCAGCTTTAATAGATCCTATGGCAACGAAGCACAAGACAATCCTGCAGTACTCAATTCATCAGCCCTGCTCTTAGTGCCAAGCTGAAGATCCCTGTTTATTGTACATTACCAAGTTTAAGTTTCAATGTAAACCACTTTGATTGAAATGATAAAGTGGTATATAAAAAAACCTGTTAAATAAAAAAAAATAAATAAAAAGATCTGACCACGTGGCCCTAGCCATGTCAGCCTGGAGCTACATTTATTTATTTAGCCAGTTTTGTATACCACCTTATCCTTCAATCAAAGTGGTTAGGGTTATAACGAGGGGTCTACATTAAACATAGATGACAAGATGTACATATATTCCTGGGTGTTGAGTCCAAGGTCTGAAATGTTGGTGTATGTTGGCTGTAGCAGCAAGGCTACGTGGATTGGGAGTTAAAGTTCTTGTTCATATGAGGCCATGAGCAGGTGGGTTTTGAGGGATTTGCAGAAGTCCTTGAGGTCCTTTTGTGCTCTTAGTTCCTCAGGGAGCGAGTTCTATAGGTCCGGCGCCAAGAGTGAAAAGGCTCTTCTAGAGGTTGATTGCTTTGTTTTGTGGTATCCGGCTGGGGTGATGAGTCTGTTGGTGCCTTGGGTTCACCTGGGTCTGCTGCTTGTGTCTTTGGTTATTGTGGTCTGTAGAATTTATGCTGAGTAGTGATGTATGATCTTCAAGATGATTAGTGTTGCTCTGAATTTTGCCCGTGCCATCATGAGTAGCAGGTGCAGCTGTCAGAGTACTGGTGTTATGTGTTCATGCCTGTGATTATGCGTGCTGCAGTGTTCTGAACCAATTGGAGTGTGTGTACTGAGTGTTTGGGTAATCCTTGATATAGTGAATTTCCGTAGTCCAGAATGGGGGTGATGACTGCCTGGCATACTGTTCGGAAGTGTTCTTGGCTGAGGAGTGGCTTGAGTCGTCTGATGATCTCTAAGCGGTGGTACGCTTTTGCTGCAGTCTTGGTAATGTGGGAATGGAGATTCAGGTTCTTGTCTATGGTGACACCGAGATACAGCTAAATAAATAAAATAAATAAAAGTATTTATATCCCGCTTTTCACCAGGTCAAAGCGGTCAATTGGGGGATACATTTAACACGAGGGGATGAGAGACACACATTCATACTTACAGGGAACATGGGCAATGGAGGGTTAAGTGGCTTGCCCAAGACCACAAGGAGTGCCTATAGGACTAGAAATCCCAGTCCCTCCGGCCTGAGATTGCTGTCCCCAGGTGGGACTTGAACCCCCGGCCCTCCGGCCTGAAGTACTTTGTCCTAACCACTAGACCACTCCTCACCTCCTTTACTTCGTCCTTTGTTGTGATTGTCCTGTGTAGTATGTTGATTTCTTGGGGTGGGTTGAAAGTTGTGCTCCTGGAAATAAACATTGCTTCAGTTTTATCAAAGTTTACCTTGAGGCTATTGTCAGCGAGCCAGGTGTTCATATGTTCAAGGCACTCAGTCATTGAGGTTATGTCAGGGGTGCTCAGGTCGATTGGGGTGTACACCATATTGTCTGCGTACAGGTGATAGTGTATGTTGTGTTGCCTGATGATGCTGCATATGGGCTGTATGTAGATGTTGAACAGTATTGATGAAAGGGCTGGTCCTTGTGGTATTCCCTGCTTGGTGGTAAAATGAGCTGATTTCTTTTCCTCGCATTTTACTTGCTGTGTGCAGTTGTTTAGGTAGGTAGATATCTTCACTGGGCTGCCCTTCACAGTTCAGCCCAGGAGTGCTTTAAAGGAGCCTTTCTAACCTCCAGCTCCCTCAGGCCCTGGCACAGCCCTGACACCCTCACAGTCAGGCATTTGAGACCACAGGGCTGCTGCTGCTGCATTGTGCTCTCTTCAAGGATTGCAAGGTCACCAATGTGCAACTCATCTCGGAGGCTGTAGTGGCTGACACTGACCACCGGAAAGCTGAAGCCATGGCTCCTGCCACAGACACTGTCAGGGCCAAATGGCAAGGTTGTCCACTGCAAAACAGCCCTACAAGCCTCATCACAGCCACCTTTCTCAACTGCAATGCCCACACCCTGTAAAGCCCTGAGGCACACACTCAGTCACTCATCCTCCAGGCCTTCAATCATGCCCTTGTGGCAGCAACCTTTCCTCCTAGCATCTGTCCACCATGGACGTGCAGCTCCAGCCACTCAGAGGCGGCCCCAAAATCTCATCCACTGCAGTCACCAACCCAGGTGGACCATCACAACTATTACTGTCACAATCAACCTCTACCAGCCCTGAGTTCCTAAGTTGAGGCAGCTGCTTCTTTCTTTGTGAAATCAATATTACCTGTCCCAGCCTCCTCCCACCCCAGCCTTTCCCCTGCCCCCTTCAAATTTTTTGGGAGGAGGGAGGGACATGTTCCCATATGGGCCAAAACCCCCTCAATTATGCGGGCCAAAAGGCTGATGGTCCTGATTGTGGATGGGGGGCATGGCAGGGGGTGGAGAAAAAAGATCAATGCCACCCTATTCTGCATTCCAGGGTTCTTTAGTTGGCCATAGCCACGCTACACCCATTGGTCTGCTTGCAATCCACTTGCAACAACGTTCAATCCATTAACTACACAGGTTGGAGATGACCTCCATCTGTTGGAGACTAAAAAAATACTGTTATGAGGATGTCTGCACAGGACCCTTATATGGCAAATTGATCTAACCTGTGGTTCTCAGTCTCCATCTGCTAGTGGGAGAGCATAAACCCATGCATCTGGACTGGATTGGAAAACAATGAGGAAACAGCTGCTTCTTCAAGCCTGGAGTCTTCTGGATCCTAGATTCCAACAAAGGGCACAACACCACATGCGGGAAACGGTCCAACAAAAAGACGTGGATGGCAGGGAAGGTCTTTTTGTTGGACCGTCTTCTGGATCCTATACATGAAGCATGCCTTCTTATAAAGAGTGCATTTTCATTTTCATATCCTGAAGAATTCTGTGAACAGCTGGGGTGGGGGGAGGGAATATAGTAATTGCAGACTATCCAAGGTATCTGCCTCCAGTTCCTCCTCCATATCTAACTTAATGGAATAGCATGTTCGTTTCCCTGCATGAAATTAGTGAAGAGATCTTTCGGAGGTAGACTTTTTTTCTTTTGTGTGGAAGTGAGAGAGAGTTCAGAGGACGAACAAGTTTAAACATTTCTTCAGAGAACATTTCAAGTTCCTAGTCAGAACTCCAGGAGTATTCAAACTCACTCCCAGAGAAAAACTAAGGGAAAGCTCTGGGTCTGTGCCTTGCTAGATATCAGTCCCTCAATGAGAATAACTAAACTCAGTCCTCTAGGACCTCCAGACCTGTCAGCTTTTCAGGATATCCACAATGAATACGCATGAGATAGATCTGCATACAATGGAAGCAGTGCATGAAGCGCTCATGAATATTCACTGTGGCTATCCTGAAAACCTGACTGGCCTGGGTGTCTCAGAGGACTGGGTTGAGAGCCACTGCTCTAGATGAAGCACATCTAGACTCCAATGTACACATGTACCCTGGGAAAGTTTCCTCCCAAAATGAACTGGAGATGGACACCAGTGCAGCGACTATCAACTACAATGCCATCCTTTGAGGTACCAGCATCAACACACCTTCAGGAAAAGCATGGGTCTTGAAGATCAGCTGCAGGATCCTATGCATGGAAGCTGACATATCACAATGAGAAAGAATTCCAGCAAACCTCTCAATTTTGCTGTTCAGCTACCCCTTGAAAGACTACCAATAGCAACATTGAAAGGGTGCAGTAGAAGAGGCCATGTCCTCCTGAGTCACTTGAAATAGTACAGGTGGCCTGGTCTCAAGTCCTTAAAAGCTAGCATGACCCCTTCAAAATCAAAGGAGTTGAGCAGACCTCCATCCAGTGGCATTTCAAGGGCATTTTATCTATTTAGCTAGGCTTATATATTGCCTTTCTACCAAAGCAGTGTACATTCAGGTACTGTATATATATATTTTTTTCCCTTGTCCCCAAAGGGCTCACAATCTCTGTTTTTGAATCCTCTAGCGAAATTCAAACCCCTGGCCCTCCGGCCTGAGGTAACTTGCCACAACCACTAGGCCACTCCTCCCCTGTTATCCAGCAGTAGCTCTGTGCACTTGAAACCACACTCCAATAGGGCTTGATGTTAATACTTCTGGGTCTCCATTTGGCATTAAAATCCCTATTGACAGTGATCCGTCATTATCCATATCCAGTCATCTCCATCAATAATAGACAGCAAGGGAGATAGGGATCCCTCAAGATCAAGAGGGCATCAAACATCCAAGAACAGTTCTTGCACCTTTCATAACTAATGCAGATGTTGATGGACTGGACTTAGATAAGACTATCTTCTGGCACTACTCTTCATTTCTCCAAACCCCTCAGTCATCCGAGCACAAATAGCACCAGGAGGGTTCTTAACTGTGACCAAGGTACTCCAAGCAACTGTTGTGGGTAGCCACAGCAGTTATGGTCTTGCCACAATGCCTGCATTTCTTAAAGCCACCGAGGGCCTTCAATGGGGAGGCTGTCTAAAAAGACAACTGCTGCAAAACCTAAACTCCTCAAAACAAAAACCCCAACGAGACACCAAGCACACAAGGGAGCAGACCTTGACAAATTTTGTGCCAAAGCTCTCCTGTACTGCCAAAAGACTAAGAGCTTCTCTGGCTACAGACAGGGACCTCCTCTGCTCTCTTTACAGCTCCCCTCAGGACCCTAATAGACTATACCAAGGGGGCCCACAATGCCAAAAAACAGGCCCTTTACACCCTTATCACATTGGGAAGAAAAGGAGCCCACCAGTGAACTCACCCAAAGGATGCTACATTGGACTAAACTGCGGCTACGTGGCATACCTGCCCTATATGGTTGCGCAGGGGCGGATCAAAACAATCTGCTGCCTGAGGCGAAGAATGAGATGGCACCCCCCACCTCGCCCCAGTAGAGGGGGGTGGGGCATTTTCAAAACTCCAATCAGGGACTAAACCAAACCAAAAAGCCAATTAGATTATATAGAGGAAATGCAAGATGTTTGCACACCAAGGAACTAAAAGAGCAAGAACACACACAGTTTATAAAACTAAATAACTCATTTTGTTATAAAACGGCATTATGGTTCTTGCTTTTCTTTTTCAACATATATTTTACATCCATAGAATCCTCTTCAAAACAGTGGGTGCAGAGAAGAACCAGGACATTCACCCACAGAACTCAATCTCTTAAAAAAAAAATCTGATTCTGATCATCTCACTAACCACCACCACCACCACAACCACCATTCTCCAGTACCAGGCATATTGTGAACTAATACAAAACCCTACAAAGTCACTGAGCATCTACAGAGCAAATCTACCATACCATATCAACGCCAACTCCCAAAACTCACATAAGGAGCCCACCCAAAAAGTGTCACTAAATACTACAGAGGGCCCTGGAACATCCATACACCTATTTGAAAAGATGAACAAGCCAAATTACTACAGTACAGTGCAGATCTTTATGTACAACCTCCATGTTAACAGAACACCTGGCCTCAGTCACACACTCAGAACCTCATCAAGTACAGAATAAGTGACTACAATCTAAAGTAAAAATAAAAATATATAGACAAAATTTAAACTGAAACCCCAAGAAGCCAGACTCCGCATGCAGTGCAACATCAGATAAGATATGCAGTTCCCCCATACTGTGTAAAACACAAAGATAGAACAAAGCCCAATCACTAACATGAAATAAAATTATTTTTTCTACCTTTGCCTGACCATTTTATTCTCTGATCATGCTGGTCCCGATCTAAAGCTTCCGCTTTCCTGCTCTTAGCTCTTTCTGTGGTCTATGGTCCATCTGCCATTTCTTCTCTCTTGTTTTCTTCACTTCCTTCCACCAGCCTATTTCCAGTCCCAATAACCCTCCCCAGTATCAGCCCACTTTCCAGTCCTCCCCTCCCAGTACTTTCCAATGTCAACCGCCTTGCATTCCCAGGACTGCCTCTGGTGTCCATTCCCTTCCAGTCTCCCTCCTTCCCCACTGTCCAACACCTTCTAGTCCAAATACCATCACAGGTATCAGCTCACGTCCACTCTGTGCCACCCCCCAAATCAGCTCCCTTCCAGTCATCCTACCCGCTTGTAAATCCCCCTTCTAGTGCCATCCCCATGTCAGCTCCCATTACCAGTCCTAATCCCCCTCCTGATAAGTCCATTTCCAATCCTAGTGGCTTCCACCGTTTGAATTTTCTGGTCCAAGCCAGCTCCCAGGGGGAAGTGCTAATTAGATCAGCTTACTGGCTGCCATAGTTCCAGTCTTTTCCAGACTGCACAGTTTCTAAAGCCTGCAAAACGCTAAGTTACAGCTTATATTTTCTTTTTGCTTGATGCTAATATAGCTTTTTTAACTGTTATACCTTACTTTGGGAATATTCTGACTACGTAACCCTAAAGCCTGCAAAAACTATAATTTTCTTTATCTCATCTCTGCTGGTTTCTAGCTTCCTTATATAGAGTTTAACTGTCTGTTTTGGGGAACTTGCTAATATAAATTTTAACTGTGGTTATACTTAAGCTTGGGAATAATCTGACTGACTGCTTTTCTGGGTAGCCTTGGAGCAGATCTGTGGATGCCCCCAATTCAGAACAGCCTTCTGACCAGAGACACTTAGGTTCCCGCCAACCCTACCCCTCACCCCCCCCCCCCCCCCCCAGGGCTGCATTGCCTATATAGTAGTCGCATACATTGCCATCTATCGCACATCTTCTTCCATTCTTCTTCTTCTTCCTCCTCCTCTTCTCCTTCTAGCACTGCTTATTCAGCATGTCCTGTATTCAGTGCAATAACTGCAGTAATTCATTCCAAGACGAATCATTTGGAAACTAAGAGATTGTCCTGTGCCTCAGGTCAGCTGCCATGCATAAAGAACTGACTTTACTAAGGGAAGACCTAGCTGCCATGCATAAAGAGGTGACCCTACTGAGGGAGGAACTGGCTGAAATGAAGCACACCTCTTCTAGGATACAAACTAAACAATGTCCACCACCGCTCCCACAAAGAATCAAACACCCAAAGGGCAAGTGGATCACCATGGGTTCTGGTAGATTGCAACCTGTAACACACAGACATCCTATGCATCAAAAGATATCCCTGCATGCTGCCTTCTCTGCCTTGGCGAATGAGGATGCCCAATCCAAAGAACCTGAAGGGCCCTTAAATGAGACAGACGATGCCCAATCTCCTGCTAAAAGACCAAATATGAAGAAAATCTCACCAAACAGAAAGCTGCTACTACTACCTGGTGATTCCATCATCAGTGGCACCAACTTGGGAACACAGTTCAAAGGAGAGAAGATAGTCAGGTGCCTTCCAGGCTCTTCAGCCAGCAGGAATACAAACCACGTTGTTGAAGTACTTAGAGCAGAAGGTGAACACTCCAAACATGATGTTGTTATCCACTTGAGCACAAATGACCTGGCTAGAAACAGTACTTCTACAGTCCAAAAGGACTTCCAATCCTTGGGATAGAAACTCAAGCCCATTGTTAACACTGTTGCATTCTCAGAGATTCTACCTGTTCTTGGTAAGGTGGCAAAAAGGCTGCATTGCATTAACAGCTTTAATACATGGCTCCAGACAGCATAGTTACTCACCTGTAACAGATGATCTCCGAGAACAGCAGGAATTTAGTCTTCACATATGGGTATCGTCGGTATGGACAGAGCCTGAGCGGGAACGCTCCCCCAGCATCCAATAGGAAACCTTTTGGGAGCATCCCACAGCGCCTGCGTGCTGCCTTCCTGCCTTTCCCAACTGTCCCTCTCCAGTTGAGTTTAAAGCTGAGACAAAGAGAGAGGGAGAGGGAAAGAGAAAGAGAGAGATAGAGATACAACTCCCAGTGGAGGTGGGTGGGTTGTGAAGACTAAATTCCTGCTGTTCCCAGAGATCACCTGTTACAGGTAAGTAACTATGCTAGCTCTAGGAACAAGCAGGAATGTAGTCATCACATATGGGGATTCCCTAGCTGCAGATGCCAGGGAGAAAGCCCCAGAGGTTGTGTGCCCCTATGAAAGGGCTCCACTTCCCCCATGGATCCCTGGCATCCTACCAGGGATGGTGGGTAGGAGTTGATTTACGTATGGAACAGGTGTTGAAGAACAGCCTGACCAAACAAGGCATCCCGGTGGGAGTCCTTGTCTAAGCCGTAATGGGCTGTGAAGGTATGAACTGAAGCCCAAATAGATGCTTGACAGATGTCGTCGATACACACAGAGTGAAGATGAGCCATAGAGGCTGCCATGGCTCTCACATTGTGAGCTGTGACACAGTCTTCAAGAGAAAGCACAGTTACTTACCTGTAATAGGTGATCTCTGGGAACAGCAGGAATAAGTCTTCACATATGGTATCGTCGGTACCGACGGAGCCTGCGCAGGAACGCTCCCCAGCGTCCAGAAGGAAAGCCTTTGGGAGCATCCCACAGCGCCTGCACGCTGCCTTCCCGCCTTTCCCAACCGCCTCTCTCCAGTTCGAGTTTTAAGCTGAGACAAAGAGAGAGAGGAAGGAAAGATAGAGAGATACAACTCCTAGGGGAGGTGGGTGGGTTATGAAGACTTATTCCTGCTGTTCCCAGAGATCACCTGTTACAGGTAAGTAACTGTGCTATCTCCAGGAACAAGCAGGAATGAGTCTTCACATATGGGGACTCCCCAGGTAGAGATGCCAGGGAGATCCCCAAGGTTGTGAGTCCCTGAGAAGGGCTCTACCTCCCTCCATGGATCTCGGGCATCCAAACAGGGATGGGGGGTAGGAGTTGTTTAAGTATGGAATAGGTGTTTGAGAACAGCCTGACCAAACAAGGCATCCCGGCGGGAGTCCTTGTCCAAGCAGTAATGGGCTATAAAAGGTATGAACCGAGGTCCAGATGGCCGCTCGACAGATTTGGTCGATGGACACAGAGTTTAGATGAGCCATAGAGGCTGCCATGGCCCTCACATTATGAGCTGTGACATGGCCCTCCAGAGAAAGGTTCTTACTCTGGTAGGCAAAAGAAATACACTGAGCAATCCAATTGGACAGAGTTCTCTTAGAGACTGGAAGTCCTAAATGAGAGGGATCAAAAGCAACAAAGAGTTGAGAGGACTTTCTATGTTGCTGTGTCCTTTGTAAGTAAAAAGCGAGCGCTCTCTTACAATCCAGGGTATGGAGATTCCTCTCTGCACTTGATGCATGAGGTCCTGGAAAAAAAGACAGGTAAATACACCTCCTGATTCAGATGAAAAGGTGAAACCACTTTAGGCATAAAGTGTGGATTGGTCCTGAGGACTACCTTGTTATGATGGAACCTTGTATAAGGAGGATTAGCCACCAAGGCTTGCAGCTCACTGATGCGGCGAGCTGAAGTGACTGCAATGAGAAAAATAACCTTCCAGGAAAGAAATTTCAAGGAGGTAGTGGCTAAGGGTTCAAAGGGTGACTTCATAAGCTGGCCAAGAACCAGATTCAAGTCCCATGCCACTGGAGGTGGTCTGATGGGAGGTTTAATCAAAAGAAGGCCTCTCATGAATCTTGCTATAAGAGGATGAGAGGAAATAGGCTGTCCATTGAGAGGCTTAAGGGATGCTGCAATAGCACTCAAATGGACTCTTACTAAATTCGTTTTAAAACCTGCATGGGATAAATGCAGCGAATACTCTAGTAAAGAATTCAGAGGTATTGCAAGAGGGTTAAGACCCTTCTCTGCACACCAAATGGTAAACCTTTTCCATTTAAAAGCATAGGAACGTCTGGTGGAAGGCTTTCTGGAAGCATGAAGGATATCTTTCACTTGCTGAGAAAGATGCAAATCTTGAAGGTCTAGGCCTTCAGCAACCAGGCCCTGAGATGGAGACTGGGGATTTGGGTGCCACAACGTTCCCTCCTCCTGGGATAGGAGGTCTGGAGCAGAACCCAAGTCCAGGGAGGGAGCTTGAGAGAGATGCAAAAGTAGAGGGTACCACACTTGGCGTGGCCAACATGGTGCTATGAGGATCATAGACCCTCTGTCTCTCTGAAGCTTGAACAGTGTCTTGGGAATTAGGGGAATGGGTGGAAAGGCATAGAGGAAGTCTTGCCCCCAATGAAGGAGGAAGGCATCCCTGGCCTGAACTCCCTGACACGGAATCCTGGAACAGAACCGGGGAAGATAGGCATTCCACGGACTTGCAAACAGGTCTATGTCTGGGGTTCCCCAAATTTGAAAGATCCTGGCTATCTGGTCCCATGGAGGGACCATTCCACTCGACTGAGTCTGTCTGCCCAAGAATTTTGAACCCCTGGAAGATACACTGCCATGAGATGAATTTGATGCTCTCTGGCGAAAGCCCACAATCTCAGAGCTTCATTGCAAAGCGACAGAGAGCCAGTCCCCCCCTGCTTGTTCACGTAGAACATGGCTACTTGGTTGTCCGTGTGGATGAGGACTGTCTTGTAGCTGAGCAGGGTGTGGAAGACTCAGAGCTAGAAAAATTGCTCTGAGCTCTAAGAGGTTAATATGTAGAGATGTCTCCTGTGGAGAACAGATGTCCTGGGTGGAGAGATCTTGTAGATGAGCTCCCCAACCCCTTGGGGAGGCATCTGTTATAAGGGTTGTTTGGGGTAACACCTGTTGAAAGGGAGACCCCAGCAACAGATTTTGGGTCGACGTCCACTACTGGAGAGAGCAAAAAAGGCGACTGGAGGTTGCTATTTTGTCTGACAGGCACCCTGATGCCTGGGTCCATTGGGTGGACAGAGTCCATTGAGCTGCCCTCATGTGAAGGCGAGCATAAGGGACCACATGCACGGTTGATGCCATGTGGCCTAACAATTGTAACATCTCTCGAGCAGTTAAATGGGACTTTAACTGAATCTGGGAGGCTAACTGCACCAAGCGTAGGCAACGGGCCTGGGGAAGATAGGCCCTTGCAGTGGTGGTATCCAGTAAGGCCCCTATAAACTCCAGAGATTGAGTAGGGGTGAGATGGGATTTTGGGATGTTTATTACAAGTCCCAGATACTGAAGGATACGTCTTGTGCAGGCCAGGGAAGCCTGGGCCTCTGACTGGGAAGGAGCTCGGATGAGCCAGTCGTCCAGATATGGGAATACAAATATTCCTAGAGTGCGCAGAAATGCAGCTACTACTGCCATGCATTTTGTGAACACCCTTGGTGCCGAGGCCAGACCGAAGGGAAGCACTCGGTATTGATAGTGCTTTCCTTGGAAAAGGAACCAAAGGAACCTTCTGTGTGTTGGATGGATGAGGACATGGGTGTACGCATCCTTGAGATCTAGAGAACAAAGCCAGTCCTAACTCTGGAGGTATGGAAGGAGAGTACCGAGAGAAGTCATCTTGAATTTCTCCTTGCATAGAAACTTGTTCAATTCTCTGAGATCTAATATGGGTCTGTAGCCCCCTGTTTTCTTTGGGATGAGAAAGTAGGGGGGAGTAGAACCCTGAGCCCTGTTGAAGAAGGGGTACTTCTTCTATTGCCCCTTGGGCAAGAAGGGTAGCAATCTCCTGACCCAGAAGGTCGAGGAGAGATGTTGGAGAATTGAACTGTCTCACCATGGTGTGAGGGGGAAGGTTTAAGAAATGAAGCTTGTACCCTTCCCTTATGATGGAGAGGGTCCATTGCTCTGCTGTGATTTGTTCCCTTCTGGGAGCAAAGTGAGCTAACCTTCCTGGAATGGTGAGAGGCTCTGGATGTTCTAGAGCCAGAAAGGCTAAGTTCTCTAGTTGAAAGTCAAAGGCCCTGAGGAGGCTGAGGCTGTTGGGCCGTAGTACTCCTAGCAGCCTTAGGCTTGGCCTGTTTTGGTTGTTGCTGTCTCTTTGTAGCAAAATGACCTGCAGAAGATGCTTGCTGACCATAAGCAGAGTAATATCTCCCTTTTTTGGGAAAAAATCCCTTTTTGAACAACCTTTTCTTAAAAGGAGCAGAAGTAGACTTTAAGGGTCTATCTAAAGCAGAATTTTCTAAAGCATCCATCTGGGTGGCCTTTGTTTGCCAATCTTTGCCAAAAAAGTTTTCACCTGTACAAGGAAGGTTTCCTAGTCCATCCAGAATCCAGGGTTCCAAATCAGAAGCTTGTAACCAAGCAACTCTGCGTGCACCTATGGCAATAGCCAAGGCTCTGCTGGCACCTTCAAAAGAGTCAAAGGCTGCACTGTTGGAAAACTTGGAAACATCCTGGGCATGTTTGAGCCAGGTGAGAAACTCTTCCCTTTTATCTTCTGAAATAAAAGGAGACAAAACTTTGCAGTTGATCTGTAACTTCTTTTAGAAACATCCCCATATAGAGACTATAGGAGTTGATTCTGGCAACAAGCATATTGGCCTGAAAAATTCTCCTGCCAAAAGCATCTAAGGTTCTGCATTCTCTTCCTGGAGGAGTAGAAGAGTGCCTTTTTGCACTCTTTATCTTCTTCATAGCAGACTCCACCACAATGGAGTGGTGAGGAAGCTGAGTCTTATGAAAACCAGGACAAGGAGGAACACGATACATGGTGTCCAACCTATGAGAATGAGGGGAGGTGGTGAGAGGAGTCTCCCAGATGCCCAACATGTGATCATAAAGAATCTCATGTATTTGGTAAACTGGCTGCCTCTTTAGGAGCCTTAGGATATTGTAAAATATCTAATTTTTTGGCTCTAGGCTCTGTCTCGGGCCACTGAGATGGAAAGGCCCCTGGCCACTTCCCTAATGAAGTCTTGAAAAGACAAGTCTTCTGGAGGAAACATTCTCCTTTTTGGAGAAGAGGGCTCCTGAGGAAGGATCACCGATGCTTCGACAGAGGCCTCTGATTCATCAGAGTCTTCAGAGGAATCGAAGTATCGCCTATCTGGATGCTCTTGGGCATCACAGAACAGTACCGCTGCAGTCGACACCAAAGCCGATGTCGATGCAATCGGTACCGGCACCGGAACCGATATCGGTACCAGTGCCGACAACAGAGTCTGTTGTGGTACCGAAGGCGTCGCAGCTTGCATGAATGCCGTGATGGCACACTGCATGGTCAGGATATTCTGATCCATGGACGCCACCAATGGCAACAGGTGATCGGTCGAGGCCGAGCCATCGATGTCAACCTGTGACCCCATAGATAAAGCTTTGGAAGCCGGAGCCTCCCGCCGGGGTAATTTTGCCGGTGCGGATTCCTCGAGAGCAAGCCTGGAGGCATCTCGATACTTAGAGAGGAGATCTACCCTTCGAGGACCGGCTGGACTTAAGTTTGGTTACCTGAGATCCATGAGAGGAAGAAGCAGCCCTGGAAGACGTCGATGCCACCGAAGCTGCATCAGAGGGAAACAGGGTACTGAGCTTGGCTGCTCGATTTTGTAGACCTCTTTTAGACATCATAGAACAGGACTCACAATCCGTGATGGATTGGTCAGGACCTAAACATTTTAGACACCATTCATGGGTGTCGGTGACAAAAATAGTGCCGCTGCACTTCGTGCACTTTTTAAACCCGGAGGCGGGCTTTTCCATGAGGAAAAACTTTCCTAGGCCTAAGGCCAAAGAAAGCAAAAAATGCACTGAAGTGAGAAAAACAGTAGTAGTTTTTTTTTTTGTTTGTTTGTTTTTTAATAGAAGAAAGAAAAGACCGGCGGTACCGGTCCGGCATCGAGAAGGCAGTCACGTGACCAAAGAAATAAAAGAAAATAAAGAAATTCTTCAGCGGTGACAGGAACACGACCTGCTGTCTCCGCGGAAAAGAAGAACTGGAGAGAGGTTGTTGGGAAAGGTGGGAAGGCAGCGCGCAGGCGCTGTGGGATGCTCCCAAAAGCTTTCCTTTTGGACGCTGGGGAGAGTTCCCGCGCAGGCTCCGTCGGTACCAACGATACCCATATGTGAAGACTCATTCCTGCTTGTTCCTGGAGATAGGTTTTTACTCTCATAGGCAAAAGATATACACTGTGCAATCCAGCTAGACGGTCTTCATTTGGAGACTGGAAGTCCCAAATGACAAGGATCAAAAAGCAACAAGGAGTTGAGAAAAAACTTTCTATGCTGCTGTGTCCTTTGCAAGTAAAAGGCCAAAGCCCTTTTGCAGTCCAAAAGTATGAAGATTCCTTTCTGCATTTGAGGCGTGAGGCCTTGGGAAGAATACAGGAAAGTAAACCGCTTGATTTAAATGAAAAGGTGACACCACATTTGGCATAAAGTGTGGATGAGTCCAAAGGACTACCTTATGATGGAACCTTGTATAAGGACGATCAGCTACCAAAGCTTGCAATTCACTGATGCGACGTGCTGATGTGATTGCAATAAGAAAGATGACCTTCCAGGAAAGGAATTTCAAAGAGGTAGTGGCTAATGGTTCAAAAAAGGCAGCTTCATGAGCTGCCCAAGAACCAGATTTAAGTCCCATGCCACTGGTGGTGGCTTAATGGGAGGCTTAATTAAAAGAAGGTCTCTCAAATCTCGCTACAAGAGGAGAGGATGAGAGGAAATAGGTTGTCCATTTAGAGGTTTGAAAGAAGCTGCAATAGCATCCAAATGAACTCAATGAATTGGTCTTACGCCCTGCATTTGATAAATGAAGGAGATACTCCAGTAATGATTCCAGAGATATCGCAAGAGGGTTAAGACCCTTCTGCGACCACCATATGGTAAACCTTTTCCACTTAAATGCATAAGAGCATCTTGTGAAATGTTTCCTGGAAGCATAAAGGATATCCTTTACCTCCTGGGAAAGGTTAAGACTGTGAAGTTCTAGGCTTTCAGCAACCAGGCCCTGAGATGCAGAGACTGGGGATTGGTATGCCACAGCATCCCATCCTCTTGAGAATGGAGTTAGGATCTGGTCCAAATCTCCTGAGGCGGAGCTTGAGAGAGATGTAGGAGCAGAGGGTACCAAAATTTGCTGTGGCCAATGTGGAGCTATAAGGATCATATAACTTCTGTCTCTCTGAAGCTTGAACAGGGTTTTGGGAATTAGGGGAATGAGTGGAAAGGCATACAGGAAGCCCTGACCCCAATGGAGGAGGAAAGCATCCCTGGCTTAACAACCCTGAGCCGGAATTCTGGAACAGAACTGGGGAAGTTTGGCATTCAGCGGACTTGCAAAGAGGTCTATGTCCGGGGTTCCCCAAATTTGAAAAAAAAAATTTGGCCACCTGGTCTGCATGGAGAGACCATTCGTGTGGAAGCAGAACTCGACTGAGTCTGTCCGCCCAAGAGTTTTGAATGCCTGGAAGATACACTGCAAGGAGATGAATCTGATGCTCTCTGGTGAGGGCCTATAGTCGCAAAGCTTTATTGCAAAGCAACAGAGAGCCTGTTCCGCCCTGCTTGTTCACATAGAACATGGCTACTTGATTTTCCCTTTGACCTAGGACTGTCTTGTAGCTGAGCTGGGTGTGGAATACTCGAAGAGCAAGGAAGATTACCCTGAGTTCCAGGAGATCGATGTGTAAATAGGCCTCCTGTGGAGTCCAGGTACCCTGGGTAGAGAGGCCTTGCAGGTGGGCTCCCCAACCCATCTGTGAAGCATCTGTTAGAGTGGCCTGGGATGGGGGTTGCTGAAAAGGAGACCCCACCAAAAGGTTTGGGGTGATTGCCACCATTGGAGGGACAAAATAAGGATCCGAGTTTGCTATTTTGTCTGACAGGCAACCTGACGCCTGAGTCCACTGAGTGGATAAAGTCCACTCGGCTGCCCTCATATGGAGGCAAGCATAAGGAACCACATGCACTGTGGATGCCATGTGGCCTAGCAACTAACATTTCCCGAGCAGGGAGGTGAGGTTTTAGCACTGCTTGGGAAGCTAACTGCACAATGCAAAGGCAGCGGGGCTGTGGAAGGAAGGCCCTTGTCTGTCTGGTATCCAGAAGAGCTCCTATAAAAACTCTAGAGACTGAGTGGGAGCAAGGTTGGATTTTGGGAAGTTTATGACAAGTCCCAAGTACTGAAGGATGCACATTGTGCGAGAGAGGGCAACCCTGGCCTCTGGCTATGAAGGAGCTTGAATAAGCCAGTCGTCTAAGTAAGGGAAGACAAATATTCATAGGATGCGGAGAAATGCTGCTACCACAGCCATGCATTTTGTTAACACCCTTGGAGCAGAGGCTAGGCCAAAAAGGAAGAACCCTGTATTGGTAATGCTTCCCTTGAAACAGAAAGTGAAGGAACTTTCGTTGAGTTGGATGGATGAGAACATGAGTGTACGCATCCTTGAGATCTAGGGAACTAAGCCAATCCTGACTCTGAAGGTAAGGCAGCAGAGTTTCCAGAGAAATCATTTTGAACTTCTCTTTGAACGGGAATTTGTTCAATTCTCTGAGGTCTAAAATGGGTCTGTGTCCTCCTGTTTTCTTTGGAATGAGGAAATAGGGGGAAGTAAAACCCTGTACGCCGTTGGGGAATGGGTACCTCTTCTATTGCCCCTTGAGCAAGGAGCATAGCAACCTCTTGCCCCAATTGGTCGCTGAGAGAGGTCTGAGAATTGAACTGTCTTACGATTGTAGGAGGGGGCATGCGAGGAAATGAAGCTTGTACCCTTCTCTTTTAATAGAGTCCAATTTTCTGCTGTTATCTGATCCCATCTGGGGCAAAATGACAACTTTCCTGGGATGGTGGAGGGTTCTGGGCCTTTCAGTGCTAAGAAGGCAAAGTTCTCTAGATAGGAGTCAAAGCCCCTGTGGAGGCTGAGTCTACTGAGCCAGTTGAGGCTTAGCTGCTTTTGTCTTTGTCTAGGTTGTTGCTGCTGTCCCTCTTGGGCAGACTACCTACACGATGCCCCTGCTGGGTATAGGAGGGATAAAACAATTTCTTCTTACTGAAGGAGAATGGTTTCTTATAGGATTTTGTTTTCCTCGCAGGATCAGCTGTAGATTTAGACAATCTATCCAAAGTGATATTGGCAGCATCTATCTCATTAGCTTTTTTCTGCCAATTCTTGCCAAAGAGATTCTCTCCTGTGCAAGGAATATTCCCTAGTTTATCCTGTACCCAAATTTCTCAGTCAGATGCCTGGAGCCAGGCAATCCTACGTGCACCTATGGCAATGGCAGAGGTTTTGCTTATGCACTCAAAGCAGTCAAAGGCTGCACGATTCACAAACTTGGAAATATCCTGGGCATGTTTGACAAGGGCGAGGTAATCTTGCCTCTTATCAGGAAGGAGAGGACTCACAAGCTCTAAATCTCCTGTGACCTCCTTAAGGAACATTCCCATATATAAGATATAGGAACTGATCCTAGCAGAAAGCATGGAAACCTGGAAGGTTCAACGTCCAAAGGCGTCAAGAGTCCTACACTCACATCCTGAAGGATTAGATGCATGCCTTTTTGCACTCTTGGTCCTTCTCATAGCTGATTCCACCACCATGGAATGGTGTGGTAATTGAGTTCCTCCTTGTCCTGGTTTTCAGAAGACTCAATACATGGTGCCAAGTCTTCGAGAGTGAGAAGAAGTGGTTAGAGGTGTTTCCCACAACCTTAACATGAGATCATGCAAGATCTCATGAATAGATAAGGTAGCTGCCTCCTTGGGAGCTTTAGGGTATTGCAGGATTTCTAATTCCTTTGCCCTAGGCTCTTCTTCAGAAGCCACTGATGGAAAGACCTTGGGCCACATCTCGGCTAAAATCCTAAAAGGACATATCCTCTGGTGGAAACATCCTACGCTGAGGAGAAGAGGAATCCTCAGGAAGAAGTATTCTGGTATCGGCAGAGCTTTCAGAGTCTTCAGACTCATCAGAGGATTCAAAGTATCTCCAATCCGGGTGATCGTGGCAAGGCACGGTACCGACTTGTCGATGCCG
The DNA here is from genome assembly GCA_033557465.1 of Ichthyophis bannanicus. Classification (NCBI taxonomy): domain Eukaryota; kingdom Metazoa; phylum Chordata; class Amphibia; order Gymnophiona; family Ichthyophiidae; genus Ichthyophis; species Ichthyophis bannanicus. Next base: position 1,118,363,246 of record CM066033.1, on the reverse strand, counting down.
GATAGACACGCATGACTCTGTCCCAGTAGAATACCTGCCAATGTCGATGCAGTCGGTGCCGGTACCGGTTGAATTGTCTGAAGTGGTTTCAGGGGCATTGAAGCCGTGAGAAGAGCCGACAGACTGCGTTCAAGAGTGGCAACACTCAAGCAGGATACTTGTTGGCAAGCGCTGGATCTGGGGGAGTGGTCTGTCTCGGACCAGGCGATCTGTCTGATTGTGGATCGATGGGGGCCGCCCATCATGGACTTGATGGCAACAGCAGGCAATGCCATGGCCTCATGGTTCTTCAGCCGGTGGCTTTACACCCTGATGGAGCACTGGCTGGGCTGTTGTATGTGTTCCCACCCTGGCCCCTGATTGGCTGAATGCTGCAGCTTGTCCAGGTGCACCTGGGCCCGGTGGTCCTTGTCTTCGAATTGGTCTCATTGGCCGTAGTACGTAGACTTGATGCGGAGCCTCTACTTCTGGGGGGAGGGGGGGATCTGTTGTCCCAAGGACTGGTAAGAATGCCGGCAGTGGATTGATTCTTGCTTATGTTATGGCTCTTGAGTGGGTTCATTTGAGCCCTAGGGGATATTCCCCATGGGTGGTGGACACGCTATTGCAGGCTTGGCAGCACTCCATATCTCTGGCTTATGTCTGCGTCTGGCTCGTTTTTGAGGCATGGTGCGTGGAGAACGGGGTGCATCCCCTTTGTGGCATATCTCCCTGTACGGGTTGGTCTAGATCTGGGGTCACCAACCTCCAGAGGGCCGCGGGCCGCACAGCCGACTACCGGGAGCCTCACGGGCCGCACCCCCTTCTTCCTGCCCCCGCGAAAAAAAACAGACAGGCTGACCTTCTCGAAGACCGCCTTCTTCTCAGGGCACACTTCGTCGGCGATGGCGAGTACACAGTCCTTTACGAATTCGCCGGTGAAGGGCTTGAGACGAGTTGCGGCGAGGTAGGCAACGCGGTAGCTAGCTGTGGTGTTGCTGGTGGCTGCAGTCTGGGCGGCTGTCACGTGCCGTTGAACCCGCCGAGCATGCCACGGGCCGCAGATACAATGGCGGGAATCCTTGGCGGGCCGCACGTAATGTTAACCGGGGTAGAGCCTCGCGGGCCGCAGGTTGGTGACCCCTGGTCTAGATAAAGGACTCACCTTGAACTTCCTGATGGTTTAGACTGTTGCCCTGGCCTACGTCTGAGGCTTGGTCCAGGGGAAATCCCTTGCTGCACACATGGATATGGTGTGGGGTTTTTTTTTTGTTTTTTGTTTTTTACACAGGGGGTTAAACATCTCTTGTCCATGTGCCTTTCATTGGTGCCCTCCTGGGATCGCAATCTGGTGCTCTCGGTCCTGGCAGAGGGTCCGTTTGAGCCTATTAGATTTCCCTCCCTGAAGAATGTGATGTGAAGGTAGTATTCTTAGTCACCGCTTGCTTGGCATGCCATTTATCTGAGCTGCAGGTGTTGTCATTCCAAGAACCATACTTTATTATCTTCAGGGACAAGGTGGTGCTACAGCCAGTTCCTTCGTTTCTGCCGAAGCTGGTGTCAACTTTCCACATGAACCAGGTGGTTGCATTGCTGTGTTCTCCAGGAAGCTGGAGGCGTGGATTTTGCACTCTGCTGGATGTCTGTAGAAGTTGTTGGAAGTACCAGCGGGTGATGCTGGATTTTAGGAGGTCAGAACACTTCTGTAGCCTTTGGACCACAAAAAGGCAAGGTGGCAGCCAAGGCTTTGATCTCTCGTTGGATCCTGGAAGCCATTGCTTCAGCCTTCCTGGTCAGGGGCCTGTCTGTTCTGGAGGGCTTACGGGCCCATTCAATACGGGCCCACGCTTCCTCTTGGGTGGAGTTCGACCTCGGTCTGCCTCAGAATATCTATAAGGTGGCCACTTGATCCTCCCTCCATTCCTTTGCGAAGCACTACTGCCTAGATGCGCAGGCCAGACAGGATGCGGAATTCAGGGCTCGGGTGTTGCACGCCAGTTTAGTTGACTGTCTTGCTGCATAAAGAAGCTTCAAAGATATATATATTTTTAAAAAGGTAGGTTAGCCCTAAGCAGTGGGGCTGTCTTGGCCTATGTAGACCTTCAGGAGGGTTGATTCAGGTTTCCTAGTGCAAAACATCCAGGTGAGACCCCAGAGGCACCTTCTGGACCTTACCGCGATAACACAGAATCGCCGCCAGCTGCATGCGCAACAGACTAACTGCCAGACCTTTCTCAAAACCGTCCTGCAAAAAGGCTAAAACCTCTGGAATGGAAGCCACGGCAGGCCATGCGTGCCACTCTGCACACCAAGACTCAAAAATATTCCAAACACAGATGTAGGCGAGAGAAATAGATCACTTCCACTGTTTCAACAAGGTTGAGATAACGTGTCCCGAGTACCCCTTCTTCCTCAACCTTGCCCTTTCAATGGCCAGGGCATAAGCGAAAAGCGATCCACACGAGGCATTCACACTTGCCCCTGCATCAGCAGGTCCTCCCGACAAGGCAGATGCAATGGCCGATCCTCCAGCAGCTGAATCAAGTCGGCATACCAAGAGCATTGTGGCCAGTCAAAGGCGATCAGAATGACCTGCCCCAGGTGCGCCTCGATCCACTACACCACCCGGCCTACGAGAGCCCACAGGGGAAAGACATATAGAAGACCCCTTGTGGGCCAAACCTGCAGTAGAGCATCCAGGCCCACAGACATTCTTTCCCATCTTCTGCTGAAGAAACGGCTTGCCTTGACTGTTGCCATCAGGTCCATGACCAGTGCCCCCCCACCTGCGCAAAGACTTCCGAGTGGAACGCCCACTCCCCGGGATCCACCCATACCCAGCTGAGATAGTCTGTCACGCTGTTAACGCCCACCATGTGTGTCACCGACGGGGCCTGGAGTCGAAGCTCTGCCTAGCCGAACAGCAGCTTCGCCGCCTCTTTCAGAGCCGCACTGCCTGTAGATCCCTGTCAGCTGACACAGGCCACTGGTCGCACTGTCCAAGAGGACCCTTACTACCTTTACTTGCAAGCGTGACTAAGGCACTGAACGCCAAGGCCACCGCCCGCAGCTCCAGCCTGTTGATCGACCAGCTGGCCTCTTGCTCGTTCCTGTTCCCTTGAGCAAACCACTCCTCGCAGTGGCACCCCCCCCCCCCCCAAGCCCAACAGGCTGCCATCGGTCATTACTGGGATCCTCTGAGGTGGCTCGAGTGGCATGCCCATCTAGTCCTCCGGACATAGCCACCACTGGCACATCCTCTGGACCCCCTGTGGACACGGGAGCCACTGAAACAGGGGATCCGACTGGTGCAACCACCACCGGATCAAGGCCCATTGTAAGGGCCGCATGTGCGCTCTTGCCCACGGCACCACATCTAGCATAACCACCATGGCTCCCAACACCTGCAGGTACTGCCAACGCTGTCGGCTCTAGTCTGCACAAAAACTGATGCACCAATCGCCGGAGCCCCTAAGCCTGCTGCTCTGGCAGGAAGACTCTTCCCACCTGGGTGTCGAAGCGTGCCCCCAGTTATTCCAACTCCTGCAAAGGGACCAGGTGGCTCTTGGTCAGGTTGACCACCCAGCTGAGACTCTCCAGGAGCCATACCACCTGCGATATTGCCCACAGGCTCAGCTCCCTGGACTTTGCTCAAATCAGCCAGTTGTCTATTTCGAAGCACCGGAGCGACCACCATTACCTTGGTGAAGGAGCGAGGAGCTGTCGCCAGGCCAAACACAAAACCTGAACTGGAAGTGTCTCATCAGCACCGCAAACTGCAGGAACCATTGATGCGTTGGTCTGATGGGGATGTGAAGGAACGCTTCAGTGAGTTCGAGGGACGTGAGGCATTCCCCCTCCCTCAACGCTACGATTACAGCCATAAAGTTTCCTTACAAAAATGTGGAATCGTAAGTAACAGTTCACGCGCTTGAGATCCAGGATAGAACAAAAAGTGCCATCCTTCTTGGGAACCACAAAATAGATGAAGTATCTACCGCAACCATACTGCTCCTGGGGGACGGGGACCACCGCCCTGAGCTGAAGCAGCTGCGCCAGGGTGTCCCTGATTGCCGCCACCTTGCTCAGAGCATTGCAAGAGGACCGAATGAAGACATTGCCCACCGACCACGCCAACTCGAGGGCATAGCCTTCACGGATGATTTCCAGGACCCACTGGTCCGACATGATCTGGGACTCAGAGTAAAACTCATGTAGCCGATTAAACCCCTGCCTGGCCGGCCCCCCCCCCCCCCTTGCTTCATTGAGGCTTCTTAAAACCAGAGGTGACCGCCACAGAGAAACCTTTGCCTGCCCCTCGGAAGTCATGAAACCCCTGCCCCCGGGCGGGGAACTTACTCCTCTAGAAGGAACCAAGGTGGGACATATGAAAAAGCCAAAAATCCTAAGGCTGGCACCGAGAAGCCGACGCATTGCGACTGCTTCGGCTTATCCTCCGGCAGGTGTCCTCCCTTTGATTCCCCCAGAACCTGGACAAATTTATCCAGGTCTTCCCCAAAAAGAAGTTTACCCTTAAAGGGGAGTTTGCTAAGACGGGACTTGGAAGAGCTGTCTGCTGCCCAATTGTGCAGCCACAGATAACGGGCTTCTACTACCAAAGCCATGCTCGTCGCTACCCCTAGCTTCAACCTGCCTGGGGTCTCCCACCAATCAGGAAGAATAAGACTGTCCAACTGCTCCTATTCTTCTCCTTGCAGCCCTGCTATAACATCCACCTTTCTCCTTTAAAGCCTTCTGTCTGTTTCAATTAAGTGTTTTTTAAAAAGGACCGACTTAGAGAAAACGAGTCAGCTAGTCCCCCCCCAGAGAATCCTGCCGAGTAAGCAGCGCCGTCCAAAATGGTTGGGTGGGCTCTTCCCCTGACCAGAGAAAAAGATGCAGGAAGAAAAACAAAGACTGTTTTCCCACACCTCTGCAACAGACGGGACCACAAGGTGCCAGGCCTTCTCCCCTCACTGCGCAGTCTTAAGAACGTCTCCCCCAGACGTAACTACTCACTGTGTCTGTGCCGAACAGAGGAGAGACCTGCTGGAGTGCTCTGGCTGCTTTCAGGACCTCTGCCGGGGACTGCACAGACCTCGCACTCAACCTAGCAATGGCTTCGGCGCCAAGGAGGGAAGGACAGGATCCACCCTTTCCTGAACTGCTGCAGCCAAAATGGCAGCTCCTCATTCAATCACGGGATCGGGAGCTGCCTGAGCCCCAAGATACTGACAGGCACCTCAACATCCCTACCCCCCCCCCCCCCCGAGATCTAAGGAGGGGGTGGAGAGGATAGGGCAGTCAGAGATCCTCCGCAGCAAAGGCTTGCTGTGCCCGATGAGCTTTCTATTTATTTTTGTTAACCCTAAACTTTAAATCTGAAACCAAAACAAAAACCCAAAGCAAATTGGAAGCAAGAGGAAAAGAAACCCTATCTAACTAGCTCCTTATTTGCTCCTCAGTGAGCCCTGCACCCTGGCTCACCACCTCCAGCTGCTTGGAGACTGAGCATACTGGGAGCTGGTGGGCAGTGCCAGCGGTATTAGTACTGGTGACTTCAGAATTTGACATGCTCAGTCTCAAAGCTGCTGGAGGAGGTGCACTACCCAGAGGTGCAGGAATGGACTGGAGGGATGATAAGAAATTGTGGCTGGAGGGTATAGGAAGAGGGAGCTGGACCACAAACTGAAGGTAAACAAAAAATAAACTAAGAAAGTTCAGCACAGAAAACACACTCTGCATACACCATCTGCTGAGACTGAGAAAATAATGGATGTGGAATGGTGCACAGGCTCCTAGAGGGCTGGCTTACTCAGTTTTTTTCTTGGTCTCCATCTGCTGGTCAGTAGACATAACCCCATGCATCTGGACTAGAGGGACAATTAGGAATTTTCCGTTCCTAAGATCTCATTGCAACTTTACAGATTTCACTGCAGAGCTTGCCCTGAAGTAGCATGCACAATCTGCAGTACTGAAGCCAGGAGGAAGTGAAACTGTACTTGAGGTAAGGGGGTTTAAGCCACGTCTGACACCAACACTTGAGCTGACACCAACACTTGAGCTGTCACCAGTAGGTTTTACATGGTAATCTGGTGTGTATATAGAATATTGCTTTTCACGTTATTCAAATTTAAATCTTATATGTTAGCAATCAATATTATTAACTTTTGAAACCTGAACTCACATTTCTACTTGTAAAATGACGATCCTAACAATGCATCTGACTTTGTGGTAAGTCATTATTCATTCACTTTTACTAGCTTGCCTTGCTCGTCTTCCATCCATAGAAAACCCTACAAAATACCAAAATGTTACTGCATTTTAAAACAAATGAAAGAATAACTAGAAAAGTAAGCAGATTCGCTTACACTATAATCAAGGGTGCAATTTGATCATGGTAATTTTGGACAAACCCTACAGCCTAATCTTGGCAAAGCTTTCAAGGAACTACTGGAAGCAAATACTATGCAAACCATCTTAATTTTATAGTGGGCTCTTTTTCCATGTTTAAAAATAAATTTGTAAACAAGTTATTAAGAAAAACAGTGCTCCACTGTAACTAAAACAGAAAGGGCCACTGTAATACCATGTTGTCCAAGATAGTGGGGGTGGGGGCTCCCCTTCAGAGATCCAAAGTGAGTCATAGAAGGATCTGGGATAGGGTATGTATAGTTGTGGTCAAAATTACTGGCACCCTCGCAGTTCAACCCTTTAAAGTCCAATGTCTCCAAAAACAAACAAAAAAATAAATAAATAAAAAAAGGCAGCCAGTGAAATGGCTTCAGACTATACATGAACACATATTTTAAACATAAAAGAATCAAATAAAACAAGATCAATTAAAAATGGAAACAGGAGAAAAATAGTATAAAAACTGGGACATTGCCAGAAGATGGATTATTCATACAGGAATACCCAACCTTAACACAACGACCTGTTAAATTTATATTTATTTGTTGGAGCTAGCCGTAGGAAGGTCGAAAGGGGAAAACGACCTACACCAAGCGGGTAGCTACTTTTTTTATTTATTAAGGTTCTTCACCAAAAATATAATTTATATAGCAAATGTAAAAAACTTCAGTCCAAAGCGCTGGTTACAAAGATCCCACTGCACGACGCGCACGTTTCGGGCACCTTTGCCCTGTTTCAAGTGCAATAACCAAGAATTTTCTTCAACAGCCGTCCTCAAAACACCGTCAGTGCAGCTCAGGTCTGAATTTCAATGGCTAGTCAACCATCTTTTAAAGAAAGAACCAACCAATCAAAATCAGGAAAAACCCCCACATGACGGGGAATCCCAAATCCGATTGGTAAAATGAGAAAATGACTACAGCTTCTTTCACAATAGGCTCTGCCAATCAATTTCTCGATTCAAGCCTTCCGGCTCTACCGTATCGAGAAGAAATATCCAGCGTTGTTCTAAACACTGAAGGCTTTCCTCTCTATGCCCTCTTCGAGGATCAGCTGGAACATGATCAATTATAGACCAGTTAAGTTGCTCAAATCTATGAGATTGTTCTAAACAATGGGAAACCATAGGTGCTGAAACCACTTCACGGCGATGTCGAGATGCATGTTTGGGTTTGGGTGCCACAAAGTCCCATCCTCCTGGGATAGGAGGTCTGGAGCAGCTCCCAAGTCCAGGGAGGGGGCTTGGGAGAGATGCAGAAGTAGAGGGTACCACACTTGACGTGGCCAACGTGGAGCTATGAGGATCATAGATCCTTGATCCCTCTGGAGTTTGAATAGTGTCTTGGGAATCAAGGGAATGGGTGGAAAAGCATACAGGAAGTCTTGACCCCAATGAAGGAGGAAGGCATCCTTGGCCTGAACTCCCTGACACGGAATTCTGGAACAGAACCGGGGAAGTTTGGCATTCCACAGACTATGTCCGGGGTTCCCCATTCTTGGAAGATTCTGAGTACCTGATCCATGTGCAGGGACCATTCGTGTGGAAGCAGAACTCGACTGAGTCTGTCTGCCCAAGAGTTTTGGATTCCTGGGAGGTATACTGCCAGGAGATGGATTTGATGCTCTCTGGCGAAGGCCCATAATCTTAGAGCTTCGTTGCAAAGCGACAGAGAGCCAGTTCCTCCTTGCTTGTTTATGTAAAACATGGCTACTTGATTGTCCGTATGAATGAAGACTGTCTTGTAGCTGAGGAGGGTATGAAAGACATTGAGAGCTAGAAATACTGCTCGAAGCTCCAAGTGGTTGATATGAAGAGAGGTCTCCTGTGGGGACCAAGATAATGCAGAATGTGCCTTGTGCGGTCCAGGGAAATCTGGGCCTCTGACTGAGATGGAGCTCGGTTGAGCCAGTCGTCCAGGTATGGGAAGACAAATATTCCCAGAGTGCGTAGAAATGCAGCAACTATTGCCATGCATTTGGTGAAGACTCTCAGAGCAGAGGCCAGACCAAAAGGAAGCACTCTGTATTGGTAATGTTTTTCTTGGAAAAGAAAAAACTTAGGAATCTTCTGTGAGATGGATGGATGGATGAGGACATGTGTGTACGCATCCTTGAGATCTAGAGAACAAAGCCAATCCTGACTTTGAAGGTATGGCAGGAGAGTGCCCAGAGAAAGCATCTTTAACTTCTCCTTGCATAGGAATTTGTTCAATTCTCTGAGATCTAAGATGGGTCTGTATCCCCCCTGTCTTCTTCGGAATGAGAAAATAGGGGGAGTAGAACCCTGACCCTTGTTGAAGAAGAGGAACTTCTTCTATTGCCCCTTGGGCAAGAAGGGTAGTCACCTCCTGACTCAGAAGGTCGAGAAGAGATGTGGGAGAATTGAAGTGTCTCACCATGGTGTGGGGAGGAAGGTCTGAGAAATGAAGTTTGTAGCCCTCTCTTATGATGGAGAGGGTCCATCTGGGAGCAAAATGAGCTAACCTTCCTGGAATGGTGAGAGGTTCTGGCTGTTGCAGAGCCAGAAAGGCTAAGCTCTCTAGCATCAAGTCAAAAACCCTGAGGAGGTTGGGACTGCTGAGTTGCAGCAGCCCCTGTAGATTTAGTACTGGCCTGCTTAGGTTGCTGACGCTTAGTGGAAAAGCGACCTGTGGAAGATTGTTGGCCAGAAGTAGAAGGAAATCTGCCCTTTTTGTAAAAAGACTTCTTAAAAATCTTTTTCTTGGCATGAATGGAGGTTGACTTTGAAAGTCTATCCAGAGCAGAGTTCTCTGCATCCATTTGAGTGGCTTTTATTTGCCACTCTTTGCCAAATAGATTTTCACCTGTACAGGACAGATTTCCTAATCAATCTTGAACCCAGGATTCTAAATCAGAAGCCTGGAGCCAAGCAATTCTGTGAGCAGCTATGGCAATGCCTGATGCTCTGCTGGCACCTTCAAAGGAGTCAAAAGCTGCCCTGTTGGAAAACTTTGAAATGTCTTGAGTATGCCGAAGCCAAAGGAGGAATTCGTCCCTTTTATCCTCTGGAAGAAAAGGGAGGAAGTTGTGCAGCTTTTGTGCAACTTCTTTTAGAAACATACCCATGTAAAGGCTATATGAGTTGATTCTGGCAATAAGCATACTGGCTTGGAAGATTTTCCTACCAAAAGCATCCAAGGTCCTGCATTCTCTTCCTGGAGGAGCAGAAGAGTATCTCTTTGTACTCTTTATTCTCCTCATAGCTGACTGCACCACAATAGAATGGTGAGGAAGCTGAGTTTTCTGAAATCCAGGACAAGGAGGGACACGATACATAGTGTCCAATCTGCGAGAATGAGGAGTGAGTGTGAGAGGAGTCTCCCATAAATAAATCAATCAATCATGTGTTCATGAAGAATCTCATGAATTGGTAAGGTGACAGCCTCTCTAGGAGCCTTAGAGTAACCTAAAATATCTAATTTTTTTGCTCTAGGCTCTGATTCAGAGGTTACTGAAATAGAAAGTCCTTTAGCTACTTCTCTTATGAAGTCTTGAAAGGACAAGTCCTCTGGAGGAGACATTCTTCTTTTTGGAGAAGGCGGCTCTTCAGGAAGGGCTATGGATACTTCAGGAGACTCATCAGATGAATCAGAAATCATCAGAGGAATCGAAGTATCGCCTGTCAGGGTGCTCTTCCAACGCTCGATACGCGTATCGAGCGGTATCGACATCGGGCATCCCCGGTACCGGATCAGTACCAAGAAATAGCCCTGGACAAGGAACCGCTGCAGTCAGTATCCTGGTCGATGTCGATGCAGTCGGTACCGGCATCAGCGCTGGTGCCGGTACCAGAGCCGATAATGACAACGGAGCTCGTTGCGGTATCATCGGTGTCGCAACTTGAATGAAGGCCTTGATAGCCTGTTGCATGGACAGAACATTCTGATCCATCGACGCCATGAAAGCCTGGATGTCGGTACCAGGAGAAAGTGCCGGTACCCCAGAGCAATCTAACAGGTGATCGGTCGAGGCCGTGCCATCGATGTCAACCTGTAACCCCATAGGAGGAGCTTTGGAAGCCGGACCTTCCCGCCGGGGTTGTTTGGCTGGTGCAGGATCCTCGAGGGCAAGCCCGGAGGCATCTCGATGCTTAGAGAGAGATCTACCCTTCGAGGACCTGCTAGGTTTATGTTTGGTTACCGGAGATCCATCAGGAGAAGACGACCTGGAAGATGTCGATGCTACCGCCGGTGCATCAGCGGGAAACAGCACATGGAGCTTAGCTGCTCGGTTCTGTAACCCCCGTTTAGACATTAGAGAGCAGGACGGACAATCCGGAACGGAGTGTTCAGGACCCAAACATTTAAGACACCATTCATGGGCATCTGTAACAGAAATAGTACCGCTACACTTAGTGCATTTTTTGAACCCGGAGGCTGGTTTTTCCATGAGGGAAATTTTCTTGTGGGCCCTGAGGCCTAAGAAGAAAAATACACCAAGTGAGGAAAAATATCAATTTTTTTTTTTTTTTTTTTTTTAAAGAAAGAAAGAAAAGACCGGCGGTACCGGTCCGGAGTCGGGGAAGGCAGACACGCGACCAAAGAAATAAAATAAAGAACTTCAGCGGTGACAGGGCTCGACCTGCTGGCTCCGCGGCAAAGAAGAACTGAGGAGAGTTGGTTAGGAAAGGCGGGAAGGCAGCGCGCAGGCGCTGTGGGATGCTCCCAAAAGCTTTCCTTTTTGGGAAGCTGGGGAGCGTTCCCGCGCAGGCTCCGTCGGTACCGACGTACCCATATGTGAAGACTCATTCCTGCTTGTTCCTGGAGATGACCCACATTCCCATTGCTGTAAAAATTAGATGTACCCGTGATCAACTGTCAATACTCACATGATTTGCAATCAACCAATGAATGATGGCTCTAATGTTTAAAATGGCCACATTAACTCCCATTTTCACAATGGTGAAGACAAGAGAGCTGCCTGAGACCGTCAAAAAAGTCATTATCAAACATCAAACTTCAAAGCGTTACAAGACCATCTCCAAAAGATCTTGGGATTCCAGTGTCTACAGTTTGCAACATTATTGAGAAGTTCTTTGCTCATGGAACCATCAAGAACCTTCCAGGACATGGTGGGAAGACAAACATTAATCCAAGAAGCCTTCGAAGGTTAGTGCAACCTGCTGGATAAACACCACGTACCACATCCAAACAACTTAATGCTGACCTGGAGCAATCTGGAATGCTGTTTTCAACCCACATCATACACCACACACTAAACAAAGGAGGACTTCATGGGCGAAAGCCAAGGAGGACGCCAACACTCAAAGGCAGATATAAAAAGGCACGCCTGATCTTTAGCCAAATCAACCTTGTAGATACGGCGGTATAAAAATGCTGCTAAATAAAAAAATTTTTAAAAACTTGAGAAACCACAATCCTTCTGGGAAAATGTCCTGTGGACGGAGGAAACCAAACTTGAGCTCTTTGGCAATGCAGACCAGCGATACATTTACAGGCAAAGAAATGAAGCTTATAGAGAAAAACATATTTCCTAGTGTTATATATGGTGGAGGTTCTATAATGTTGTGGAGCTGGTTTGCCGCCTCAGGAACTGGAGGCCTGGAACGTACTAAAGGAATCATGAAGTCAGAAGACTACCAAGGTATTTTGGAGCAAAATGTGCTACCTAGTGTCAGAAAGCTAGGTCTGGGTCGAAGGTCATGGGTCTTCCAGCAGGACAATGACTGAAAACAGAAGCAAAAGTACAAAAGAATTTTTTAAAAAGGAACAAATGGTGTAGTTAGGCCTTACCTGCTAATTGCCTTTCCTTGAATCCCTACAGTCCAGGCCAGATGCATGGGTTGTGCCCCCCAACCAGCAGGTGGAGACTGAGCAACTGAAAGCTTGCTGATGCCCCATATATAAGGGAGCTGTGCATCACCAGGTTGATCAGTATAGGAATACCAAAGCAGAAAAACCAAACAACCCAGTAAGGGAAAAACTATGCAACATATGTAATCCAAGGGTACGCCCCCAAGGCTGTTAGGAACGTATTCTAATTCTCACTGTGGAGCCAGGTTCCTTATTGGTACTACTTAGTACCACCATAGTTCTTCTTTACATTTACTCTCCTTAATCCTCTTTGTTTTTTTGTTTCTCTGGTGTGACAAAACCAGCCCCTGATCCCCGCAGGGAACCAAGGGAAAGAGTCCAGAAGACTCCGAACCCCGAAGGATAAACGTTGTCAGCAGAACTCATGAAACAGGATAATGGACGAGCTTGACCAGGTGAGTTCTGGCCTGGACTGCAGGGGATTCAAAGAAAGGCAATTAGCAGATTAGGCCTTCAGTCCAGGCCAGACACATAAGATGTAACATAGCAGTACCTCCTACCAGGTGGGGTCAGGGAGGCTGGCCTGTAGCACCCTGGCCCCAAAACACGTTCTACCGTGCCTGGAGATCCAGCTGATAATGCTTGGTGAAGGCATGCAAGAACACCCAGGTGGCTGCCCTACAAATTTCTCCCAGAGGTACAAATCTTGCCTCTGCCCAAGAAGCCACCTGCACCCTTGTCGAAGGTGCGTACAGTCCCAAAAAAACTGCCTTCCCACACAACACAAGCTGATGCAAACGCTTCCTTCAGCCACCGAGCAACGGTGACTTGAGGCCGCCTCCCCATGATGCCCTCTGCCAAAAAGGACAAACAGGTGATCCGAACGTTGGAAAGTCTCCATCTTCTTTAAGTAATGTCGCAGGACCAGTTAGCCTCGCCTAGCGATGCCTGCTTGTGCTATTTCCTTGTGAATTACCAGCAGAACTACCGGCTGATTAGTGTAGAAGGGAGACACTACCTTGGGCAGAAAGGGAGGCACCGTCCGCAGCACCAGCTTCTCCAGATGGAAACTGAAAAACAGTTCCCTGCAGGTGAATGCCTGCAGCTCCGAGATCCTCCTTGCTGAACACATGGCCATCAAAAATACCACCTTCAGAGTGAAATCTTTCAACGAGGCTGATTGTAAGGGCTCAAAGGAAGCCCCCACAAGTACCTTCAAGACCATGTTCAGGTTCCATGGAGAAAAACAACTTGTCTCCAAGGTGGCCAGACCCGTCGCACGGCCTGCAGAAGCAAATGACATCTGGATGGGACCCAAATGAGAGGCCACTTATCCACCCCCAATAGCACATCGGGGCTGCAATCTGCACGCAAAGGGAACCAAGCGCTAGCCCCTTATCCAGCCCATCCTGCAGAAAATCCAGGATCAGGGGTAAGGAGGCAGCCAGCGCTGATGTCCCCTTGCCCTCACACCAGTCCTCAAACACTCTCCACACCTGCACATAGGCCTTGCAAAAGGTCCACCTCTCTCTCCTAAGCAGAGTGGTCACCACCCTGGGCGAGTAGCCCCTCTTGGTTAGGCATGCCCAACTCAAGGGCCATGTCATAAGTGAGAAGCACTCCACCTGAGGCATGCAGAGGAGCCCCTGCCGCAGCAACCCAGGCTTCATTAGGAATCTCCAAGTTTCGCCCCTCAGGAGTTGAATCAGATCCACATACAAGGCCTCAGAGGCCAATCCGGCACAATGAGAATCATGGACCCCCCCCCCCCCCCCGGTGTTTCTCTATCCTGTGAAGCACCAGACCTATGAGTGGCCAGGGAGGGAAGACATACAGGGGGACCCCTCCCATGGCAAAGGCTGAGATAGTGCATCGAATCCCTCAGACATGAGCTCTTTCCCGAATGAAGCAGACGACCGCTTTGGCATTGTCTGCCAATACCATCAGATTCATTACTGGTTGTCCCCAGCATCTTACTATGCCCTGGAACATCCCTTCATCCAGGGCCCATTCTGCTGGATCCACCGAGAACAGACTTAGAAAATCCACCCGGATGTTGTCCTTCCCAGCCACATGTGCTGCCAACATTGCTGACAAATATTCCTCCGCCCACTGGAGAAAACGGCGCTGCTTCCTCCATCAGGGACGGACTGGCTGACCCTCCCTGGCAGTTGATGTAAGTGAGAAGACCTGAATCGCTTGATGTTCCAGGAGCAATGCAAAGAGGTGGAGAGCTCGTGAGACAGCCCTCATCTCCAGCCGACTGATCGAACACTGTGCCTCCTCTGGCATCCAAGTGCCCTGGGCAAAGCTGTCCTGGCAATACGCTCCCCAGCCACAGAGACTGGCATCAGTCGTAACTGTTACCCATGCCGGAGTCTCGAGAGGAAAGCTTGCCATCAGTGCAGCAAGTCCCACCAAGTCAGGCTGTTCCTTGTATCCTCTGGGCAAGACAGGTACTGCATAAGAAGGTCCGACTGCGGGGACCACCAGGACAGAAGTGCATATTTTAGTGTTTGCATGTTGGCCTGCACCCACGGCACCAACTCTTATCATAGCCGCCATAGAGCCCAAGAGCTGCAGATAGTGCCAGGCTGTAGGTCAACTGAGACAGAGGAACTGGCAGACCTGGTCCAGGCATCTTGATGACCCTCTCCTGCAGCAGGGAAACCATACCCAGTTCCGTGTCAAAGCTCGTGCCCAGGTATGACAGCTGCCGAGTGGTTATGGGATGGCGCTTCTCAAAGGTTGACCACCCAGCCCACGCTCTGAAGGAACTTTACCACTCTCCTAGGCTGACTTTGCCCTGATCAGCCAATCATCCAGGTATGGGTGTACCAGCACACCTTCCCAATGCAAGGCGGCTGCTACCACCACCACCTTTGTGAAGGTCTGAAATTCCGTGGCCAGACCAAAACGGCAAGGCTCGGTAATGAAGTGCCCCATGGAGACTGCAAAGGGCAGTAAGCGCTGACGTTCTGGCCGAATCGGGATATGCAGATAAGCCTCAGAGGTCAGGACATCACAAATCTCAACATTTCCATGTGGAAGTGCAGCACACAGTGCCCTGTTCACGTGCTTGAAGACACTCCATATACTTCATGGACCACAAAAAAAGAGGGTATCGACCGAATCCTCTTTGGTCTGGGGGTACCAGACACACTGCTTTCATTTGGAGGCATTTGTCCAGGGTCACTCGCACCGCCATCCTCTTCACCTATGGACTTACACGGAGACACCACAAAGGCCTTGGAAATAGGGTGCACCAGTTCCAAGGCATATTCCTCTGGGTTGACCTAGAGGATCCACTAGTCCTGCGTTATGTGGGTTCAGGCAGAGACAAAGGACTGGAGCCTTCCTCCGATGTCGACCACTCCCCAGACCTGCCTCACTTCATTGTGATTTCCTAGGCGAGCCCGAGGTGGTGGACAAGAAGCCGCTGCCCGAACCAGCCTCGAAAGGCAGAACCCTCTAGGGAGGAGTACCTCTGGAAGGGCACAAAGCGCGCTGCCCAGAATCTCTTAAAGTCCCTAGGCTGACCCCTTAGACCAAGGAGAGCTAAGTCCACAGGTCCATCCTCTGATAGCCGGGACCCCTTGGTGTCCCACAGGTTCTTGACCAGCTTCTCCAATGCTTTACCGAACAAGTTTGCCTCGAAATGTAAGTGCGAGAGGCGGACCTTCGAAGATATGTCTGCATAGCAAGCAGCATGCTGCCACAGTCGAAGCCATCGCCTTGGAGACCATACAAACGTGATCATAGAAGGCATATGCCAGGTAAGCTGCTCCTGACTCCAGCATGGCCGCCTCTGCCTCAGTCCCTTCCACTAGACAGACTTGTGCCCATCACAAGCAGGCTCTCGTCACATACGCTCCACAGATATGTGACATTGGCCTCAAAAGGCCTGCTTCAGCATAATTTCTAATCTCTGATCCTGCGGGTCTTTAAGAGCCGCCCCGTCTTCTACCGGAATGGTGCTCTTTTTGGTGACTGCTGAGACTAAGACATCCACCTTAGGAAGCCTTAACAAGTCCTTTTCCTCCAGGGTCAGGGGGTAGAGGCAGGACAAATGTCTTGCTGTCCCTCAAGTTAGATGTGGATTGGGAGGTTCCAGAGGCTAATCATTTGCTTGATGGCCTTATGAACCGGGGAAAATAAATAAATAAATATCTTGTGGCGTTCTGATCCCCTCCGACGCCATCTCCAAGGGTGTTCCCACTTGTAAGTTCAGGGAATCCAGGGAGAGGGCAGCGAGCACCAGAAGTTTCTCCCTGCAGAACTGTGGTGGGAGGAGTGGCCTAGTGGTTAGGACAAGGTACCTCAGGCCAGAGGGCCAG
This sequence comes from Ichthyophis bannanicus, assembly GCA_033557465.1. Classification (NCBI taxonomy): domain Eukaryota; kingdom Metazoa; phylum Chordata; class Amphibia; order Gymnophiona; family Ichthyophiidae; genus Ichthyophis; species Ichthyophis bannanicus. The sequence continues at coordinate 1,118,346,721 of CM066033.1, read as the reverse complement.
GGGTTCAATTCCCACCTGGGGACAGCAATCTCAGGCCGGAGGGACTGGGGTTTCAAGTCCTATAGGCACTCCTTGTGGCCTTGGGCAAGCCACTTAACCCTCCATTGCCTCAGGTACACATAGATTGTGAGCCCTTTGGGGACGAGGGAATGTATCCATACCTGCCTATAGTGATTGTAAACCGTTCTGATGCCCTTCAGCCTGGGCGGTATATCAAGAAATTGCATAAACTAACTTAATCAGCGCTGGCCTTAGGACATGTCCCAAGACTCTGGAGCCTCCCTTGGCCACAGATGTGGGGGGAAACATGCTGATTCGCAGGTTCCCCTGTGGGGCACAGTCTCTGCTTGCAAGGCCCCTCCCCGAACTCCCAGAGCAGGTATTTACAAGGTCCTGGGCCCCACGGAGCCCTCCATCAAAGACAGCCCCCCAGTCGCTTGGGAGGTGCATACAGTGCCCTGCTTCGAGCAAAATGATTAATGAAGCAGTAAAATAAATTCCAGAGAAAAGGATTTCTTTGCTTTCTTCGCTGCCGGCGCTGAGGAGAGCTGAGCTCCCCGAGCTGTTCCCACCTCCCCGCAATCCAATCCGGCCCCTGCAGACACCGCGGAGACTCACAGAGAGAGATAGATACCTAGGAGGTACATAAGAACATAAGATATGCCAAACTGGGTCAGACCAAGTCCATCAAGCCCAGTATCCTGTTTCCAACAGTGGCCAATCTAGGTCAAGTACCTAGCAGTTTCCCCAAAGGACACAGTTCCACAAAGCTTGTACTGGTCAAGCAGTGGCTATCCCGGGTCCCCTTTAATAATGGTTTATGGAGCTTTCCTCCGGGAACTTGTCCAAATCTTCTTTAAATCCAGCTACACTAACAGCTTTTACTACATCCTCCGGTAACAAATTCCAGAGTTTGATTACACGTTGAGTGAAAAAATATTTTCTCTTATTAGTATTAAAAAGGTTACCCTGTATCTTCATTGCATGATCCCTAGTCTTTCTATATTTTGATGACAAACAATTGATCTACATTAACCCGTTCCACTCCATTCATTAATTTATAGACCTCTTTCAAATCTCCTCTCAGCTGTCTCTTTTCCAATGACATGTCCAACCCTGCCGCCTGACATGCATGCAGGGGCTACTCCGCCACTCTGCTCTTCTCCGAGCAGAGCCAGCAAAGAACTGCCTGGGAAACAGAGCACCTGCATGTGCCACAGGCAATGCACATGGGCTTGCTCACCAACATTTTCCTTCAATCCCGGGAAATGGCGACAAGATAAAGGAATAGCTGCCTTGCAACAGACAAGCCCATGAACTCAAAGGGCTCCTCACACCCCCACAAGGTGGAAAACGGACTCTCCATGGAGGGAGAGATTCAGGGCTCCTGAGTTTGCACCCCATTGTTCCGAAGGACTTCACCAATTCAGAATGGTTCATGGCACTCTGGGACAAAAACCACACACACACACCTCTATCTCCAAGTTTCACTCACAAGCAAGTCTTTCTCCTTGCAAGCAGCCAATGGCAATACCAGACTTCACCCAGATCTTCTAGACCCGGGATCCTCCTAGAAACCAAGGCCTCTGCCACTGTCAGCCAAAAGAAAAGAACTTTGCAGAAGCACAGATGCACATGTGTCCCCCACCTGCTGGAGACTGAGCAAATACTGCTCAGCCTGGTGATGCACAGCTCCTTATATATGGGGCATCAGCAAGCTTTGAATTGCCCAGTCTTCACTTGCTGGTTGAGGGGCACAACCTGGCCTGGACTGTAGGAATGATATGGAAGGACTATTTTAAACTGGCCAGCAACAAGTCTTAATCTCAATCCAATCGAGAACCTTTGGAAAGAGCTGAGAACTGCCATTGGTAAAAGGAATCCTGGAAACATACATGAGCTGGAACAAATCAAAGTTGGAGAAACTACCAGCAGACAGATGTACAAAAAAAAAAACCCCACCACACCAAAAACTTACAGATGGCTACAAAAAACATTTGGAGACTGTCACCACTGCCAAGGGTTGTGCAACCAAATAATAGTGAAGAGTGCCATTAATCATATCCAGGTCATATTTTCTTTTTTTCCTTAGACATTACTATGCCTAAGTTAAAGACATCTTTTTTTTGTTGTATACCTTTGAACATACTATTAAGATATTATGACATACAATTTCAATATTTACAATTATTTCTCAAGATACTGTATGCAACATACCTAAAATGCAAGGGTGCCAATAACATTTACCACAAGTGTGTGTGTGTCTCACCAATGAAAAGTATATCACATACACAGTGAGATTGTGAATGGGAGTGGGGTGGGGGTCTGGGCACAATGTTTACAGAACCACCTCTCTCCTTCAGCAGATAATAAAGTCAGTCTGGGAAGAGGTCAGCTTGATAAACATTGTACTTACTGTGCTGGACTGCCTCTACTCCCATCTCCAATGTTGTCATATAGCAGAGGAAGCTCTTGAGCATTTCCTCTCCATCTGTTGCAGGGTCAGTCTTGCAATAAAGCACAGTTACTTACCTGTAACAGGTGATCTCTGGGAACAGCAGGAATAAGTCTTCACATACGGGTACATCGGTACCGACGGAGCCTGTGCGGGAACGCTCCCCAGCTTCCCAAAAAAGGAAAGCTTTTGGGAGCATCCCACAGCGCCTGCGTGCTGCCTTCCCGCCTTTCCTAACCGCTTCTCTCCAGTTCGAGTTTTAAAGCTGAGACAAAGAGAGAGAGAGGAAAGGAAAGATAGATAGATAGATACAACTCCTAGGGGAGGTGGGTGGGTTGTGAAGACTTATTCCTGCTGTTCCCAGAGATCACCTGTTACAGGTAAGTAACTGTGCTATCTCCAGGAACAAGCAGGAATGAGTCTTCACATATGGGGACTCCCCAGCTAGAGATGCCGGGAAGATCCCCAGGGTTGTAGGCCCTGAGAAGGGCCCTACCTCTCCCTTGGATCTCAGGCATCTAAACAGGGATGGAGGGTAGGAGTTGCTCAAGTATGGAACAGGTGTTTTAGGACCGCCTGACCAAACAAGGCATCCCGGAGGGAGTCCTTGTCCAAACAATAATGGGCCGTAAAGGTATGAACCGAGGCCCATGTGGCTGCTCGACAGATCTGGTCGATGGACACAGAATTTAGATGAGCCATAGAAGTTGCCATGGCCCTCACATTGTGAGCTGTGACATGGCCCTCCAGAGAAAGGTTCTTACTCTGGTAGGCGAAAGAAATACACTGAGCAATCCAAGTGGACAGTGTCCTCTTAGAGACTGGAAGTCCTAAATGAGAAGGATCAAAAGCAACAAAGAGTTGGGAAGACCTTCTATGTTGCTGAGTCCTTTGTAAGTAAAAGGCAAAAGCTCTTTTACAATCCATGGTATGAAGATTCCTTTCTGCACTTGATGCATGAGGACCTGGAAAGACGACAGGTAAATATACCTCTTGGTTCAGATGAAAAGGTGAGACCACTTTAGGCATAAAGTGTGGATTGGTCCTGAGGACTACCTTATCATGATGAAACCTTGTATAAGGTGGGTTAGCCACCAAGGCCTGTAGCTCACTGATGCGGCAAACTGATGTGACTGCAATGAGGAAAATAACCTTCCAGGAAAGAAATTTCAAGGTGGTGGTGGCTAAGGGTTCAAAAGGTGGCTTCATAAGCTGACCAAGAACCAGATTTAAGTCCCATGCCACCGGAGGAGGCCTAATGGGAGGTTTAGTTAGAGTTAGGCCTCCCATGAATCTTGCAATAAGAGGATGAGAGGAAATAGGCTGTCCATTGAGAGGCTTAAGGGATGCTGCAATAGCACTCAAATGGACTCTTACTGAATTCGTCTTAAGGCCTGCATTGGAGAGATGCAGGAGATATTCCAATAGAGAATTCAAAGGTAGTGCTAGAGGGTCAAGACCCTTCTCAGCACACCAAATGGAAAACCTTTTCCATTTAAAAAGCATAGGAACGTCTAGTAGAAGGTTTTCTGGAAGCATGGAGGATATCCTTCACCTGCTGAGAAAGATTCCAATCTTGAAGGTCTAGGCCTTCAGCAACCAAGCCCGGAGGTGAAGGGACTTGGGGTTTGGGTGCCACAAAGTTCCCTCCTCCTGGGACAGGAGGTCTGGAGCAGCTCCCAAGTCTAGGGAGGGAGCTTGAGAGAGTTGCAGAAGTAGAGGGTACCACACTTGGCTTGGCCAGCGTGGAGCTATGAGGATCATAGATCCTTGATCCCTCTGGAGCTTGAACAGAGTCTTGGGAATTAAGGGAATGGGTGGAAAGGCATACAGGAAGTCTTGACCCCAGTGAAGGAGGAAGGCATCCTTAGCCTGAATTCCCTGACACGGAATTTTGGAACAGAACCGGGGAAGTTTGGCATTCCATGGACTTGCAAAGAGGTCTATGTCCAGGGTTCCCCACTCTTGAAAGATTCTGAGTACCTGGTCCATGTGCAGGGACCATTCGTGTGGAAGCAGAACTCGACTGAGTCTGTCTGCCCAAGAGTTTTGGATTCCTGGAAGGTATACGGCCAGGAGATGGATATGAAGCTCTCTGGCGAAGGCCCACAATCTTAAAGCTTCGTTGCAAAGCGACAGAGAGCCAGTTCCTCCTTGCTTGTTTATGTAAAACATGGCTACCTGATTGTCCGTATGAATGAGGACTGTCTTGTAGCTGAGCAAAGTATGGAAGACCTTGAGAGCTAGAAAAACTGCTTGGAGCTTCAAGTGGTTGATATGTAGGGACCTGTGGTGACCAAATGCCGAGTGGAGAGGTCTTGTAGAGGAGCTCCCCAATCTGTTGGGGAGGCATCTGTTGTGAGGGTTGCTTGGGGCAAAAAGTAATTAGTCCTTACCTGCTAATTAGTGTTCCTGAAGGAACTCCAGTCCAGTCCCTTTACTCTCAGGTTGCGCAACCCTTCCAGCAGCTTGGAGGCTGAGCCCATCATCGTTTTGATGATGGTGTGGTATAAATACCACTGGCACCACCCATAGGCACCAGTAATCTGATGAAAAAGCAGTCCTGACAGGCACCCGTAACTATAATGCGTACAACAAAAAACAAAGAAACAAAAAAAAAAAAAAAATTTTGGTTTCCTAAGGCAGAAAGAACAGTGGTATGGGAGGGGAGGGAAGGAGAAGGCTTACCCGGGGCCGACCCAGCCTTTACTCACTCCTCCCCGTACCTCCCTAGCCCGTAGCCCCGCCGCTGGGGCTCCTCCGACTGGAGTTTTCCGCTTCTGCTCCGCTCACCGACTTCGGTCCTTTATTCCATTCTGAACACTAGAAACCGAACCTGGGCGGGATCAGGGACTGGACTGGAGTTCCTTCAGGAACACTAATTAGCAGGTAAGGACTAATTACTTTTTCCTTAGCGGAACTCCAGAGCAGTTCAAACCTGGGTGGGGTTCGCCAACCCGGACCGAAGTACCGCACCCGCAAACCTGGTGTCTGCTCTTCTCTGGACATCCAGTCTGTAGTGCTTGGAAAAGGTATGCAGAGAGGAGCAGGTGGCCGCTTTACAGATGTCTAGCGGTGGAACCAAGCTATGCTCTGCCCAGGAGGCAGACTGCGCTCGAGTTGAATGAGCGCGAAGACCTGTTGGGACCTGCCTCTCCTTGAGAATGTAGGCAGAGGAAATGGTCTCCCTAATCCACCTAGAAATGGAAGCTTTGGCCGCTGCTTCCCCCTTGTGCGGCCCTCCAAATTGAAAGAAAAGCCGTTCGGACTTGCGGAAGGATGCTGTGCGTGAGAGAATGTCTCAGCACTCTATGCAAATCTAGGAGACGCAGTTTGGTACTCTCCCCTTCCTGTGCTTCTCCCGCGAAGGACGGGAGCGAAACTGTTTGATTCATATGAAAGGGAAAGGAGACCTTGGGTAGGAAAGGAAAGAACCGTCCGCAAGACCACCTTATCCTTGAAAAAGGAAAGGAAGGGAAGTCGAGAAGACAGAGCTTGGAGCTCCGAGACCCTCCTAGCCGAACAAATAGCTACCAAAAATACCGTCTTCAGGGTCAAGTCCTTTAGGGAGAAACTCCTTGCTGGCTCAAGGGGCTCCCTAGTTAGGGAATCCAAAACCAGGTTTAAGTCCCAAGGGGGAATCACTGATCTTTGCTGAGGCCGTAAGCACTTGACCGCCCTTAGGAATCTACCCACATCAGCGTGGTCTCCTAGAGACTTGCCCCGAACCTTTCCCCTATAACAAGAAATGGCCGCTAGCTGAACTCGTAACGAGCTGTGAGCCAAACCTCTCTCGAAGCCTGCTTGTAGGAACTCTAACACCTCCGGAACTGAGGCTTCTAAGGGTTTCTTATGGAGATCCGCGCACCACGCCTCGAATATGCGCCAAACCCTGATATAGGAAAGGCAGGTTGAGCATTTCCGAGCGTTCAGCAGGGTCGAAATTACCGAAGTCGAGTAACCTCGCTTCACAAGACGCACCCTCTCAAGGGCCAAGCCGTAAGCGAGAATCGATGCACGTGGGGCATGAGTACTGGACCCTGCCGTAACAAATCCTCTGTTGGGGAGCCTCCAAGGGCGATGAGCCGTTAATCTCACCAGGTCTGCATACCATGGGCGACGAGGCCAATCCGGAGCTATGAGGATTACCAGACCTGGGTGGGCCTCTATTCGTCTTAGAACTCTCCCTATGAGGGCCCAGGGCGGGAACACATACAGGAGACCTTCCGAAGGCCACTTCTGGACCAGGGCATCCAAGCCTTCTGACATCCTTTCCTTTCTTCGACTTGAAGAACCGGCTTGCTTTGGATGTTTTGTAGCGTGCCATGAGGTCCATGATCGGTGCTCCCCAAAGGGCTACCACTTGGTCGAACACTTCCTGCGCTAGCTCCCATTCCCCATGGTCTATCTTGTGTCTGCTGAGGTAATCGGCCGTCACATTTTCTGCTCCCGCCATGTGCTGAGCTGACAGGTCCAATAGGTGTGCTTCGGCCCACTGTAAGAGGCTGCCTGCCTCCTTCTCCAGCAGGGGGCTGCTCGTCCCCCCTTGGCGGTTGATGTAGGCCACTGTAGTGACATTGTCCGAGAGGACGCGGACTGCCCTTTGCCGAACCAAGGGCTCAAGAGCTCTGAGTGCCAGCGCCACTGCCCTCAGCTCTAGCCTGTTGATGGACCACCGAGCTTCCCTCGGGGTCCAGCTCCCCTGTGCGAACTGGCCCTCGCAATGAGCACCCTAGCCTGCGAGACTTGCATCCGTTGTCAGCTGTATCCATTGGGGTGGATCGAGAGGCATCCCACATCCTAGGTTCCTTGGGCACTCCCACCAGAGGAGAGTCCTCCTGATCTGAAGAGGACAGGGCAGCTGCATGGATAAGGGATGATGCTGAGGGGACCAACGTCGTAACAACGCGCGTTGAAGGGGGTCGCATATGTGCCTTGGCCCATGGTACTACCTCTATCGCTGCCGCCATGGTGCCCAACAGCTGAAGGTAATGCCAGGCGGTAGGGATCCGTCTTGAAATGAAGCGAGAGACCAGACTTTTCAGATCTCGTAACCTCTGTTCCGACAGGAAGACCCTTCCTCTCCTTGTGTCGAACCTTGCTCCGAGGTAATCGATCTCCTGCGAAGGAATTAATCTGCTCTTTGCCCGTTTGATGACCCAACCCAACTCCTCCAGGAATTCCACCACTCTGGCTGTAGCTGTACGACTCTCCGTCTCCGATTTTGCCCGAATCAGCCAACCGTCCAGGTATGGATGTACTAGAATCCCCTCCTTGCGAAGGGCCACGGCTACCACTACCATTACCTTGGTGAATGTCCTGGGGGCTGTTGCTAGGCCAAAGGGAAGAGCCTGGAACTGGAAATGACCCCTCGGCACTGCAAATCTCAGGAACTGCTGATGAGATTTTCGTACCGGGATATATAAGTATGCTTCCGTCAAGTCTAGTGATGTCAGAAACTCCCCCTGTCTTACCGCTGCAATGACCGACCTCAGGGTTTCCATTCGAAAATGAGGAACCGAGAGGCAGCGATTGACTTGCTTTAAGTCCAGGATTGGACGGAAGGACCCTTCTTTCTTTGGTACCACAAAATAAATCGAGTATCGACCGGAACCGTATTGGTCTCTCGGGACAGGAGTCACCGCTCCCAACTCGATCAGCCTTGAAAGAGTGTCTTCTATTGCTGCTCTATTTTCTGGAGAGCCGCAGGGAGACTGCATAAAGGCTGGGGGAACTTGATTTGTGAATTTGAGAGCATAACCCTCTCTGATTACTTCCAGTACCCAACGATCCGATGTGACTCGGGCCCAGGCGGGAAGGAACTGCCTTAACCGACCCCCCACCAGCAGGCCTTTCTCCTGGGCCCCCGCAGTTTCATTGTGGTTTCCTAGGACCTGAGGATGAGGAGGAAGCTCCAAAACCTCTTCCAGCTCCTCAAAACCCTCGGAAGCCTTGTCCTCTAGGCGAGGGGCGACCCCTAGGAAAAAAATTCTGTCTGGTCGACCGGAACATACAAAAGTCCCTCGGCTGGTTGCGAGCTGGGACCATCGAACGGTTTTGCTTAGGTCTATCTTCCGGAAGTCTACCTCCCTTAGACTCGCCAAGATCTTTCACCAACTTTTCCAGGTCTTCGCCAAACAGCAGCTTCCCCTTGAAGGGGAGGCGACTCAGGCGAGCCTTCGAGGAGGGGTCCGCCGCCCAATTGTGCAGCCACAGATATCTCCTGGCTGCTACCACCGAGGCCATATTTTTTGCTAGACTCCTAATAAGGTCGTACTGGCTATCTGCTAGAAAGGCGGAACCCGACTAAGCGCGCAGCACTAGCCTGCGCATCGGTAGAGGCGCCATCCGTTAGTTGAAGCTGTTGAGCCCACCTCAGGCAGGCTCTTGCTACCCACGCTCCTGACACTGAGGCCTGCAGGGCGAGGGCACTAACAAAGGCTTGCTTCAGCAGAGAGTCCAGCTTTCTATCCTGACTATCTTTAAGCGCTGTGCTACCCTCGACTGGAATGGTAGTCTTCTTTGCCACCGCTGAAACCGCCACGTTTACCCTTGGGGACTTCAGCAGATCCTTGTCAGTTTCCGGTAAAGGGTACAAGCGAGACATGGCCCTCACCCCCCTTAGACTGGACTCTGGTTGATTCCACTCTTCCTGGATCATCTGGCGTACCACCCTGTGGACCGGAAAGACTGAGTTTTTCTGACGGCTTGAATCAAAGGATCCTCTAACGCTTCTTCCTCTGCAGGGATGTCTGATGCCATATTGAGCACCTTCAGGGATTCATTAATTAAGGCTGGGAGCTCCTCCCGACGAAATACTCTAACTATTCGGGAATGCTCTTCCTCTGGGATCTCCCCCTCCTCAAGCTCTTCCTCCCCCACTTCTCTGTCTGATCCCTCCTCATCCGGAGTGATCGGAGATGGAGACGTGAGAGGTTCTTCACTCATTAGTCTAGAGCACTTGGGAGGGACTCCGGGGTCATGGGAGCTTGTCTTCCCTGGACCGGGCCGGCTACCTTCTTTCAGCAGCGTCGGCTCCATGAGTCCCTGCTGACGCATACAATAAGCTTTGTGCAACAGAAGGACAAATTCTGGAGAAAAATGCTCCCAGCCTCCCTCCGCCCCACTGGAAGCAGGGGGAAGGGACTGGGAGGGGCCTGGTAAGGCAGAGGTAGAGGGCGGGGGAGTGGAGGAAGAATCCCCTCCCCCTTCCCGGAGACCTTGAGACCCCTGAGAAGTCAGATCCATGGACAACTGAATTTCCTGCTCCACAGAGGCTGCTTCCGCAGCACAACCCCGGCAGATCCCGGCTTCAGAATCCGCAATTCTGCGTGTTCTGCAGGACGGGCACCATAATTTTCCCGTCATTTTTCCTCCTCTATTAATATTATTATTTTTGAGTCCCCCTAGTGTAAAAAGGATCCAAAGAAAAAAACAAACCTGGCAATCAATGAAAATTAAATGAAATTAAATGAAAATAAATGAAAGATTCCCCAACCACAAGGAGGAGGGAGGAGGGGGCCTGACCCCAAGGCTGGACCAGGACCCTGACCAAGCTAAAAATAAATTAAAATAAATTAAAATACAACCAAGGGAAATACAGGTCTTTGAACAGTCTGCAATACTTGCGATTTCGCTGCCCCGATGCTCTGCGTGCCGCTCCTCACGCTGGGCCCGCTGACTGATGCTAGGCTCCACGTGGTAGGCTGCAGCCACGTGGAGTCAGGTCCTGCGGCCGGCAAACTTGTCCTCGCCGCCGGAGCCCAGATCCCCCCTCCGTTGGGGCAATTGCTTCGTCGTTCCGACGCTGCCTCTAGCACTCAGCCTGGACAGCCGCTGTAAGCGCGAGGCGGCAGAGAAGCAGCAAGAGGAGCGTTGTTGGTTCCCGCGCTCAGCCCCCAATCGGGGCTTCAGCGCGGTGTTGCCTCTAGCGCTCAGCCCGCCTCAGGGGCTTCGGCGCGAGACAAATGGGAACGGAGAGGAGGCCGATGATCCAGATGCCGCGACCGCAGGAGGAGAGTGCCCCGAAACACCCCGCTGCCAAAGTAAGCCCTCTCCTTCCAAAGGACACCGGAGAACCGAGGAGGAGGGGGGGGGGAGAGAGAGTAAACGAAAAAGAAAGAAGCAACAGTGATTTATCAAAAAACACACACGGGAGTAAGAAGAACTCCCTCAGCTAAAGTAAAAGGAAATTAAAGAAAAGCAATAAAAAAAAGCAATAAAAAAAAAGAACTAAAGACCAGTAAGCTCCCGGCTTACGGTAACCCTCCAGCTGCTTGGAGGCTGAGAATACTGGTGCCTATGGGTGGTGCCAGTGGTATTTATACCACACCATCATCAAAACGATGATGGGCTCAGGCTCCAAACTGCTGGAAGGGTTGCGCAACCCGAGAGTAAAGGGACTGGACTGGAGTTCTGCTAAGGAACAACTGTTGGAAGGGGGACCCCAGCAACAAATTTTGGGTGGACTTCCACCACTGGAGAGACCAAAAGAGGCGCCTGGAGGTTGCTATTTTGTCTGACAGACCCTCTGATGCTTGAGTCCACTGGGTGGACAAAGTCCATTGAGCTGCTCTCATGTGAAGGCGAGTATAGGGGACCACATGCACTGTGGATGCCATGTGGCCTATCAGTTGTAGCATCTCCCAGGCAGTTAAATGGTTCTTTGACTGAATCTGGGAGGCTAACTGCACTAGGCGTAGGCAACGGGCCTGAGGAAGATAGGCCCTTGCAGTGGTAGTATCTAGCCAGGCCCCTATGAATTCTAGAGACTGAGTAGGGGTGAGCAGGGACTTGGGGAGGTTTACCACAAGTCCCAGATACTGCAGAATGTGCCTTGTGCAGTCCAGGGAAGTCTGGGCCTCTGACTGAGATGGAGCTCGAATGAGCCAGTCGTCCAGGTATGGGAACACAAATATTCCCAGAGTGCGTAGAAATGCAGCTACTACTGCCATGCATTTGGTGAACACTCTTGGAGCAGAGGCCAGACCAAAAGGTAGCACCCTGTATTGGTAATGCTTCCCTTGGAAAAGGAAACGGAGGAACCTTCTGTGAGATGGATGGATGAGGACATGGGTGTACACATCCTTGAGATCTAGAGAACGAAGCCAATCCTGACACTGAAGGTATGGAAGGAGAGTGCCCAGAGAAAACATCTTGAATTTCTCCTTGCATAGAAATTTGTTCAATTCTCTGAGATCTAATATGGTTCTGTAGCCCCTGTTTTCTTTGGGATCAGAAAATAGGGGGAGTAAAACCCTGACCCTTGTTGAAGAAGAGGTACTTCTTCTATTGTCCCTTGGGCAAGAAGGGCAGTCACCTCCTGACCTAAAAGGTCGAGGAGAGATGTTGGAGAATTGAAATGTCTCACCATGGTGTGAGGAGGAAGGTTTGAGAAATGAAGTTTGTACCCCTCCCTTATGATGGAGAGGGTCCACTGCTCTGTTGTAATTTGCTCCCATCTGGGAGCAAAGTGAGCTAACCTTCCTGGAATGGTGAGAGGCTCTGGCTGTTTCAGAGCCAGAAAGGCTAAGTTCTCTAGCATCAAGTCAAAAGCCCTGAGGAGGCTGGGTCTGCTGAGTTGCAGCAGCCCCTGTAGGCTTAGGCCTGGCTTGCTTAGTTTGCTGACGCTTAGCAGCAAAACAACCTGTAGATGATTGCTGGCCAGAAGCAGGATGGAATCTGCCTTTCTTGGGGGAAAAAAAAGACTTCTTGAAAGGTTTTTTTTGGCAGGAATGGAGGTTGACTTTGAAAGTCTATCCAAAGCAGAATTTTCTGCATCCGAGTGGCTTTTATTTGCCAATCTTTGCCAAACAGGTTTTCTCCTGTAGAAGGAAGATTTCCCAAGCCATCCTGGACCCAAGATTCTAGATCAGAAGCTTGGAGCCAAACAATTCTGCGTGCAGCTATGGCAATGGCCGAAGCTCTGCTGGCACCCTCAAAGGAATCAAAAGCTGCACGGTTGGAAAATTTTGAAATATCTTGAGTATGCTTAAGCCAAATAAGAAATTCTTTCCTTTTATCCTCTGGAAGAAAAGGGAGAAAAGTGTGCAGCTTATCTGCAACTTCTTTCAGAAACATCCCCATATAAAGACTATAGGAGTTGATTCTGGCAATGAGCATACTGGCTTGGAAGATTTTCCTACCAAAAGCATCCAAGATCCTGCATTCTCTTCCTGGAGGAGCAGAGGAGTGTCTTTTTGCACTCTCTCTCTTTTTCATAGCTGACTCTACCACAATAGAATGGTGAGGAAGCTGTGTTTTATGAAAACCAGGACAAGGAGGGACACAGTACATGGTGTCCAACCTACGAGAATGAGGAGAGATAGTGAGAGGAGTCTCCCATAAGCCATCTTTAAAGCCATCCACCTTTAAAGCCATCCACAGCATAACTGCTGAAACATTAGTCAATCTACTTCAGCCCACTCCGCCCAACAGATCCAGAAGATCCACAACAGCAAACACCCTAATTATACCAAATGCAGCAACAAAATGCACATTAACAACATCCAACAGAGCGTTCAGTTTTTATGCCCCCAAGTGTTGGAATACTCTGCCTCCAGAAATCCGAGCCATTACCGATCTCATGCAATTCAGGAGAGCACTCAAACACCACTTATTTATACAATACTACAAGATAAATCATAATCCACCATAGCCGCACATGCTGCCTACTTTTAATACCTATCAGTAGATTGCTCATAGGCCATTCCTCAAAGATTACTGTTACATATGTAAATAGTTGTTTTGCATGTCTCCCTAAGTTATCCAAGTTGTACCTCCCTGTTCTATGTAAAAAAACGTGTTTATGGTTCCTTGTTCCATGTAAATCGCGCTGATACTAAAGAGTGCGGTATATAAGAAAATAAAATAAATAAATAAATCATGTGATCATAAAGAATCTCATGAATTGGCAAGGTGCTAATTTTTTAGCTCTAGGCTCTGATTCAGAGGTTACTGAAATAGAAAGCCCTTTAGCCACTTCTCTTATGAAGTCTTGAAAGGACAAGTCTTCTGGAGGAGACATTCTTCTTTTTGGAGAAGGCGGCTCTTCAGGAAGGGCTATGGGTACTTCAGCAGACACCTCCGATGCATCAGAATCTTCGGAGGAATCAAAGTATCGACTGTCAGGGTGCTCTTTCAAAGCCCGATACGCGTACCGAGCCGTATCGACATCGAGCGTTATCGGTACCGGTGCAGTACCGACAGGCATCCCTAGGCAGGGAACCGCTGCAGTCGACACCATGGCCGATGTCGATGCAGTCGGTACCGGTACCGGCATTGGTGCCGGTACCTGAGCCGATACCGACAGAGTTTGTTGTGGTATCAGCGGCGTCGCAGCTTGAATGAAGGCCGTGATAGCCTGCTGCATGGATAGAACATTCTGATCCATCGACGCCATGAATGCCTGGAATTCGGTACCGGAAGTCTGTGCCGGTACCCCAGAGCATTCTAACAGGTGATCGGTCGAGGCCGTACCATCAATGTCAACCTGTAACCCCATAGGTGGAGCTTTGGAAGCCGGAGCTTCCCGCCGGGGTAGTTTTGCCGGTGCAGGATCCTCGAGGGCAAGCCTGGAGGCATCTCGATGCTTGGAAGGAGATCTACCCTTCGAGGACCGGCTGGTTTTATGTTTGGTTACCTGAGATCCATGGGAGGAAGAAGCAGCCCTGGAAGACGTTGATGCCACTGAAGCTGCCTCAGAGGGAAACAGAACATGGAGCTCGGCTGCTCGGTTCTGTAAACCTCGTTTGGACATCAAGGAGCAGGACGAACAATCCAAAATGGAATGGTCAGGACCCAAACATTTGAGACACCGTTCATGGGTGTCGGTAACAGAAATAGTACCGCTGCACTTAGTGCATTTTTTAAACCCTGAGGCTGGTTTTTCCATGAGGAAAATTTTTCGTGAGGCCTAAGGCCCAGAATAGGAAAAAAACACACTAAGTGAGGGAAAAATATGTTTTGTTTTGTTTTGTTTTTAAAAGAAAGACAGACCGGCGGTACCGGTCCGACGTCGAAGGCGGCAGACGCACGACCAAAGAAATAAAATAAAAACAAAGAACTTCTTCAGCGGTGACAGGAACACGACCTGCTGGTTCCGCGGAAAAGAAGAACTGGAGAGAGGCGGTTAGGAAAGGCGGGAAGGCAACGCGCAGGCGCTGTGGGATGCTCCCAAAAGCTTTCCTTTTTTGGGAAGCTGGGGAGTGTTCCCGCACAGGCTACGTCGGTACCGACGTACCCATATGTGAAGACTCATTCCTGCTTGTTCCTGGAGATTATCTGCAAGATCTTTTAGTTCATTCCTTGAGAACTGGCCCCACGAGAGCTAGAGAAGAGGTGCTTAAGTGCTTCCCCTGCTGCCTAGCCACATTAAGGAACTGAAAGATAAGATTAGAGGTAATGCAACAACATCAAATAAGTACAATGTCTGCAGTGGTGACCTCCAGGCATATCGCCAATGTTTATCCACAAGTGTAGTCCTCTAGTGGTAGGCAACGTACCACTCTTTCAGGTTTCTCAATTGTGGCTATGCCACTGAAGCTAAAACAATCAACCACTTAGAAAAACAAACATGGGCAGCAGAAAAAGACCATATGCCCTATCCAGTCTGCCATTCCATGCCAACCACTATTTTTTTTCTTCCCAGTGCTAGCTGCCTGAATCCTCCTCCTGTCCCCCAAAGCTATAGAGGGGGAGGGGGGAATCTCACCTACCAAGAACAGCCCTACAAAATAAAACCCAGGGAAAGGGAAAAAATGAAAAATAAATGAACACAAAAAAATCCCCACTATATCCTAATAGTATCTCAAGTAAGACTATCCCGTGGCTTACTGACTCCCTCCAGCTGCTTGGAGACTGAGTATACTGGAGCTGGTGGGAGATGCCAGTGGTATTTATATCCTAGGATCATCAGAAAGATGACGTGCTCAGTCTCCAAGCTGCTGAAAGGGGAGCACAACCCAAAAGGAAAGGGACTGGACTGGAGGGACCCTTAGGAAGACCATATGGCCTATCCAGTCTGCCATTCCATACCAACTACTATAGTATCTGTTTCCTTTAGAGATGTTCTGTGTTGATCCCATGCTTTCTTGAATTCAGATACTGTCCAGGTCTCTACTACCTCCATCGGGAGACCATTCCACGCATCTACCACTTTTTCCGTAAAGAACTATTTCTGCACATTACTCCTCAGCCTTGTGTTTCCTCATTGCAGAGCTTTCATTCAATTGAAAGTTACCTCCTCCTGTGCATTTATACTATGGAGGTATTTAAACATCTATCATATCTCGTCTATCTTGCCTTTCCTTTAACTTAAACAGCGAGTGGTATGTGGTGGTCACAGATGCTTTATTAATTCAAAAAAAAAACCCAACGTGTTTCGGCCGTAGCCTTCTTCAGGGGGCTGGAAACTACAAACAAATATAAATGAATAATAATTATTATTTTTTATTAACAATCACATTAGTATTAAAAATAAGTAAAAACGTAATTAGAGAGACAATGATAAAGGAAATTGGTAACATTTTTAATTTCATTTTCTTACAACAAAAATGAAATAACTCATTAGAAACATACATTAAGAACATTGTAAAACCCAAGGGAGGGCACACAAATTTATTTATTTAACAATTCTTATATACCGCGCTATTTGTTATCAGTGCGGTTTACATCCAACAACGAGAGCTCAGTGCAGTCAAGACTGAGTTTACATTATAACAGGAGTTAGAACTTGGACCATACAGGGTAACTATTTACATGTTGTGATATCTTCAAACGATACAAATACAGAGTAACTATATACATGCTGAGTTTGGTAAGGCTAGATAGAGAATATATGGTAAGTATAAACAGGTTGACATGGAGCAATAAATATTACATGGTGTGAATAGACATGAAGTGTTTACGGGCATGAGTGTGATTGCTTAAAGCATGAGTGCTATGTTGTGAGTGAGGTGTTTGTGGGGGATAGGGGAGAGATTTCTCTGGGGCGGGGTAGCTGATTGAGCAAAATGTAGCAGAAAGATGGTGCTTTATTGCCTTCCGAAACTGTAGGTGGTCTTTGATTGTTCTTATTTCTGGTGGGAGGTCATTCCAGCATTTTGGTGCTTAGTATGCAAAAGCTCTTCTCCCGGTTGTTTGGGTGCACTTTATGGAGTCTTTAGGGAAGGTCAATGTGTTGGCAGTTGCTGTCCTTCTAGATCTGATTTGTGGAGTTGGTGTAATAAGGTTCTTGAGAGAATTGGGGGCTATGTTGTTAATCTTAAATGTAATCAGCAGGATCTTGTATGTTAGCCTGCAGTATATTGGTAACCAGTGGAGGTCTTTAAGTATTGGCGTGATATGGTCTGATCTGGATAGACCACAGAGGACACGGGCAGCCGTGTTCATAGCTAGTTGAAGGGGGTTGAGGGTGTTCTTTGGTAGACCATATAGAATTACGTTTGCATAGTCGAAATGTGGTAGTATGAGGGAAGTCCTTAGGGGGTAGCATGGGTTTGAGGTGTCGCAGTGTTCTGATTTTGTTGTAGATGGATCTGGTTATAATTTTTGTGTGTTCCTTAAAGTCAAGGCGCTGGTCCAGTGTGATTCAGAGATATCGTATGGTACTTTGAACTGGAAGCTCTGCATCTCTTACTCTTAGGATGGGTGGAGGGGAGAAATTCTTGTTCCTTGATATAAATAGAACTTCAGTTTTCTTGAAATTTATGTAGAGGTTTTGGGTGAATAGTCAGTCTGTAATTGCGTTGAAACAGTTGACAAGGTTGGATAAATCCGGGTGTTTGACTTTGAACGGAGTAAATAGTAGCACATCATCAGCGTAGATTAGTGTAGAGATATTGAAAGAACGGATGAGATTGCATATCGGCTGCATGTAGATATTGAAAAGTAGAGCGGATAGGGATGAGCCCTGTGGAACACCTTGTTGTTGGTGAAAAGGTGCCAAGGTGTGAGAGCCGACCCGGACTTGTTGCCAGCGATCAGATAGATAAGATTTACACCACTCCCAAGCGAGGCCATGAATACCCTTGTTGTGGATGCGGGTGAGTAGCTGGTTGTGGTTGACGGAGTCAAAGGCGGCTGAGATGTCCAGGAATATAAGAGCGAATCCATTTTCTGCATTGTCAATTCCTTTGTTAAGGTCATTGATGAGGGTGGTGAGAAGTGTTTCTACTCCATGTGATTCTCTAAACATGTGCTGGCAGGGGTCAAGAGGGGCTGCCATGTCTATGTGTTGTTGGATCTGACTATAGACCACCTTCTCGATTATTTTGGCAAGTAGAGGAATACTCGAGATTGGGCGGCAGGAGTCTGGTTTCATAGGATCGAGTCTGCTGTTTTTTATAAGTGGTCTTATTGAGGTTTGTTTGAGGAGTGGCAAAAATGTTCCTGTTGCAAAATGATAGACTAATGATGTTCAGCAAGATTGGGCCGAGTTCAACCCGAAGTGTTCTAATCCAGTAAGCTGGGCAGGGGTCGTTCGGGGCTGTGGACGTGTTGATGCTAGTAATGAGGTCTTGGATATTCTTCACTGCAGGTGGATAAAATTCTGTGAGTGGTGGTTGCAAGGTGGGTGTTTGGCAGGGAGTGGGCGCGGTTGATACTGAGGGTTTATTTGCTGAGCAGGTCTTGGAATGGAGGCAGTCAGCGTATGACTGAGGGGATATTGGGTCCGGTTGGGTGGGGGATGGTTCTTTAATTAGGGATTTCGCTAGGGTGAATAGGTCTCTGGGTTTGTTAATAGAGCGGAGTAGGAGCTGGGCATGGTAATCGCTTATTCTGCGGTATATTGTTTCACGGTGGGACTTCAGGTGTTCAAGATACGCCGTTTTGTGGGCTTGGGAGCAAGAGTGTCTCCAGTTTCTTTCATGCTTCCTGAGTGCGATGAGGGAAGCGCGGAGTTCTGCTGAAAACCATGGAGCTTGCAGTCTTTTACTTTTGTTGCTCTTGTGATTCCCTGAATTGTCTGAAGAGGTTGGATAGGCAAAGGCTTTCAAAGTGCTGTTCCAGTTGAGAATTGCTTCTTCCAGGTTGGACGGCTTTTGTTGGAGGGTCGGAAGTACATTTTTGGAGAACTCATCTGTGACAAGAGGTCTGGGGCGTGTGGTGTTCGCGGCATTTGTGGCAGCAGTGTGTGATGTTAGGTCGTGCTGCGAGGGGATTTGGAAAGTTATCAAGTTATGGTCGGACCAAGGAACAGGGGTGATGGATAAGTTGAGATCAGGTTTGTCTCTCACCGCAGAGATGGGGGCGAAGATTAGGTCGAGTAGGCTTCCTTTCTGGTGCGTGGGTGCCGTCACCAATTGTTCGAATTCAAGAGCTTGCATTACATCCAGGAAGGCAACTGCCTGGTCTGTTTGTAGGGATGGTAAGTTGAAGTCTCTGAGTAGCCAATTGGGGTTGCAGGCTAGGTCGATGAAGGTGGAGGTGTCATCTGAAGGCGCAGAAGGAGCTCTGTATATAAGGTTTATGGTGATAAATTTATTTGCAATGGAGACAGTGTCAGTGTGCATAGTGCTCTTGGAGGATATTAGTTGAAATTGTAAATTCAGCTCATGGAAGATCACTTCAAAGACGGCTTTTCAATCTTACTCTTGATGAAGGGGCAGCGGAAATCATTTTGCACACAGATGTAAGGTGGCTAAGTAGGCACAAATTTCTGCAAAGATTTTGTGATTTGCTGAATGAAATAAGAAGTTTTTTGAAGGAGAGGGGAGATGAACAAGTAGAGTTGGAAGATGAGGAGTGGTTATGTGATCTGGCATTTCTCGCTGACTTTACAAGCGAACTAAGTGATATGAACCTTGAACTACAAGGTAAAAACAAAAGCATTGGCAAGATGAGTAGTTTCATCCTACAAGAGCAAATTTGAGCTAATGATGACTGACCTTGCAAACACTTTTGATCGTTTTCCTAATAAGCAGGACCATCAGGGACAATAACAAAATTTTGTTTTTCAGAAGTATGTGACAGAAATCTGTTCTGTTAGCCAGGAATTCGAAAATAGATTCTGTGACTTCCAAAAAATTGGAACAGTTGTGGAGTACTTATACCCATTCAAAGTAGATGTGGACGACATTAAAGAAACTGCAGCTGCTATCGGTAAAAATTACTCATT
Organism: Ichthyophis bannanicus; assembly: GCA_033557465.1. Lineage (NCBI taxonomy): Eukaryota > Metazoa > Chordata > Amphibia > Gymnophiona > Ichthyophiidae > Ichthyophis > Ichthyophis bannanicus. The sequence continues at coordinate 1,118,327,147 of CM066033.1, read as the reverse complement.
GAACAACCGTTCTCTTGAAAACAAAATATTAACCCTTAAAAATGATTTTTCTGAAGACCCGTGCTGAGCAAAAATAGTTTTGGAAGCTAGTGCCTAGAGACAAAATTTCCCAACGAGAAGATGCAGTGAAGCTGTACACTCCTGTTTCGGTTCAACTTATTTGCGTGAATCTGCGTTTTCCCATCTAAAAATGACAAAGTACACAACATTCCAACATGACAGATGAACATCTCCAGGATTCCCTGAGACAGGCCCTCACGCAATATTCACCCAACTTCAAAAAGCTGGTGGATGAAATGCAGGCTCCGACATCTCACTAATGATGAGCAAGAGCGAAATATTAAAGATTGTGCAAGATCAGCCTGGATCAATACTTGACCTAAATTTAAACACAAGTTACTCAATAAAAGTTAAAGGAAGTTATTACTCAATAAAACTTGAAGAAAAAACGTACTTTCCATTTCCCCTCGCAGTTCTTACTGGATCTTCGTCTGTTTTGTTTTTGCTTAATTTGCTTAACAGCTGATCACATCCAAGTAAATGACAGAAGGTTCATTAAAAATGGGGGGGGGGGGGAGAAATCCTCCAATTTTATTGGATTAAAATTTAATTTGAAACTAATTTGAAACTTAATTTTCATGGTGGTAGATCACCGGCACTTTTGGCTGGAAAAAGTAGATCACGAACCGTTTGAAGTTGGACATATCTGCACTATATCAACTGACTCACTTTCGTCTACCTGTTTATTCACACCTTCAAAACAAAACAAAACAAAAAAAAAAACAGAACCCACAACATAACAGATTAGTAAGACAAGATCTTCCTTGTCTAAAGCCATGTTGGTTGTCTCCTATTAAGCCATGAGAGAGAAGAGAGAAACCAGGAGCGGACCCCAAGGACCAGGCCTACACGTCGGGAAAATTGTGCAAACAAAGTTTATTAGAGGAACCAACTAAAAGGTTTCGGCCGGAGGCCTTCTTCAGGGGTCTAAAAATTAAATAAAACATACATTAAAACATACATATTAGATTGTGAATAATAATATACACGATAATAGATTTAAAAAATTACATTAAAAAGAACAGAAAAATCTTTGGTTGCAAAAAACAGAACAAGGACATCTAAAACAATAAGACAAAAAAAAAGAAGTCAACTATGTTAGATTATTGCATAAAAACACCCAACCAATAAAAGCCATAAAATACATTACCACAGGGTGTAGCAACAACGAGTGAACAAGCAAGTTGCTCTTCTTAATCTATATGAATTGAAAAAAATGGTAATGTTAAAACTCATATTGTATGTAAATTACTGGGAAGTGAATACTCATTGTGCCATGGTGACTTGAATAAGTAAGAGGCACGTCTCTCTAGCATTCTAATCTGTATTATCAAATTGCACAACAGACGTGATTAAAAACAAGTCGAACAAAAAAGGGGGAAGATAGGTCAAAAGAGTACCGTTTGAAGCAACCATCGTTAAAAAAGCTTAAAAAGGATAATTTTAAGGGGAACCTTTCGAGTGTACCTTGATTATAAGAAAACTAAAAGGAGGAATTGCGAACTAGACTATAATGAGAACCGTATAAAGGATCAGTGTTTCAAAACGGACTCTCTCTAAAACGCAATCAGACATAATGAGAGCATCTAAAATCAGCACATAAAAAATGAATTATATTAGATACACAGAGGACATAACATGTCAAAATAGAGAAAAAATACACATGAAGCACATCTGTATGTGCGCGGCTGCTAGTAGCGAAGTTGTCTTATGTAAAAACCGGAAGAGGCCGACTGTCATTAAAAATAACATTTGAGCATAATAAATGTATTGGCTAATATAAAGCTCAACCAATATGTGTGCATGTAAATTAAAATTAAAGATATCCTGCTCTACAAATAACAATAAGAGTAAGAAAAAACTAGAGAAAAGCACATATGAATACCATTGAAGTGCGTTATAAGCCAACCTATATATCCAAAGAAGAATTAATGCAGGCATTATTGCAAGAAGGTACCATATTCAGAAACTAAAATGTCTGTACTATAAACAGATAATATCTTGAATTTTAGGTTATTCTGTAACATATAAACAAACCAGTCGAAGAGGACTCAAAAGACGCTGCCAACATTACCAAAAACGTTGCTATGCGTGGGAAACTTCGCGCAGAAGCAGATGAAATATTTAAATGATGCTGGAGTGAAACTCTTTTCAGCAGAGTATGTAAAAGGATCAAAGACGATGCATACATCATTGAGAGCAGGACCGCGTGATTACCATAACTACAACTACATTGAGGACATTAAAAGATGTCAACAGCGGCTGTTATACGGAATAGAAGAACAGTTGCATTATGGACAAGAAACATGATTAATTAAAATAAACCATGTAGGTGCAGCCACACTACAAAGGGCATTAGAACCCATGTATTCAATGAAAAATTAATACAAATGTCCAACTACTACAAAAAAGAAAAAAGAAGAAAAAAGGAGGGGGGGCCATAGCCAACAACTAAAGGTATCTGTACTATAAACAGGCTAATCTCCTGATTGCAAGTAATTCTAAAACAGAAAAAACAAAAAACCAACACAGACGAGATAGGCTCAAAAGGTGCCACAAAAATTACCAAAATCATTGCTATGCGTGGAGTCACACCGCGCAGAGGCGGATAAGATATTTAGATGACATTAAAGTGAAATTAGGAGCTCTCTGCAGAGAAAAACATGTAAAGAGATGTAGGATGAAATGCAGGTGCAATTATCATTGGAAGCAGGACCACATGATTGTCATAAGTGTAACTGCATTGGAGACTCTTAAATCAATACATGTAAAATCACAAAACGGCAGTGTACATCTAACTAGTATTATGACATGTGAAAGTTGTCAAATCAGCTGTTATACTAGGTGAGAAGATAAATACATTATAATACATTATACATTATTTTGAGGCCACTCATCTTGTGGATTGCCCCTATTCCTCCCAGATATATTCGTGGAAAAGATATATTGATGATATTTTAATTTTATGGCGAGGCACTCAGGATCATCTTAAAGAATTTTATGCTTGGCTTAACACCCTTGATATCAATCTAAAATTTAAGATGCAATCAAGTACCACCGATTTACCATTTTTAGACCTTATAATTAAGAAATCCACGTCTGGCTTTAAAACTACCATCTACCGTAAGCCTACAGATAAGAACAAATTGTTGCGTTACGACAGTTTTCACAATAGCCATATCAAAAACAATTTACCAGGTTCACAGTTTCTACGGCTTCGCAGGCTGTGTACTGATTTTGATGATTTTGTAGACAAATCTAATGACATGGCGGCACGCTTTAAAGCCAGAGGATATCCTTCTGAATGTATCACTAGTGGTTTTCAACGTGCCTGCTTCTCTAACAGACAAGACTTGCTTTTACCTAAAGCCAAACTTTGTCATGATAAATTTGTTGGCGTTTTTAAGTTTTCACATTTAGCATGGAAGATACAGAGGATTCTTAAAGCCCATTGGCATGTTCTGCAAACTAGTTCCTGTTTTTCCAACCAGCATCTTATGATCGCTTATAATAGGAACTGTAATTTGGCTGATAAACTAGTCTCTTCTTATATGCCTCCTTGTTCAAGGTTAAGTATTAAAGATAAGGGACATTTTCGCTGCAACAAATGTTCTGTGTGTAAACATACCCTCACACTATCTGTGTTCTCACACCCTGTTACCCAAGTACGATACAAGTTACATGCTAGAACCGATTGCAACTCTTCATACGTTGTATATGTCATTGTCTGCCCTTGTCCTTTACTCTATGTTGGTAAGACTATCCAGCCAGTCAGAACACGCATCCTAGAACATAAAAGCTGCATACGACGGAAAATTCTCACGGCCCCTCTAGTTGAACATTGGTGTAAGTCGCAACACACTCTTGATGACTTAAAGTTTTTCATAATCAAACAAATGAAAACCCCTCCTCGTGGTGGGGATCGCGATCGACGGTTAACCCAAGAAGAACAACGTTACATTTTTTCTTTCAATACAGTAGTTCCACATGGTTTGAATAAAGAAATTGAGTATCACCATTTTCTCTGATTAACTCATTTTATTAGTACGTTATGAATGTATAATTTTTGTATATTGTCCATTTTATTTATATTATAGTACAAGTTTGAACAGTATGTATGCATTTTTTTTTAATATATACATGGCATTTATTTATGATTCCTTGTTTGTAGTCTGTTTTATTGGGTATGGTTTTATAAATGATTTGAGTTTAATACGTAACACTGTAGTAATAAGTATTAAGTTTTCTTCAATATTGATCTTTGACTAACAATTAACCTTAAGTATACGCTAACTCTATTAATGTTTTCTCATTTATTGTCTGCCATGTTTTTATCATCATTCAATATGATGTCATAATTTTAGTCTTTATTACCTATTACCTGTCATCCGTTTGTTATTTGATTAATCTGCTTTTATATTTTTATACTTTTATTGATTCTGGTCGTTTTTTAGTTTTTGATATTACCCCTTTTCAGGTCGCTTCCCATGTTTTTTCTGTAACCAGGTATGTCTCATAATCCCCTTTAGATAAGTTGGTCCCGCGGACACATTTTTATTTTTATTTTTAATTACTATTTATAAGTTTTTGTGATCCCTCTCGTTTATTATGCTGATTAGTACTTTGAGTTAAGGCTCGTGATGGAGACCATAACATTGTTTTGCATTATATAATACAATTGTTTTTTTAATGTAATCCCTTATATTTTCACCACATGCTATATGCCTGTAGACATATATTGATTTTTAATTCGCCATTTATATGTTTTTATGGTCTAAATTGTTAACTAAGTATCTTGGTCAAGCCCTCAGTGGTGTTCATGACATTGTTACGTTTTATATAATTTAATTGACAGTAGTAAATGCGCCACGGTAAGACGCCGCATTAATATACTGTTCGAGATTCTAACCGTGTTTCCCTTTATTCTTGTATAATTATGTACGGTCACCTAATTTTCTCTTTATTTATTGGTCAACTGTGTTTAAATGTTCTTCCTAATATGCTTGTACCTTTATGGTTTATGTTAAATTAATTAGTTTTCAGTTTATAATGTATTTATCTTCTCACCTAGTATAACAGCTGATTTGACAACTTTCACATGTCATAATACTAGTTAGATGTACACTGCCATTTTGTGATTTTACATGTATTGATTTAAGAGTCTCCAATGCAGTTACACTTATGACAATCATGTGGTCCTGCTTCCAATGATAATTGCACCTGCATTTCATCCTACATCTCTTTACATGTTTTTCTCTGCAGAGAGCTCCTAATTTCACTTTAATGTCATCTAAATATCTTATCCGCCTCTGCGCGGTGCGACTCCACGCATAGCAATGATTTTGGTAATTTTTGTGGCACCTTTTGAGCCTCTCTCGTCTGTTTTGGTTTTTTGTTTTTTGTGTTTTAGAATTACTTGCAATCAGGAGATTAGCCTGTTTATAGTACAGATACCTTTAGTTGTTGGCTATGGCCCCCCCTCCTTTTTTCTTCTTTTTTTTATCCCTCAAAACCTCAGGCATCCAAGGGATGGAGGGTAGGAGTTGAACTAGGAAAAAAAAAAGGTGCTGTGGAACAGCTGGACTAAACAAGGTATCCAGAGGGGAGTCCTTGTGTAAATCAAATATTAGAAAAATATTGAGTCCCAATTTTCTAATGTGGATCTCACTCAAAAATATTGCAAAAAAATACTTGAGGGTAATATGGGTCTGTGGTTGACAGCCAGTACATTATCCTCAAAGAAATTCCCTCAATGTGAAGTACAGGGAAAATAAAATAAATTTTGCAATACAGGAAGAGATGAGAAGCCCTCATGGCCAGAACTAACCCCAGAAGAAAGTACTGGGGGAGTTCAAAGAGATGGGACTTTTGAGAAATAGCTATAGCTTCTGTAAAGTTCAAAAAATTGAACTTCTTGTCCTTGGAGCAGAATAAGGTCCTAGGAAAAAGAGTGAAGATAATCTGACTTGTTTGGATGAAAAGGCAGAAGTACCCTTTGCAGAAAAAAGGGGATAGGTCTTTAAGACCCCCTTTATTCCAATGAAAGAGAAAGACATTTGTACTAGGCGTTGAGCCTCCAATTTCTTGAAGATCAGTAAAAGTCTTTCGTAAGTGATGTCCTTACATGTAGAGCTTCAGATGTGACAACCTAAAAGGTAACGGTAAAAGAAGGTATTTCCTAATTTACCATAGAAATTGGTTGTCCATTGAGTTTTAATGGTATGCTGGGGCAGCATTGTTGTTGTTGTGTGCCGTCGAGTCGGAGTCGACTCATGGCAACCCTCTGGATAGCTATCCTAAATTGTGTTCGGTCTTCAGTCACGCGGCTCATTGTTGACAGACTGGTACCCATAGCTGCTGTTTCGATCCATCTCATTGCAACAAATCTTTCAAAGTCAGATGTTGTATAGAGATTGATGCAATAACAAGAAGGATTAAGACCTACTTGAGAATATTGATAGAGAATCTCTGTCTGGTTAAATATGGAAGAACTATAGAGAACGTTTCGTGGAAACTGGTATGTTCTTCACTTACAGGGATAGGACTAGACTTCTTGAAAAGATCCAGCCCCTGAAATAACCAGGACTTGAGACGTACGTGAATGAGTGCAGAGGAGATCCTTAGTCTTAAGACAGCAAGTCTGGATCCTTCTATAATTTCAAATAGTAGCTGGAGAAAACAAAGACGCAATATAAGGGGATACCATGTTTGCCTCTTTATGAGGGCAATATGAGTATCATGCGTTCTCTTGTTCAACATAAGCTACGATGAAGTATAGGAAATTAGAAGGAAAGTAGTGAATAAGGACCACCTGCAGTGAAAAAAATGCATCCCTGTTGTGGAAGTTCCAGTGAGATGTGGAACAAACCAGGGAATTGTGCAATTTTCTACGCTTTCACGTGATCTAAACCCTGGTTACCTTTTCTTAAAAGGAAATTAAGGAATATGGTAAGAGTAAGAAAAAAACAGTCATGTAGGAACATGACTGGCAGAGTCTACCAACTGAAGCCCTTCTTAACTCTCTGGCACCTACCTATTAGGAGTAGCTCTGAGGCTCTCTGGCAAAGGCCCACAGTTGCAGAGCTTTGTTGTAGAATTGCAGAGAACATGTTGTAGGTTGCTTAGATCTGGCTGTTGAATTGCCAGTGTGCAACCTAATCTATTCTGTTGGAGCAAAAAAGAATTGAAGGTGGCTAAGAATAGTAGACAGGCCTAATGCCTGCAACCATAAAATAGTCCAAATGAGTTCTGGAGCTCTTTTGGAATTATCTGTTAAGGCAGCATAAAACGTTTAGGTCCTATAGATTGGAGAGGACCGACAGACATAATTTGGAGTAGTGATACCCAATTTCTGTCCGAAAAGCTGCCTTAACAAAAAATATCTGAGAAGATGAACCACAAAGGGGGAGAAAACACTGTATGGAAACTACTTACTGGAGTAGGTATTGAAGAAAATCCTATGGCTTAGAGAATAAGCCCTCCAGTTGATTAGTAGTACTCTTAGAGACAATGTCTGGCTAAGAGAGATAGAAAGTAATACAGAGTTGAGAAGACTTACAATTTAGTAAGTCTTTGAGGAGATAGGGTCCCCTTGCAGTTAAAGTATGAGATATCCTCGTACAGGAAACTGACAAGGTGAAGGGTATAGCTCACCCTGTTAGTTGTTAGTCCTCCTTTTGTTTTAAAAGGAGAAACCTGTTATCTCTGGGGTATGAGAGTCCTTAATAGCTCTTAGAGCTAGAAGGATAGAATTCTCTTGTAACAAGAGATTCATGCCCAGAGTCAATGTATGACTGATATCTCAGCATGGATGAGATGAATTTTAGATGCTTCTGTTGAAAAGAAGTAGGCTCAAAAGTTCTAAACCTCACACAGAAAAAGTGAATAAAATATCAGAAACCCTGCGATTGCTGGGTTTGCTAAGCCTGTTGAGGTTTTGATTCTCTTAGCCTGGTGTGATGTTGCCCATCCTTGAAAACATCTGTAGAATGGGTAGAAGATAGATACAACTTTTTTCCCTTAGGGGAATAAAGCTTTTTAGGAGATTTATTAGCTGGGATAGAGGAAAGTTTTGACAATCCTCTGAAATCAACATCATCAGTGCTTAACTGATTAGCTTGAAATAAAGCCTCCTTGTTGAAGAGATTTTCACTAGTACAAGGAGTATTTCCCAGCCTTTCCTGAACCCATCTGTCCAAGTCTGAAGCTTGGAGCCAGGCTATGCGTCGTGCTCCTATGGCTATAGCAGAAGTTCTGCTAATAGACTCAAAACAATCCAGGGAAGCACGATTAAGGAACCTAGAGATATTTTGAGCATGATTGACTAATGAGAAATAGTCTGCTTTTTTATGTTCTAGAAGAAAAGGGTTCAAAAACTTTAAGTTCTTTGTGACCTCCTCAAGAGATAATCCCATATAGAAAATATATGAGATAATTCTTGCTGAAAGCATGGATGCCTGGAAGCATCGACGTCCAAAGGCATCTAAAGTCCTAGACTCACGACCTGGCGGATAAGAAGAGTGCTTCTTTGCACTCTTAATACGCCTCATTGCTGATTCTACAAAAATAGAATGATGAGGAAGTTGAGTCTTTTGAAAACCTGGAGAAGGTGGCACCTTGTACATAGTGTCAAGTGCCTTAGAATGTGGGGATACCGTTAAAGGAGTTTCCCACATTCTTACAAGATCTATTTATTTATTTATTTATATTCTTATATACCGCGCTATTCTGCATCAGTGCAGTTTACATTGAACAAACTGAAATTACATTGAACAGGGCATTATAACTTGGAGATAACTATTTTACAAGGAACATGAGCTATGGAGGGTTAAGTGGCTTGCCCAAGACCACAAGGAGCACCTGTGGGACTAGAAACCCCAGTCCTTCCGGCCCAAGGTTGCTGTCCTCTAGTGGGATTTGAACCCCCGACCTTCCGACCCGAAGTACCTTGCCCCAACCACTAGGCCACTCCTCCACTCCAATCTACTATTAAGATCTGATGCAAAGGAAGCATGATCACCTCCTTTGGAATCCAGGGGAATTGCAGTGTCTCTGAATCCCCCGGTAGGGATTCTTTACCAGGTATAGAAATGGCAAGTAACTTTTCTTTTCAAGCTTTTCTGCTTGATATGGAAATCTCCCCGAGGACCCTCTAAAATGAGGGGTAAAGGCTAGACTTGTTGAAAAATCAGCCCTGGTACCGATGGATTCATCCCAGTCATCGGGATCAGAAGACTGGAAAAGAATGAAGCATCGGATTTTCTTTAAAGCAATGTCTTCGGTACCAGCCGAGGTCAGTACCGAGACGAGTCGGTACCGAATCCTCCATGCTAGAGATCGATTCCAGGCTCGGCATTGAAGGAAGCGAGTTTGTCGAAGCAAGCATGGACGGTACCGACACCAATGCCGATGTCGATACCAGTATCGGTACCAAAGCCAATACCGATACTCGAGGAACGGTCTGCAGCAACTCTAGCGGTACAGAAGTAGCTGAGAGCACTAGACAACATTCATCGGTGAGGAGTGTTTCATCCATCACCATAGCCGATGCTGGGGTGTCGGTACTGCTCGAAGCAGCCACAACCACCGAGCATGGCCCAGGTATGTTCATCGAGGTAAGAACCCCGGGAACAACCTGGAGCCCCGTTAATGCTTTGGAGCCCGAAGACTCCTGCCAGGGCTTTATTGCCAAGATGTCCGAGGGCAAGGCCGGAGCCATCGATGCTAAGAAGGAGATCTACCACTCGAGGACTGGCTAGTCTTCACAGACTTTTGTGTGGTTACCTGACCCTGTGAAGAAGATTTTAGCTGGTGACATCGAGTGCGATGTGAACCGGGTATCGAGTTGTGCTCGATCCTGAAGACTTCTTCTGTTTGAGCTCCAGCAGGAGAGACACTCCAGAGGGCAATGGTCAGGACCTAAACATTTTAGACACCAAGTATGAGTGTCTGAAAAAATATCTGCACCGCCACACTGAGCATTTCTTAAGGATAGTGGCTGGCTTTTCCATAATGGAAGGATAGAGGCCTAGTGGCCTAGAAACCGTCAGGCACTGAACAGGAAAAAATTTCTAAGAAAAGAAGAAATTCTTCAGAAAAAAGAAAAACACCGGCGGTACCAGTGGCATCAAGGGAAGGCAGACGCGACCACAAAGAACTAAGAATAAAAAGAAGAATTTTCTGCGGTGACAGGAATACGTCCTGCCGGCTCCGCAGAAAACTGAAAACTGATGAGGGAAGTAAATGGGTGGGAAGACAGCGCGCATGCGCGTGGGATGCTCCCAAAAGCTTTCTTTCTGGACGCTGGGGAGCGTTCCCGCGCAGGCTCCATCGGTACCGACGTACCCATATGTGAAGACTCATTCCTGCTTGTTCCTGGAGATCACCCTTATCTCTTGCACCAGGTCTGGTGTTCCACTAAGGACTAAGTCCAAAATGGCTTCCCCTCTGGTCGGTTCATGAACCAGTTGCTCCAAGAAACAGTCATTTCATTTAGAAAAACCTTATCTCCCTAGCATGTCCTGCCATGACACTGACCCAGTCAATACTAGGGTAATTGAAATCACCCATTATTACCCTTCTGTAACACTTGTTAGCTTCCCCGTTTTCTTTGAGCATTTCATCATCCATTTGTTCATTCTGGCCAGGTGGTCGATAGCACACCTCCATTGCCAGCGCCTTCCCCTTTTTACATGGAACTTCAATCCATAGAGATTCTACAGCAAATTTTGTTTCCTGTAGAACTTTAATCCTTTGTGACTCAATGCCCTCTTTAACATAGCGCACAACCCCTCCACCAATTTGATCATCTCTCTCGTTACGATATAGTTTGTACCCAGGTATCAGTGTCCCCACTGGTTGTCCTCTTTTCACCATGTCTCTGAGATACCAATCATATCTAACTTCTCATTTAGTGCTATATATTCTAACTCTCCCATCTTATTTTTTTTAGACTTCTAGCATTTGCATACAAGCATTTGAGACTATTTTATTCATATTAATCTGGTTATCGGTAGGCAGGGGTAATTTGGAATCTTTAAGCTCCGTCTGCTCTGTACTCAAGGGCATTTGGTCTACCTTTGTCTTTATTGGAACCTCTCTGCTGATGTGCCCTAACTTCACTTTTTTGGTAGTATCCTTCAGGGATACATTGTTCCGAACAATGCGCTGTTGGGCGACTGTGGGCTCTCCCCTATTATCTAGTTTAAAAAGCTGCTCTCTCTCCTTTTTAAAGGTTAATGCCAACAGCCTGGTTCCATCCCGGTTAAGGTGAAGCCCATCCCTTTGGAAGAGCCCCTCCTTTCCCCAGAATGTTCCCCAGTTCCTAACAAATCCCAAACCCTCATCCTTGAACCATCGTCTTATCCATGCATTGAGACTCCGGAGCTCTGCCTGCCTTTTGGGTTCTGCATGTGGAACGGGAAGCATGTCGGAGAATACTACCCTGGAAGTTCTGGATTTCAACTGCCTACCTAAAAGCCTACAATTTAGCCTCCAAAACGTCCCTACCACATTTTCCTATGTCACTGGTACCGACATGTTGTTCTGGTATGATTCAAGTGATGGTAGGAAAGTTGGGGATGCATGAGGGGTATTATAGTGTGAGTGGCTAGAATGTGTGAGGGAGATGTGAGCGATTGGGGGGCCAGGTGAAAGAAGGTTACTGGTATGACGCAAACTGTAGGGAACATGCAGCATAGCTCTGCTAGTGTATGGAAGTGCATGAGTGACATTACAGATTTGGCAATATAGTATCCTGGGGGGGTGGGGGGGGGAAGGGGAGGGTAACTGGGTGGAATGTTAAGGCAGCAAGCTATGGTATATATTGAGGGGGCTTGTGGAAAGGATGATGAACTAGGCCTGACTTTTTGCTGTTCCCTGAATGGATGGATGGTTTTCCTTTCCTATTTCATTCTACTTTTCATCCTCTCAGATCCCTGCTCCCCCCCCCCCCCCACATATATTAACACATTAGAAATCTGTTGAACATGTGCATTAGAGTAAGCTAATGTGGGTGTGTGCAAGAGGGGTGGGAGGGGACAGAGCAAGCCTGGGGGGTCTGCTATAGGGGAAGGAAGAAACAATGAGGTAGGTGGAAGTGGGTGCCTGGGAGTAGGAGAAAGAAAGAGGCAAGGGTGCATGGGGTGGAGAGTGGTGGTAGGGTGGGATGTGTGCCTGGGTGTTGGGGAGAGAGGAAAATGGGGCAGTATGTACCTAGGAAGGAAGGAGAGATAAAATGGTAGGTGCATGGAGGGGGAGGGAGAAGGATAAAAGACAGGCTGGGATATGTGCATGGGGTAGTCCTCAGGAACAGACAGAATTAGGAGTCTTGCTAGACATTAGAGCAGGGCTTGACAAATTCCAGGCGCCAGGTCACGATGGTGACCAGAAATTTGCATCTGGCGCATGAGATGAGATTTTCAACTACACTCCCCACCCCTTTTTGGTAAAACAAAATGGAATCTCACGCAGGCACAACAGGAGGGGGAAGGCAAGAGACTGCCCACAGGGATACCATTCCCCAACGGGCATTAGATGACAAAAGAATCCCCATCGGGGCAAAGACTCCTGCTGTTTGCTTGCAGGAGATCGGATCCTCACAGGCAGAAGAGGGCAACCTGTCCAAGGACCCTGCAAAAATAATTAAAAGATGGAGCGAGACTGCAAAAATTTGAAGGGGAGGTATCTTACAAAAGGAAGGAGGATGGGAAGAATGGAGAGCAGGGTTGGGAGAAGGGGCAGGAGGCTGGAAGGAGAAGAGAGGGGGGGAGGGAAAGAGTACAAGGTTTTTGTGGACAAAGGATACAATCTGTATATGCAAAAAAAGGTGCACGTCCCCTACATCAGAACACAGACACACACACACTGAAGCCTTGTATCCCACTCAAAAGGCACCCACCGTCACTCCCCACTGCACAGTGTCAAAATACCATCGCACAATGCATACACACGACACTTGCTATCTATTTCTGCCTAAAAGAGGCAAACAAACGATTCCTGCTACCATAAAGAAGTAATTAGTCCTTACCTGCTAATTAATGTTCCTGAAGGAACTCCAGTCCAGTCCCTTTACTTTTGGGTTGCGCAACCCTTCCAGCAGCTTGGAGGCTGAGCCCATCATCGTTTTGATGATGGTGTGGTATAAATACCACTGGCACCACCCACAGGCACCAGTAATCTATTGAAAAAGCAGACCTAACGGATACCCGATTAAGCACCTGTAACTGTAACATGCAATAAACAAAATAGACTATAAACCCCACATTTTATTTTTTCTTAGGAAGTATCAGTGGGAAGGTAGGGGAAGGAAGGAGAAGGCTTACCTGAGGCCGACCTAGCCTTTACCTACTCCCACTGGCCCCTTCCTAGCGGGCCATCACGCTCCCGGGATCCTTTGACAGGGATCCCCCGCTTCCGCTTCGCCCTCCGACTCTGGTCCGTTCTTTTCTGCCTACTGAAAAACCAAACCTGGGTGGGATCCAGGGACTGGACTGAAGTTCCTTCAGGAACACTAATTAGCAGGTAAGGACTAATTACTTCTTCCTTATCGTCACTCCAGTCCAGTCCCTTTACTTCTGGGATGTAAAAGAGCAGTTCGGTCCGGGATGGCGAACCCCTCCCAGGTTTGAAGTACTGCATCCCCAAACCTGGCATCCGCCCTCCTCTGGACATCCAGCCTGTAGTGCTTGGTAAAAGGTGTGCAGTGACGACCACGTAGCTGCTCTACAAATGTCCAGTGGCGGAACCAAGCTATGCTCCACCCAGGAGATCGCCTGCACTCGCGTTGAATGCGCTCGAAGACCCCCTGGAACCTGCTTCCCTTTCAGGATATAGGCGGAGGCAATCGCCTCCCTGATCCACCTAGAGATGGAAGCCTTGGCCGCCGCCTCTCCCTTGTGCGGCCCTCCAAATTGAACGAATAAACGTTCAGACTTTCGAAAGGACGCCGTGCGGGGGAGGTAACGCTTCAGCACTCTATGCACGTCCAGAAGACGAAGCTTCTCACCATCCCCTGATTGACCTTCTCCTGCGAAGGACGGAAGAGATACTGTCTGATTCACATGAAAGGGAGAGATGACCTTGGGTAAGAAGGAAGGAACTGTCCGCAAGACCACCTTATCCTTAAAGAACGAGAGAAAAGGGGGCTGAGAAGACAGGGCTTGAAGTTCAGAGACGTGCCTAGCAGAACAAATAGCCACCAGAAATACCGTCTTTAGGGTCAAGTCCTTTAGGGAGGATTTCCTTCCTGGCTCGAAAGGTTCCCTGGTTAAAGGCATTCAATACCAGGTTGAGGTGCCAAGGAGGGACTACAGATCTTTGATGGGGACGTAACCTCCTGACCACTCTTAAAAACCTGATCAAATCAGCGTGATCCCCTACAGATTTACCCCGAACTTTACTCCCATAACAAGAAATGGCCGCTAACTGGACCCACAACGAACTAGGCGCTAGACCTTTCTCGAATCCTGCTTGTAAAAACTCCAGGACTTCCGGGACTGAGGCTGAAAGGCTTCTTCTGATGCTCCACACACCAGGCTTCAAAAATGCACCAAACTCACATAGGAAAGGCAGGTTGAGCGCTTTCGCGCCCTCAACAATGTTGAAGTTACCGATCGAGTAACCCCGCTTCTGGACCCGCGCCCTCTCAATAGCCAGGCCATAAGCGAGAATCGATGCACGTGAGGCATGCGAACTGGATCCTGCCGTAGCAGATCCATTCTGCACGGGAGCTGCCAAGGCCGAACGGCCGTTAGCCTCACCAGATCTGCATACCAAGGGCGGCGAGGCCAATCCGGGGCTATGAGAATTACCAAAACTTGGTGGGCTTCCACCCGCTGCAGAACCCTCCCTATGAGAGCCCAGGGAGGTAACGCGTACAGGAGACCCTCCGACAGCCACCTTTGGACCAGGGCATCCAAGCCCTCCGACATCCTTTCCTTCCTGCGACTGAAAAACCGGCTTGCCTTGGTCGTTGCAGATCGAGCCATGAGGTCCATGATCGGCGTCCCCCAATGGGCTACTACTTGGTCGAACACTTCCTGCGCTAGCTCCCACTCTCCGTGGTCTATCCTGAACCTGCTGAGGTAAATCAGCCATTACGTTGTCTGTTCCGGCCACATGCTCCGCTGATAGAGCCAACAAATGGGCTTCTGCCCACTGCAAGAGGCTGTCCGCTTCCTTCTCCAAGGAAGGACTGCTTGTTCCCCCCTGGCGGTTGATTTAGGCCACCGTGGTGACATTGTCGGAGAGGACGCGGATTGCCCTTTGACGAACCAAGGGCTCGAGAGTCCTGAGCGCTAAGGCTACCGCCCTCAGCTCCAGCCTGTTGATGGACCACTGAGATTCCCTCGGAGCCCAGCAACCCTGGGCGAACTGGTTCTCACAATGAGCACTCCAGCCTGTTAAACTTGCATCCGTCGTCAGCTGTACCCACTGGGGAGGTTCGAGAGGCATTCCGCATTCTAGGTTCCTTGGGCACCTCCACCACAGAAGAGCCTTCCTGATCCGAGGAGAGCAGGGTAGCTGCATGGACAAGGGATGATGCTGATGGGACCAACGCTGTAACAAGGTGCGTTGAAGAGGTCGCATATGTGCCCTGGCCCACGGCACCACCTCTATCGCCGCTGCCATGGTTCCCAGTAATTGAAGGTAATGCCAGGCTGTGGGACTTCGCCTTAACAGAAACTGAGAAATGAGGTTCTTCAGGTCCCTTAACCTCTGCTTCGACAGGAAAACTCTTCCTCTTTTGGTGTCGAACCTTGCTCCGAGGTACTCGATCTCCTGCGTGGGATTTAATCTGCTCTTTGCCCGATTGATGACCCACCCCAACTCCTCCAGGAATTCCACCACTCTGGCTGTTGCCGAGCGACTCTCCGCTTCTGACTTCGCCTGGATCAGCCAATCGTCCAGGTACGGATGTACCAAAATTCCTTCCTTTCGTAGAGCCGCAGCTACCACCACCATTACCTTGGTGAAAGTCCTGGGAGCTGTTGCTAGACCAAAGGTTAGGGCCTGGAACTGAAAGTGACCTCTTGGTACCGCGAATCTTAGGAACTGCTGATGAGACCTTCGGACCAGGATATGTAAATATGCTTCCGTCAGATCTAGGGATGTCAGGAACTCCCCCTGCCGTACTGACTAATACCGAATAACAGACTTCAGGGTTTCCATTCGGAAGTGAGGTACTCAGACAGCGATTGATTTGCTTTAGGTCTAGAATTGGACGAAAGAATCCTTCCTTCTTTGGTACAACGAAATAAATTGAGTATCGACCGGACCCGCGTTGATCTACTGGAACGGGAACCACCGCTCCCAGTGCTAAGCGCCTTGAAAGCGTGGCTTCTATCGCCACCTTCTTTTTTGGTGGTCTACAGGGAGACTGAATAAAGGCTGGAAGTACCTGTTTTGCGAATTCGAGAGCGTAACCCTCTTGGATCACTTCCAAGACCTATTGATCAGATGTGACCCGGGACCAGGTGGGCAGGAACTGCCTTAACCGACCCCACACTGGCAGGCCTCCCTCCTGGACCCCCGCTATCTCATTGTGGTTTTCTAGGGCCTGTGGAGGAGGAAGAGGCCCCAAAACCTCTACCTGCCCCACGAAACCCCCTGAAGCTTTGACTCCTAGGAGGGGAAGCGGCCCCTAGGAAAGGAGTTCGATCTGGCCTGACGGAATCTCTGGAAATCCCTTGGCTGATTTTGTACCGTAGCTAGTGAGCGGCCCTGCTTAGGCCTGTCTTCCGGGAGCCTGCCTCCCTTAGACTCGCCCAGGTCCTTTACCAATTTATCCAGGTCTTCTCCAAACAGCTTCCCCTTGAAAGGAAGACGGCTCAGGTGCGCCTTTGAAGAGGCATCCGCTGCCCAATTATGTAACCACAAATAACGTCTGGCCGCTACCACTGAGGTCATATTCTTAGCCAGTATGACCTCATTAGGAGTCTGGCTATCTGCTCGGTAGGCTGATCCGGACTCCAACCTAGCCGAAACCGCTTGCGTGTCGACTGAGAGACCGTCTGCTAATTGAAGTTGCTGGGACCACCTCAGACAGGCTCTAGCTACCCACGCCCCAGATACAGAGGCCTGCAAGGCGAGAGCACCAACATCAAAAGCTTGCTTCAGCAGCGTATCCAATCTTCTATCTTGACTATCCCTCAGAGCCACGCTGCCCTCGACTGGGATAGTCGTCTTCTTTGTTACTGCCGATACCGCCGCATCCACCCTTGGTGACTTCAGTAGGTCCTTGTCCGGTTCCGGCAATGGGTACAGACGAAATATAGCACGGACTCCCCTCAAACTTGATTCTGGTTGGTTCCACTCTTCCTGGATCATCTGACGCACTACTCTGTGGACTGGAAACACCTTCTGAAACCTCCTGACGGCTTGGATCAATGGATTCTCCAAAGCTTCCTCATCTGCTGGAGTGTCCGAGGTCATATTGAGCACCTTCAGCGACTCATTTATCAATGCAGGGAGCTCCTCTCGACGAAAAACTCGAACTATGCGTGATTGTTCCTCCTCTTTCCCTACTTCTTTGTCTGAGACCTCCTCTTCCGGGGTGTCAAGTGACGGGGACCCGAGAGGCTCCTCGCTCAATAGCCTTGCGCGTTTAGGTAGAACCCCGGAGTCAAGGGTCCTTGTCTTACCCGGTCCGGCAACCACGTTATCCTTCGCTGCCACTGGCTCTCCTGCTCCCTGCCGGTGCATACAATAGGCTTTGTGCAATAGGAGGACAAATTCTGGCGAAAAAGTGTTCCCAGCCCCCCTCCGCCCCAGTGGATGTGGGGGGAAGGGACAGGGAAGGGCCCGGCAAATCTAAGGTTGAGGGAAGAGGAGAAAGAGCTCCCCCTCCCCCCTCCAGGGGGTCATCTGACCCCTGGGAAGCCTGAGCCATGGTCAAATGGATTTCTTGATCCACAGAAGCAGCCTCTGCTGCACAACCCCTGCAGACCCCTGCTTCTGAGGCCGTACCCCTACGAGTGCCGCAGGATGGACACCGTGGTTTGCCCATCATGTCCCCTTTTACACAGGAAAAGTTAGGGTGTACCCAAAAAAAATTTGGAGTTAAAAGCACCAAATGCAGAAATTCCAACAAACAAAATAAATTTAAATATATAACTTGAGAAATTTCAATCTGGGGCCTGGAAATTACAGGTTCCAAGAGTCGTCCCTCCCCCCCCCCTCCCGGCCCGAACGGCCCGAACGGCACAGAGAATTTTAAAGAAAGTTTAAAGAAAATTAAAGGTATATAAAATAACCCTGAGACTCCCATAAGCTCTCTGGCTTACAGGAACACTCCAGCTGCTTAGAGGCTGAGAATACTGGTGCCTGTGGGTGGTGCCAGTGGTATTTATACCACACCATCATCAAAACGATGATGGGCTCAGCCTCCAAGCTGCTGGAAGGATTGCGCAACTCAGAAGTAAAGGGACTGGACTGGAGTGACGATAAGGAAGACACATTTTATCATCATCATCTCTCTTCAAAAACTCTTCCATCCTCCCCAGACATATATGAGTTTGCAAATGAAGGGTCATCAATGAAGAATGGAGGCAATGGAGGGGGGGGCAAAGGGATCACAGCCACTAGCTAAGATTTTGGCCTGGCTCTTAATTCCACACAAAATTTGTCAAGGCCTGAGTTAGAGGGGGAGAACTGTGGTTCTAGAGAGCTGAAAAGGGAATTTCACTTTTAGGGCAGGAGTCAGGCCTTATGATGGGGGAATTCTGCCAAAAGATTACTAATAAACCATGCAGAATCTTCAAAAATGTTGTGCAGAATTCCCCCAGGAGTAAATAGGTAAGTTTTGCACATACTATGAAAGTATGGAACTTCACTCCTAACCCAGGGTATGTGGAGTACAATCCCAGTCTCTCAAATTTACTGCCAACACTCGCCATAGTACTTTCATCACACCAAAAAGAACCTCCTCCTGGAGTTCATTAGATGTCACATAAAAAAAAACTTACATCATGAAATCAGAAATGAGGTGTAAATTGAGCAATTTCAGTATTTTTATGAAACAATAAAAATTACAGGAAACTATTAGGAAACAAATTAAAACCCAAGGAACAGACAATCGGAATACAATAACCACTAAGTGCAGGGGGACTCAAGTCCACTGAATAGCCCATATTACGGACAAACAGCATTCAAAATCTACTAAGAGCAGGCCAAAAGTTTGCTTTATAGAGGACAAACTATTCTGAGTGATAGCTACCAATAATTACGAAGAAAAGAAAAACAGCAGAAAAAGCATTTTTGCTTGATAAATGGGAGTTGAGAAGGATTAGAACAAGGCTTAGAAAAATGCACAGGTATCTGGGATTTGTAAGTGCCATGGCAAACAATCTGGCATCCAGTATTTCATAGCCCCCAAATCTTTTCTGGAGCAAGGAAGACTACATGCTTGCTACTTCTCCACAGTGAGCCGATTCTCTGCAAACTTAAGCTGCAAGGTGGAGGAACTGGTCTCACAGTTCCAACTTCTACTGCATGTCTCAAGCTTACAGAGAACCAGATCATGGCCAAGAAGCAACAAGTGCGCCCTCTTTGGCAGCTACAAAAGTATAATTAGAGCTTACCTGCTAATTAGCGTTCCAGTC
Organism: Ichthyophis bannanicus; assembly: GCA_033557465.1. Classification (NCBI taxonomy): domain Eukaryota; kingdom Metazoa; phylum Chordata; class Amphibia; order Gymnophiona; family Ichthyophiidae; genus Ichthyophis; species Ichthyophis bannanicus. The sequence goes on along the minus strand of CM066033.1, from coordinate 1,118,307,486 downwards.
CAGTCTCAGACTGCGGGCACTGCTCTAACTCTCAACAAATAAGCTGACGCAATCGCCTCCTTAATCCAATGGGAGATAAAGGCCTTCGGTGCAGGCTCCCCCTTTCGCGGACCTCCAAACACAATATATAAATAGACTATCTGATCTATGGAATGGTTCCATCCTCTGCAAATACCATCTCAGGACTCTACAGACGTCCACACTGCCCAGACAAGAATCTGCAAGATTCCCAACCCCACTAGATAGCGCCGGAAGGGAAAACGGCTGGTTCACATGAAAATTCTGACACCAATTTGGGTAAGGAAGAAGGAACCGGATGAAACACCACCTTATCCTTGGAGAATTGAAGAAACTGAAGTAGACAGGAAACGGCCTGGAGCTCCAAAATTCTCCTTGCGGAACAAACCATCACCAGAAACACCGTTTTCAACATCAAATCCTTCAGACAAGCCAGAGCCAGAGGCTCAAATAGGTCACCTGCGAGATCTTCCAGTACTAGGTTAAGATCCCAAGGAGGAACCACCACTCTCCGAGGATGGCGGAGACACTTCACTGCTTTGAGAAAACAAACCACGTCTGGGTGTGCTTCTAACGTGCCACCTTGCACCCTTACCACAATAGCAAGAGATGGCTGCCAGTTGAACTTTTAGTGAACTGGCCGCTAAACCTCTCTCAAATCCATCCTGCAAAAATGCTAAAATGTCCGGAAGAGTCACAGAGACTGCCCGGCACTGTCTTATGGAGCACCAATCCTCAAAATATACGCCACACCAAGACATAACAAAAGAGAGGTAGAATTCTTCCGAGCTTCCAGCATGGTCGAAATCACCGAGGCCGAGTAGCCCCTCTTCAGCAACCTCGCTCTTTCAAGAGCCAAGCCATAAGCGAGAACCGACCCACCTGAGGCATCTGAACTTTGCCCTACATCAGCAGGTCCTCCTGCTCTGGGGGTCGCCAAGGCCGATCCGTGAGAAGTCTCAGCATGTCGGCATACCACAGATGTCACGGCCAATCCAGAGCAATGAGGATGACCAACCCTTGGTGGGCTTCTAACCTTTGAATGACTGCCTATCAACGCCCATGGTGGAAACACGTACAGGATCCCCCCCCAAGGGCCATCGCTGGACCAGGGCATCGAGACCCTCTGACATTTGTTCTCTCCTCCTGCTGAAGAAGCGACTCACCTTAGCTGACCTCCACCTTGCCATGAGATCCATGATAGGAGTGCCCCATCTGTTCTCCAGCTGGGAGAAAACCTCTGGGCACAGCTCCCACTCACCGTGATCCACTTGCACACAGCTCACGTAATCTGCTGCCACGTTTTCTACGCCAGCCACGTGTGCTGCCAACAACGCTTGAAGTTGGACTTCTGCCCACCCCATCAGGCTTTTCGCCTCGTCTTCCAACGCGGTGCTTGACGATTAAAATACGCCACAGTGGTCGAGTTGTCCAAACACACTTTTGACTGCCTTTCCCTGCAGACATGGGCCAAAATGCTTCAGTGCCAGAGCCACTGCCCTTATTTCCAGCCTGTTGATGGATCAAAGAGACTCCTGCGGACTCCAGCGACCCTGGGCAAAACGCCCCTCGCAGTGTGCTCCCCATCCAGCTAGACTGGCATCGGAGGGCAGAGGAACCCACTGAAGGACCTCGAGTGGCATTCCCTCCACCAGGTTCCCAGGACAGAGCCACAACCTGGAGCACCCTTCTGGTCTGTCCAGGACAGGGGAGCCTCACGGAAAGAGGCTGGCTCTGGTGGGACCAACGACGAAGCAGAGCCCTCTGCAGCGGCCACATATGGGGCCTTGCCCATGGTACCAGGTCAACTGTCACTGCCATCGTCCTGGGCACCTGCAAGTAGTGCCAAACCAAGGGCTCCCTCATCCACAGGAACCGCCGCAGGTCCTGCGCCTCCAGTCTGGGAGGTACACCCTGCCTCCGCGAGTATCGAAGCAGACTCCCAGATACTCTCGCTTGAGCTGGAAGTAAGCTGCTCTTGGCTAGGTTGACAACCCAGATGAGACAGCAAAGGAATTCCACCACTCTGGCCTTTGCCTGCTCACTCTCCTCCTTGGACTTTGCCCAGATCAGCCAATCGTTGCGATATGGATGAATTAGGATCCCTTCCTTCCGGAGCACTGCCGCCACTACCACCAAGACTTTGGTGAATGTGTGAGGGGCTGTGGCCAGACCGAACGGAAGGGCCCGAAACTGAAAGTGTCTCCAAGGAACTGCGAACCGAAGGTACTGTTGATGAGCCGGCCGAATAGGAATGAAGATACGCCTCTGTCAGGTCGAGGGAAGTCAAGAACTCCCCTTCCCTGACAGCTACTATGACAGACCATACCATTTCCACATGGAAACGGGACACCCGAAGGCACCAATTCACCTGTTTGAGATAGAGGATGGGCCAAAAAGGGCCCCTCCTCCTTCAGTACCACAAAATAAATTGAGTACCAACCGCAACTACACTTGTCCCAGGGGATGGGGATTACTGCTTTTAACTGCAGTAGCCGTGTCAGCATCTCCTTTATGGCCGCGGCCCTGCAGGGGGGACAGGCAAAAAGACTGGCCCAGCGGGCGCACCAGGTAGAGGGCATAACCCTCCCGGGTGACCTCCAGCACCCAATGGTCAGACATGATTTGGGTCCAGGCAGGGAAGAACTCCCACAACTGACCTCCCACGGGCAGCATCCCCACCTGAGGCCCCCTCGCCTCATTGTGTTTTCTTTGGGCCCGAGGAGGAGGAACTGAAGCCTCTCCTTGCCCCTTGAAGGCCCCAAAACCCCTGTCCCCTCAAAGGAAAAAACAGACCCCTCAGAGGGAGTCGATCGTGGATTCCAAAATCTCCTAAACTCCCTCAGCTGCGACCAAGCTGGAGGGGCATTGTGGGCCTGTTTCTGTTTATCCTCCGAGAGATGACCACCTTTGGACTCACCTAGTTCCTTAACAAACTTATCCACAACTCCTCCCCGAAGGGCAGCTTCCCCTTAAAGGGAGTCTGCTCAATCAGGACTTAGGAGCTGTCGACTGCCGAAATCCAGAGCCATAGGTAGCAACAGGCGGCCACCATCAAGGCCATGCTCTTAGAGACTTCTAATGAGATTGTAATGGGCGTCCGCAAGGAAGGCAGCCCCTGACTCGAGCCGAGCTGCCTCGCTCGCTCAATCCTCCTCCAGGTCAACTGACCCTTGGATCTGCTGGGACCAATTGAGGCAGGCTCTAACCACCCATGTCCCACATACCGACATCTGCGGTGCCAGGGCATTGATATCAAAGGCTTGCTTCAGCAAAATATCCAGCTTCCTATCTTGGGGATCCTTAAGAGCCGCCCTGCCTTCCACTGGCATAGTCATCTTCTTGGTCACCGCAGAGACCGCTGCATCCACTTTCGGAGACCGAAGGAGCTCTCGTTCCAGGTCCAGCAAGGGAGATGTGCCATGGAACACGACCCTCTAAGCCTTGCCTCTGGCGATTCCCCTCTCCTCATGGATCATCTGCTTGACCACTCGATGGACTGGAAAGACCTGTCTCTTTCAAACCACCTGAAGTAAAGGGTCCTCCAGCGCCTCTCTCTGCCTGAGAGCCTGTAGGCATATTGAGTGCTTCAAAGATTTGCAAATAAGCACTGGCAGCTCCTCCCGGAAAAAAAAAACACACAAACACACCAGACAATCCGCATCTGCTCCTCCTGTTCTGGAATCTCTCCTTCTTCCAACTCTTCCTCCTCCTCTGGAGTGTCCAGAATGGAGTCTGAATCCGGCCCCTCCAGCGGCTTGGACTGCAGAGACAGATCTCCCCAAGGTTCTGAGACCCTTTTCTGACAACTCCATACCCGTCTCCAAGGCCTTCGTAGGCGCAGGACGCTTAGCAGCACAAGCCTCCCCCTTCGGAGCTAAGTTGGACCCCTGTTGCCATAGGCAATACACCTTATGCGGGAGCAGGACGAACTCAGGAGAAAATCCTCCCCAGTCTCCCCCCACTCCACCCTCCAGAGAGGTGAAGGGACCAGGAAGACACTATGCAGCAACCAGTGATTCTGGTAAATGAGATTGAATACCTAAATCCTGAGGCAGAACAGAACCCCTCTCCGGATCCCCGGCCGCCTGCAGCTCCTGCTCCACTGATGCATCCTCTTGGGTGCAGCCGCGGCATACTCTTGAATCCGAAACAGTCCTCCTACAGGTGCCACAAACAAGACACTGTGGCCGTCCCTGCATAGCACCCACCTGTGCCCGCACTTCCCCGGGGTCTCCAGATGAAGGCAGAGAGCCCTCAGTCTAGCAGAAGCACCCAACAGCTAATAGGAACAGCCCCAGACCCCTAAAGGCCCATCTCCTTCCTTCTCTCAACTTCTTTAAAAAAAAGTCTAACTGTGGGAAAAACAAGAGGGGGGGAAAGAAAAAACACACACACACCCCCCCACACACAACACAAACACACACAACAAACACACCACACCTACCAGGCCGGGGCCCTGCTCCAGCACAATAATTTTAAAAGGACAACAATTGAAAAGGCGCGCTTTCCTCTTACCAAGACCACTGCGTCTAGTAGAGCTCACCACTGCACGCCTGGAAGGACGCTCTCACCATGCGGTCTGGCGTGCAGGAAGGCTGGAACTCCAAGCTCCCCTGCAAAACCGTTCCGTGCTCAGCCGCACCATCGGATTTCAGCAACAGGATGGCTGTGGCAAACTGAGGCTCCTCCCCCATCCTCTGAAGAGGGAAGCTGCTGCTGAAGGAGGAAAAACTCAGAACTCCTCACTCATGCATGGGTTCAGGAGCCAGACACACAGCCGTAGGTCCTGTCTCCGGAGCCTCCGAAGCTCCGGAAGAGCAGAAGGGAGAGAGTAAAAGGGCCTCCGGGTTATTCCCCCCGCAGAAACTAGCCCCCTCCAGGTACATAACTAAAAAACAAAAGAAAGATAAAACAAATTAAAACTAAATCTAACTCTTAGTTGTTTCCCCAGTGAGCCCTGGATACTGGCTCCAGCTGCTTGGAGACTGAGCATACTGGAGCTGGTGGGAGGTGCCAGTGGTATATATTGGTGGAGGTCATCAAAATGATGACATGCTCAGTCTCCAAGCTGCTGGAAGAGGTGGATAACCCAGAATTCCGTGACTGGATTGGAAGAACGCTAAGGAACAAGGCAAGGAAAATAGGTAGCAGCCTCCGAAACCTGGGGGAGAAAGAGAAACCAGATGAAAACTTGGAGAAATTAGACTGGGTGAAGGTTTGTGGGGACCCAGGCAAAGGTGATGCAGTTGTGGTCAACATTATTGGCACCCTTGCATTTAAAGTATGTTGTATACAATATCTTGAGAAATAATTGGAAATATTCTAACTGTATATCATCATAGTATTTTAATAGTATGTTCAAAAGACATACAACAAAAAGAAAATAAAAAAAATCAAAATATGACCTGGACAGGATTAATAGATAGAAATTACACTTACATGGTAATTGTCATTCCTTGAGTGACGACAGTTTAGTCCTCCACCTCTGGGTTGTGCACCTCTTCCTGCAGCTTGGAGACTGGGCATGTCAAAGTCGTGACATCACTGGATATAGCCAGCTGGTATCTCCCATCAGCCTCCAGTGTACTATTGACAAAGCAAACTCAAAGGAACAACAAATAAGTAACTATACCATAACTTTAAATAACTCCCCATTCCTCAACCTGAGGAATCTTTTTAACCGTATCCGTCTTATATTTTAACTTTACATTCACGTCCCCCCTATGCAAACATGTTTCCTATATCATCCCCTCGTTTAAATAAGAGAGAAGGAACACACAGAGAGGGATACTCAATGCAATCTAGAAACTGAAAGGATCTGTCTACTCTTTGAGACTGATGCTCCACTCCGCCTGAAAATAAACTCTGAAGAAATCACACCCCTGGGCGGGAATGAGGACTAAACTGTCATCACTCAAGGAACGACAATTACCAGGTAAGTGTAATTTCTATTTCCTTATCATTTCCTCCAGTTTAGTCCTCCACCTCTGGGATGTAACAGAGCAGCAATCATTGGGAGGGACCTATCCAGCCAACTCACCACACCGTTGACCCGGAACAGGCATCCTTCACTGCCAAAACATTTAAGCAGTAGAGGTTACTGAGGAAATGAAGAGACGACCTGGAAGCTGCTCTACCAATCCCCCTTGGTGTAATGACACAGTGATTCACTCATGAAACTGCTTGCGCCCTGGTAGCAAGAGTCAGAAAGCCCCCCGGAATCATACAACCTCACCACCAGAAAGATGAGGCAACCACCGCCTTAACCCAGTGCAAAATGGCCGCCTTCGCTGCTGCTTCCCCTTTGCGGGGACCTCCAACCAACACACAAAAACAAAAAAAAACCAATGCCGCACCCTGCATTTTATGTTTCCTATCGGCGTAAGCTACGAATAAAAACCTCCACTTCCAGAAAAACCAATAGGCTCAGGAGAAAAATCAGATACCACCTTTTGGAAGGACGGCGGGACAGCTCGCAAACACCACCCTCTATCCAGAAAGGGTGAAAACGGCTCATTACATGACAATGCCTTAAACTCCCAAACTCGTCGCGCCGAACAAAGAGCTATCAAAGCCACTGTCTATAAAAGCAAATCCTTTACCGACGCCTGGAGTAAAGAATCAAAGGGCTCTTTAGTTAATGCCTCTAAGGCCCAATCAGGATCCCCCAGCGGCATCCGAACTCTCCTTGAGGAGCGCAGTCGGGTCCCAACTTAAAGAAACACTACACATCGATCCGAACACCTAGCGCTATTCCCTCCACAGAACCTCTGCAGCCGGAAAGAGTCGCCCGCTGGACCCTCTAAGGAACTGGCCGCTAGTTCCTTCAGACACTGTCCTGCAGAGAACTCAGACCAAGGATACGACCTTTGTTGCCTGGACTTGCCGCCGTGAACAGCAGCCTTCAAAAAGGCGCTAAGCATGGACCTATGTACCAGAAGCAGCCTGCCTCCCTGCTCTCAACAAGGCGGCGAAGACTGCAGCAGAATAACCCTTCTTCAGCCCCGCCCATTCAAAGGCCAAACCGAGCCACCTGAGGACATTCGTCGCAGACCTAGCCACAGCAGAACGTCCGCTATCAGCAACTTCTAGGAAAAGCCTGTCGAGTAGACGAATGAGATCAGCCTAGTATGGCCGTCTCGTCCTATCGGGCGCTACCAAGAGTACCTTTCCCCGAAAGCCTCGATACGCCAACTAGTGCCCTATGAGAGCCCACGGGGAAAGGACAAGACAAAAGACTTAAATGGGAGCTTACTGAGCCTTGACTTGGACAAACCATCAGCCGCCCCATTCCTCCACCAGAGAGATCTCCGGGTGAACCCCAAGGAAGCCAATAATATTAGCTAGCGCTCGAATTAAGCCATAATGCACATTTGCCACAAAGCAAATCAGGCTCTAGTTGATTCAACTCCCTGATCCTTTTCTGTTCCAGGCGAGTAGACTGCTGTAAACACTGCGACCATTTGAAGCATGCTCTCGCCTCCCCAGGCTCCACAAATGGGAGCTTGTAAGGACAGAGCATTGCCCCCAACAATCGCTTCAGTGAACCATCTACTTTCCTATCTTGCGCTAAAGAAGATTGCTAGGGCTCTCTTCCATACAGCGAGTCCACACCCCCTGGTAGTGCAAGGTGTGCACCCACCCACGTAGTACCCAGGCCTGCCCCTGCTTAGCCTCAAAATGTCAAAGAACAGGAAAATTCAGGACAGCTGAATACTTTTTTTCTCTCCCCCCACAAAGACATCTCTTAACCAAAAATTCCTTCAGCATATGTTAAGAGACGCTCTTTCCATGCCAACAATATGAAGTAGAAAGAACTCCCAAACACAGGCATACTAATCCACGGCCTTCCTGCTAGAGTAACGCCCCATTCCATCTGACTGCACAAAGATGGACTTTATATTTTAAGTTCAACTAGCACCTGGTGTTAGGAAATACAGCTCTCTCATTCCACAGTGGCAATTGAGTCAGCAATGAAGAAGCCGAGAAACTGCAGACAAGTTCCCATTATACCACCTGGTAAAGACTCCACTTTTAGACCACTGAAGCAAAAAAAGCATGCGAGAGTGCCTTGTGCCCTGCCAGTAGCTGATCGAATTGAAATGATTCGGTGTATGCAAGGCATTTTCCAGAGAATGCAAGATCCCTCATCCAGGCTGACTCCACATTCACAGTCTAAACTGGCAGCCATCTTGGCTGATGCCGATCAGCGCAGAAGCCATCTTGTAAGCCCAGCATGTGATGTATGCCTACTAGAATCTGAGCTGCTGCCATTGCTGCTAGAGAACTAGTCTGGCTGCGTGCTTCTGGCCCCCATTAAGGCATTCGCTGAACACTAGCAGAGACGGAGAAATTTCACTTACCGTTAATTTCCTTTCCTGGAATACTGCTAGACCAGTCCAGACAAACGGGTTATGCACCCCTGCCAGCAGATCTTGGAGACAGAGAATTCTACCAGAGCTCTGATAGGCTGGAGCCTGGTGATATAATCCTACCCCTAGGGGTCTCCCTCAGTTACGTCCACAAGCTAATGCAACATGAACTGTAACATCACCCCAGAGGGTTTCAAGTGAACTATATACAAGGGAGCCGAAGAACTCCCTAGAGCTGAAAACAGTATCCACCTACGAAGCCATGGACTGCCCATGGCGAGGCATACCGGCAAAGAGAAGAACCGCGGTCGGCAGCTGCACCGCACCAGCGGCACTCCAACAGCAGGGCGGGTCCTGGACTGGTCTAGCAGTATTCCAGGAAAGGAAATTAACGGTAAGTGAAATTTCTCCTTCCAGTTCATACTGCTAGACCAGTCCAGACAAACGGGCAGTACCCAAGCTACCTGCGTTCAAGGGGAGGCAAGGCCGCCGACAGCTCAGCAACTCCAAAACGGACCTCCTGACGGGCATGAACGTCCAACCTATAATGACCGACAAAGGTGGACAGCGACGACCAAGTCGCCGCCCGGCAAATATCGAGAGGAACTACATGAGACCTCCCGGCCTACAAAGTTGCTTGCGCTTGAGAGGAGTGAGCACGGAGTCCCGGTGGAGCTGGCTCTCCCAGAAGAAGGTACGCCACCTCAATGGCTTCCATAACCCATCTAAAAATGGTAGATTCGGAGGCTGCGGATCCCCGACGAGAACCCGCGAACAAAACAAAAGAGCAACAGTCATATGGCAGTGTCCCGCGACCCCCAGATACCAAAAAAGAACCTTCTTAAGGTCCACCGCCCGCAACGGAGACCGACCACTGTCACACTGCACCTTTGTTAAAGACGGAAAGAAAAGAGGCTGGTCAACAGTGAACGGCGTCAGCACTTTGGGCAACAAAGGAAGGGACAGTTCTCAGAGAAACGCCTTCGGAGGAAAAACGAGAGATAGGGATGTCGACACGAGAGAGCCTGGAGTTCAGAAAGACGGCGTGCCGAAGTTATGGCCACCAAGAAGACTGCCTTCAGAGTCAAATCGAGAAGAGAACATGCCCTCAGCAGCTCAAAGGGAGGAGCAACGAGGGCACAGAGGACAAGCACGAGAGCTCACGCCTGCACAGGCGAACGCAGAGGAGGCCGGAAGGCCCAACTCCGGAGGAACCGAGACTCGTCCAAATGCGAAGCTATCGATCGCCCCGCTATAGGACTCCGAAAACAAGTTGAGGCGACCACTTGTACTCGCAAGGAATCTAGCACTAATCCCTTATCCACTCCGGCCTGTAAAAAGGACAGGATATCCGGAACACCGCAACGCCAGGGTGAGAGGTTATTTCGCGAACACCAACCATCAAGAGACGCCAAACCCGAGCGTAAGTCAGCGTCGTGGTAGACCGCCGTGCCGTGAGAAGCGTCACGACCACGCTAGGCGAATAGCTGTAGCGAGCAAACCGGCGGCGTGGAATTGCCAGGCCGTAAGCGAGTAAGGAGCCGGGTCTTCCATCTCCACCGGTCCCTGAATCAGAAGGCCGAGAAACGCCTCGAGGCGGAGCATCGACGCCCCAGAGAGACGGAATAGATCCGCATACCATGGTCCGCGAGCCCAACTCGGAGCCAGCAGGAGTACAGGGTCGCGACGGTCTCGGAGCCACTGGAGAACCATGCATATCACGGATCAGGGAGGGAAAACACACCGGAGAAGAGGAATCGGCCACGGTTGAGAGAGAGCATCTATGCCGTGCGTTCCCTCGTCCCTCCAATGGCCGAAGTACAGCGAAGCCGTGGCAGTCTGTGCCATAGCCATTAGATCCATGGCAGTAGGCCCCACAGGTGAACAATGGACCGGAACGCATCCGGCTGCAGAGCCCAGCCCCAAGGGCTCCAGAGAGTGCCGGGTGAGAAAAAAAAAAAATCGGCCTACACATTGGTTCACGCCTGCGATGTGCTGTGCCGACAGCATGAAGATGTTCCCCCGCCCACGGGAGGAGCAAACGCCTCTCCTGTGAGACATCCGGACATTGCGTGCCGCCTAGGCGGCTTAGGTAATCAATCGTCGTGGCGTCGGACAGGATCCGAACCGCACACCGCTGAAACTGAAGAAGGGCGAAGCGCACTTTCCGCGTCTCGAGAGGATTGATAGACCCTTGGGCTGCGCGAGGTGACCAACACCCCTGCGCCGAGGTTAAGCCGCAAGGCGCTCCCCAACCGGAGAGGTCGGCGATTGACGTCACCAAGATCCAGCGCAGAGACTCCAGAGGGCCCGCCCGTAGAAGACTGTGTGCCTGAAGCCACCAGCGGAGGCTGCGGCGCACCGGCAGAAGCAAAGGCAACTAGATTCGATAACTCTCCGATACCGGCGACCAACGAGATAGAAGCGCCGTCGGCAAGCAGCGCAAGAGCACTCTTGCCCACGGAATGAGGGCTATCGTTGTTGCCATGGACCTCAAGAGTTGAAGGTAGCCCCAAGGGCGAGGCGCCGCTTGATCCAAGCAGCGGCGGAGCTGAAGAGAGATCTTTTGAAAACGTTCCCGAGGTAGAAACACCCGTCCCCTACGAGTGTCGCACCCAGCCCCGAGAGAATCCAGGACCTGAAGCATTCCAAAATAGACAGAGTAACGGCCCAGTCCTCCTTCCAACGGTGGACCGGGACGAATGGCATCTAAACGCTGGAGCCTTTAAATGAAGCAACATCCGCTGCCCATTGACACAGGCTGAGCCATCTCCGAGCTACCGACACCGGTGCTAGGAAGCGAGCTGACAGCTGCAAGAGATCACAGAATGCCTCTGCCCGGAATGCAGCAATGGATTCGAAATGAACCAACTCGGGAACACCTGGAAGCTGCGGAATCCATCGAAGGGAGGCCCGAGCTGCCAGACCTCCGCACACCTGCAAGAAGGAAATAGCGGGCGAAGGAAAACCGGACTGTAGCAGTCTCCCAACTCTTCAGGTCTGGCTGGTCGCGGAGCGCCTCTCCGCCCTCAACCGGAAGTGTGGTATGCCTGATGACCCTGGTCAGAATGCATCAACCGTCGGGTATTGCAGCCAACGGTCGAAGTGAAAGGGAGACCAAGGGTATAACCGAACAATACCACGTGCCGTACGAATGCACTGGAAAATGGGATGCGGCTGCAACCGGATTTGAGAATCAGGAGGAGCAGGCGTGTCGGCTAGGGAGAGCGACTCCATCACCTGTGTGATTAGAGCCGGCAACTCCTCTTACCGAAAAAGGCGGAGAACCATCAGCGAAGAAAACAGACGGAGAATATTCCCCATCTCTGTACTCCAACGAGCCAGGGCTGACCTCCGAAGATTTAAAGTCTTCTTGAATATCCATAGTACCCCGCAAGGCACATGCTACGCCCCAAGGAGGACGTACTGCTCTAAAGTCTGAGGACTTATGGGACCACTTGCGAGACCATGCCATATGCTCGCCTGCTACTGGGCAGGTGTAGGAGATAATCCAAAAGACTCCAAAAGTCACAGGCATCATGCCAGATGGAAGAGTGTGAGGAAGGCACTGTCAGTCAAGGCTGCTGTGGTCTCCAGTGGCTGTGGAAGCGACATGGGAGCTGACTGAATCTTCTCCTGCAGGAAGATCCTGCAGCAGGGGCTCTGAGGAGGGGGGAGATAAGGTGCTGAGGAACCCAGCTAGCAACGCAGTGGGAATGGGGAAAGTCTCCGGGATGCAGCGTGCAGGTGGAACACAAGCAATCTATTAATGTCCCCTTCGGCTGATTACATATCACATATAACAGAGCCAGAGAAAGAAGCATTGTAGAGATTTAAACCACCTTTCCTCTTCTTGTGTGGGGGTTTTTTTTTTTTTTTGCATTTAAAACAAAAAGCAAGGTAGGCTTAGGGAAACCCAAGACTCTTCAAGAAAAGGATTTTGAAACTCCACGTGCCTCCACAGCATGATTAAATGTGTGGAAACTGCTGTTTAGAGCCGTTTCCTCCAAAAAGAAACACTGAAGAGAAAAACAAAAACGGCCGCTGGCACTGAAAAACTGTCAGGTATTCACAGAGCTGAGAAGGGAACTGTCAGTCATTCACTGTGCTGGCATAGAGAAACTTTCAAAGTCAGGGTAAGGCAATTACAGTGACTGAAAGTAGGGAAATTAGAGTGTGATCCCTCCACAGCCATTCAGACCTCCATGGTAGGGGCTGAAAGGTGTTTCTGGGGAGGGATGTAGAAGCTCAAATCCAGCCGTAGGAAGATTACAGTGAGCATGCTTAATTAGGCCGAGCCCAAAACAGTCAGGATCCAAAACACTGACTTAAAATTCCAATCAAATGGCATATTGAATAAGACAGGTACAATATTCAGTAGGACGTACAAAGTAACCCGGCTGCAGTTTGTGGACTAAAAATTTAAAGTAGGAACTTCAAAACTCAGAGGCAGCCGGTCCGGATGCAGTTGAAATCATCCCAGAGCAGCTGAGGCAAGTAAGAAAAACAACAGGGTACTCAGTTTTCTTACAGAAAATGATACCTGAACTTCCTGGAGGTATCCAAACTCTCGTGGTAAAGACTCAGCGCAGCATAAAGCCAATGGAGAGCTCCACTGAAGCCAAGCTCAGGAGTTCCCAAGTTCATCTGGGGAAGCAAGATGCTGGGGGAAGAGCAGAGCTGATTCATGAGGTCCCTGTGCTTCTTCTGACAGCCTATGCAGCGTAAACCTGAATAAGGCACAGTGAGAACTAAAAACAAATAACTGCGTCCCGCAGGAACAGGCATTTAACAATATTCCCCATAATAGGTAATGCCTCAGCCAGCCTTCTTTGTTGGGCACAGTGGGGGATGGAACCCATGAGCCCTGCACCCTTCGTCAGTGACTTAGCATTGTACTGTGGCTCTGAATTGCATCCTGTTCTCTATCCATGCCTTCTGTACTTTTTATTCATTATGTTAATACATAGGCAGAGAAAAAAGGAACCTCTTCACAACTCACAGCTAGCAAGTGTTGTGGAAAAAAAAAACTTAAACAGCAATATAGCTGTTAGAAGCCAGCAGAGAAGTAATCTGGCTTCCCGCCAAAAACCGAGGCTCATTAGCTATTCAAAATGGCTGCCAGCAAAAATAAAACACAAAAAGAGTGAATTAAAACCCCCAAAAGCTAAGGAATTAACTTAAAAAGTCAAAGGAGAAGGTGGGAGGGTTGCAAGCATGAGAGAAATGCCTAAAATCGCTGAAAAATCAAGAAAAATAAATCGAGTTACCACAGAGCTGCAGACAGCAGTGGGAGAAAGACAGTTTCTGTACTTACAGTACCGAAAGTGCAGAGAAGCCACGGACCGCTGCTCAAACCACTGCAGCTGTCTCACCACTAAAATCAGCCCCAGGGACTGGATTCTAGGAGGCTTATCATCCAGCTAAATAGCCCTCATGACTAGTGCTGGGGAGTCTGCACATCAGCGATCTCTACTGTGACAGAGGACACAGGAGCTTCAGCTGGAATCATCCTGGTGCTCAGATAACACTGGCAACTCAGGGCATAATCTCTCCAAGAGAAATGACAAAGAAAGAAAGCATTTTAAATTTTGTTTGAAGGAACAAAAAAAAAAAGTATCCAGATCTGCTGGAGACAGAGACCCCTAGGGGTAGGATTATATCACCAGGCTCCAGCCTATCAGAGCTCTGGTAGAATTCTCTGTCTCCAAGATCTGCTGGCAGGGGTGCATAACCCGTTTGTCTGGACTGGACTAGCAGTATGAACTGGAATCTCCGTACTGGAGAACCTCTGATAAATGGAATGGGAGCATAGATAGCTTCAAAGGCTAGAGTTCTATTTTGCAACCTCTCTCCGCTGAGCTGCCTTTTCCATATGTAAAATTAAGACATTACAAATCTACCGTAAAATCTTACAATTTGAGCAAAGCCAAACTAAACGGGAATATTTTCCATTAAGAAACCACACAACTATAAAACCTCTCTCATGACATAATGCTTATGGCAGAGCATTCCACATCTGTGGACTGGCCATGGCGCTCACCCAAGCACCTGTTACAACTGTCCAAGAGAGTTATCACCATAATTCCTTGTAAGTTGAATATATGTTTACAGCGGATCATAGTGCTATATCACAGCAGCTAAGCCAAAATATTACCCTGCCATATAAACCGGACTTTAACACGTTATAGGACCTTCTATGGATAGCGGAAGGAGATTCTTGTAAAAAAAAAAAAAAAATTTAAGTATAGGACTCCAAAAATCAAGTTTCCACTGACTCCAATGAAATCAAAGCAGATCAGCTAAAATTACCCGAACTGCTCCTATAGCTTTGCAAGAAGCTACCAGCCCCCGCTACACCCAGTTTTCTTTCCCCCCGTATCCTGAGGGATTCGGCATTGCAGGATGTGTTGCGCATCCCCTGCCAGCCTGCTGCATGTGCCAGGGAGCTGAAGAGCAAAATAGAAAGTAGAACCCCTGGAAACAAACAGTGTCCTGACCTTGGGGTTCAGGACGCAAAAGGCCACTGAATAAATCAGTGTTAGCTAAAAATGAACAAGGCTCTCTCACTAAAGAGGAGTTTCTTTTTCTTTTTGAAATCCCACCGAAGTCCGTGGGACCCAAGCTTTCGAACACAGCCCCTAACGCTGTGCATTAACCACAACCAGAGAAATGAAATGAAACCCTGCTCTAGAAATAGATGAGAATTTCTTGGGAAGGGCATGCGAAGTGGAGCTATGAAACACACAGGCACCCCTCTCCCCTCCCCTGCAGTCAGAGAAATAGCAGTGGAACACACCGACAACCTTGCAAATGGAGGTCTTAGAGGTTGCTGCCTGTGTGAACCCAATGAGTAATACGATTTTGTATTTTAACCCCCCCCCCCCCCAGGGATGTGGGCACTGAATACTATATGTGATTCATGAGCAGCGCTACCATCCGGTGGCCTTTAAGGCACCAGAGCCTGACAAACGATACAGAAGTTAAGAGCTTTAAATCTTGGTCATATAATCTTGATTTTCAGAACATTATTTTATTTACATTCTCTTATATACCACGCTATTCTGCATCAGTGTGGTTTACATTGAACAAACTGAAATTACATTGAACAGGGCATTATTACTTGGAGATAACCCTCCATAGCCCATGTTCCCTGTAAAAGTTAAGTGGCTTGCCCAAGACCACAAGGAGCACCTGTGGGACTAGAAACCCCACATTACATTACAGCTGCTTGTTTAGTCACTAACCCCTGAGAGCCCATGAGGTGGCTCTGTGGGTATTTCTTCCCTGACTTGCAGAGAATGATCAATTTGATAATGGCTGCATCACACAGTCATAGAAAGGCACTATTGAGTGTACCAGCTGCCCTCTGGTGGCCATAGACCGTAGCACAGGCACTTCTTGGTTGACAGTTTAACTGTCAATTTTTTTATATCCTAAGGTTTCCTAAACCTGTCCCTGTGAATTTTGGGAAACTTTCACTATAGAATAAATAAAAGCACACTTCCAGGCTGTCCCTCCTTCCAACTACAAGTTAGGGCTCTGCTCTTGAACCTAAAAACTGGCAATTTGCCTAATATCCTGGGACTTAACATGCTCCTCAGAGACATGATTAGGAGGGAAAGAACATGATCCCTGATACCACAATGCCAAAACTGCTGTCCTATAAAACTAAGAATAAACTTAAAAATAAAGAGGACTGACGACAGCCCCCTTAAAGCTGAGGAACCCCCCCCCCCAAGCCTCAAAAATCCTACAAACAAAAGAAAGAAACACTAGGCCCAAAAATCGAGCTATTCTGCCTGTTGTCTTCCTCACACAGGCAGCTCCCTGCAGCTCTCGCCATGCGGTCCAAAGACCTAGAGAGAAAATGGCCGCCCCTTCGCCAAAGAATTTTGGGGCCAAGAACAGTCGCTGCAAAAAGGAGGCCTCAGTAGACCGACAGAGCCCGAAGGCCTTACCTGCAGGGCAGAAAGCCACACAGCCTGCTCCTACCACCTTGAATTCCTCCAATCCTCAAGCAGCGCTGACGCGCCTGGCAGCCACAGCAAGGATCGCTCAGCAGGTTCCACAGAGTAAAATTAAATTACTGTAAATAAGGAAATTTGCTCCTAAAGGGAACTAATCCCTGATTGCCAATTAACCAAAGGTAACTGAATTAAAGGTAAATTAAAGGTAAAAATCAAAGTAAAAATCAGAATAATTTGTCACACTAAATTTATTTTATTTTATTTACATTCTCTTATATACCGTGCTATTCTGCATCAGTGCGGTTTACATTGAACAAACTGAAATTACATTGAACAGGGCATTATAAAACTTGGAGATAACTATTTTACAGGGAACATGGGCTATGGATGGTTAAGTGGCTTGCCCAAGACCACAAGGAGCACCTGTGGGACTAGAAACCCCAGTCCTTCCGGCCCAAGGTTGCTGTCCTCTAGTGGGATTTGAACCCCCGACCTTCCGGCCTGAAGTACCTTGCCCCAACCACTAGGCCACTCCAATGCTCCTTATCTGTTCCCCCCAAGTGAGCCCAGAAATTAGGTTCACTATGTCCTCCTGCTGCATGGAGACTGGACACACTGGAGGCTAATGGGGAGATACCAGCAGGCTATATCCAGTGGTGTCATGACTTTGACATGCCCAGTCTCCAAGCTGCAGGAAGAGGTGCACAACCCAGAGGGGGGAGAACTAAACTGGAGGAAGGAACACCCTTTACTAATATATGGTTGCACAACCCTTAGACTCCAAATATTTTCTTGT
Source organism: Ichthyophis bannanicus (assembly GCA_033557465.1). NCBI lineage: Eukaryota > Metazoa > Chordata > Amphibia > Gymnophiona > Ichthyophiidae > Ichthyophis > Ichthyophis bannanicus. The sequence continues at coordinate 1,118,290,327 of CM066033.1, read as the reverse complement.
AGCCATCTATAGGTTTTGTACATTTGTCTGCCTGTAGTTTCTCCCACTCTTCAACTGCGATTTGTTCCAGCTCATGAAATGTTTCCAGGATTCCTTTTACCAATGGCAGATTTCAGCTCTTTCCAAAAGCTTCTCGAATGTATTGAGATCAGGACTCACTGCTGGCCAGTTTAAAACAGTCCATTTGTTTCCTTTTAGCCAACCATTCTTTTGTACTTTTGGATGTATATTTTCGGTCATTGTCCTGCTGGAGGACCCATGACCTTCGACCCAGATGTAGCTTTTTGAGACTAGGTAGCACATTTCACTCCAAAATCTCTTTGTAGTCCTCTGACTTCCTGATTCCTTTAATTTGTTCCAGGCATCCAGTTCCTGAGGCAGCAAAACAGCTCCACAGAATTATGGAACGTCTACGGAAGAAAGGCCTGGCAATCTACTTCCGGTGACACTGCCAAGAAAACCCAGGAGCTTCTGGGTCGCCAGGAGTCAGGACTGACTCAAAGGCACACATTGCATTTTTTACTATATTTAGCTGCAGGAAGGGTGTTTTCCTTACAAGCTTCATTTCTTCACCTGTAGATGTATCACTGGTCTGCATTGCCAAAGAGCAAGTTTGAAGTCATCTGTCCGCAGAACATTTTCCCAGAAAGATCGTAGTTTGTCAAGGTGGGAGTTTGGGCAAAGATCAGGTATGCCTTTTTATGCCTGTCTGAGTTGTGGTGTCCTCCCTTAGCCTTTGCCATGCAGTCCTCCTTTGTTTGGTGCGTGGTGCAGGTTGAAACCACCAGATTGCTCCAGGTCAGCCTTAAACTCTTTGGATGTTATATATGGTGTTTTTCCAATAGTTCGCACTAACCTTTGAAGATTTGTTGGATTAAATTTTCCTCTTCCCACCACGTCCTGGGAGATTCTTGACCATTCAATGAGTATAAAATTTCTTAACACTGCAATCTGTGGACAGAGGAATCCCAAGGTCTTTGGAAGTGGCCTTGTATCCCTTTGAAGTTGGATGATAATGGCTTTTCTAATGGTCTCAGGCAGCTCCCTTGTCTTTGCCATTGTGAAAATGGAACAAGGAATGAATGTGGCCATTTTAAACATTAGAGCCTTCATTCACTGATTGATTCAAGTCATGCGAGTACTGACAATTGATCACAGGTGCATCTAAAGGTTACTGCAATGAGAACATGGTTCTTCTGTTGAAACCGATATGATGGACACCCTTATAAACAATTCAAATGTCCTGACAATGTCCCCAGTTTTTATACTTTATAGTATTGCATTTTAATTGTTCTTATTTTGATTGTGTGTGTCAAGTATGTGTGAATATATAGATCAAAGCCATTTCACTGGCCACTTTGTTTTGTTTTCCTTTAAGAAGTTATTGGGCATTAAGGAATTGAACTGCAACGGTGCTAATAATGTTGACCACAACTGTATGTGAAGCAAAAAAGCAACATAGAAACAGGATGGTTCATAAAGACCATATGGCCTTATCCAGTCTGTCCTTCCATATCAACTACTAAAATCCCTTTTTTTCCCCCCTTTTAAAGATGTTTCGCGTTTGTCCCACACTTTCTTGAATCCAGATACTATCCTCATCTCTACTACCTCCACTGGAAGATTATTCCATGCATCAACCACTCTTTCCGTAAAGAAATATTTCTGCATATTACCCCGAGTCTGAGTCTATCCCCTTTCACCTTCATCCTATGCCCCCTCGTTACAAAGCTGTCTTAAAGATACTCCCCCTGTGCATTTCTGTCACAGAGGTATTTAAACATCTCTATCATATTGTCCCTCTCCAGCCTTTCCTCCAAAGTACATATAATGATATCTTTAAGTCTGTCCCCATGTACCTTATGATGAAGCGGTAGCCATCCTCTACACAGACTCCATTCTGTTTATATCCTTTAGAAGGTGTGGTCCCCACAGCTGCCCACAATATTTCAAATAGTGCCTCTGGATAAATCTTTGGTGAGACCTAATCATCTTTCTGTAGATGAATGGCCAGCAGGGTGATAGTGCACCTTCAGCCTATTTTCCAGGAGATCACACTCACCCAAGTTCTTAACCAACTTCTCCAAGTCATCGTCAAACAGAAGCTTCCCTTTATTTTATTTCTTATATACCGTGCTATTCTGCATCAGTGCGGTTTACATTGAACAAACTGAAATTACATTGAATAAGAAATTAGTTCTTACCTGCTAATTATCTTTCCTGGAGCTTTCTCCGGGCCAGTCCAGGGACAGGTAGGGTTGTCAATCTTCTATAGCTACTGAGGACTGATCTGACGTTTTGAGAGGTGAAGCCACTCCCCCAGAGGGTTACCCAGCAGTCTACACGTGACAAAGCACTACAAAAAAGAAGAACTGAAAGAAATAGATAACCCTTGAAAAATACTGATAACTTTCTATAGTCCTTGAACAAAGTAGAAGCCATGAAAGAAGGCGTCCAAAATGGAACCAGCAATAACGTCTACAAATTTTTTTTTTTTTTTTTTTTTTTTTTAATAATTACATAAATTACAGGAGAATAGAATCTCCCACTCTTTCCCCGCGAAATCGGAAAGCCCCAAGGAATACCTCTGACCGAAAAATATCTCTTAAGCCAATAGAGATGGGGCCCTGGACTGGCCCGGAGAAAGCTCCAGGAAAGATAATTAGCAGGTAAGAACTAAATTTCTTATTCCTATTCGCTTCTCCGGGCCAGTCCAGGGACAGGTAGGGCAGTACCAAAGCAGTACCTAATGATGGGAGGGACCCGCAAGACCTGCGACAATAGCCGCAGACCCCACTTTCGCATCGTCACGGGCTTGAAGATCTAAGCGGTAATGCTTAGTAAAAGAATGCAAGGACGACCACGTAGCCGCTCGGCAGATATCAACAGGCGGAACCAATGCAAACTCCGCCCAGGAAGTGGCGAGAGCCCGAGTCGAGTGAGCCCGTAAGCCCAGCGGCGGAGAAATTCCTTTAGCCTTGTACGCCGCAACAATAGCACTGCGAACCCACCGCGCTATGGTGGATTTGGAGGCCGGTTGACCCTTCCGAGACCCGGCGTACTGCACAAATAGCCGATCCGTCTTCCGAAAAGTCTCTGAAACCCGAAGATACGTCCGCAAAACTCGCGCAAGATCTAATCGCTTGAGCGCCCGATCCATGGGCGAACCGGACGACTCCGTAAAGACGGGCAAAACCACCGTTTGATTAACATGGAAAACGGAGACAATCTTAGGCAAATAGGACGGCACTGTCCGGAGAAGCACCCGTTCTGGCAAAAACTGAAGATAAGGTTCCCTGCACGACAAGGCCTGTAGATCGGAAATCCGGCGAGCGGAACACAAAGCGACCAGAAAAGCCGTTTTCCAAGAACACTCGCGGATCTCACGAAAACTTTGAGATGCCAGAGAAGAATGCGAAAAGGCCTCCAACACCACATTCAAATCCCAAGGTGGAACTAAGGGACGCAGTGGCGGACGGAGAAGCCGCGTTGCCCGAAGAAACCGTTGGACATCCGGAAGCGCCGAAAGACGCCGACGGCAAACGTACCCCCGAAAACAGGCAAGAGCCGCCACCTGCACCTTAAGGGTACTGAGAGCCAGACCCTTGTCGAAGCCATCTTGCAGAAAAAGTAGAAGCTGAGGCAAGGTAGACGACATTGGAAAAATATGACGTTGAGCGCACCACATCTCAAACAGACGCCACACCCGAACATAGGCCAGAGAAGTTGCTTGCCTTTTTGAGTGCAGCAACGTGGCAATAACTGAATCAGCATAACCTCGCCGCCTCAACCGAGACCTCTCAAGAGCCAAGCTGTAAGCAAGAAGCGATCCACTTTTGGCATGAGAATCGGCCCTTGATGCAACAAATTGATCCGAGCCGGAAGGGCCCAAGGCGGAGCTATGAGTAGCCGAACGAGATCGGCATACCAGGGACGACGAGGCCAATCCGGCGCTATGAGAATCACCCGCCCCGGGTGACGTGCAATCCGCTGAATGACTCGACTCAACATTGGCCAGGGAGGAAAAACATACAAGAGGGAGTCTGGCGGCCATGGTTGCACGAGAGCATCGAGACCTTCCGACATGCGCTCTCGGCGTCTGCTGAAAAATCTGCCCACTTTGGCATTCGCAAACGTCGCCATCAAGTCCATCACTGGAGAACCCCACCGGAGCGTCAGATCGCGATAAACGGCCGCGTTCAGTTCCCATTCCCCGGGATCTAGCACATTTCGGCTGAGATAATCGGCCTGGACATTGTCCTTGCCAGCCATATGCGCCGCCGAGATAGTCGCGAGATGGGACTCTGCCCACTCCATCAGCTCCAGACATTCGGTCAGAAGGGCGGGAGACTTGGTACCCCCTTGCCGATTGATGTAAGCGACAGTCACCGCATTGTCCGAGAAAATTTTTACCGCCTTGCCCCTGAGCCATGGTTCGAAGCGAAGCAAGGCTAGGCGAGCCGCCCGTAGCTCGAGACGGTTGATCGACCATGAACTCTCCTCTGGAGACCATGCCCCCTGAGCGACCTGATCTAGACAGTGTGCTCCCCAGCCGGACAGACTGGCATCGGTGGTAACCAGGATCCAGGAGGGTTCCTCCAATGGAACCCCTGCCGTAAGATGTTCGGGAAGCAACCACCACTGAAGACTGCGCCGGACGGGATCTGGACAGGGAAGGCGCAGCCCCAGCGGGTGAAGCTGCGGCGACCACCGAGAAAGGAGCGCCTGCTGCAATGGGCGCATGTGTGCTCTGGCCCAGGGCACCAGATCTAGAGCAGCTGCCATGGAACCCAAGACCTGTAAATAGGTCCACGCTGACGGATCTTGAAGAGACAGGAAGGTCTGAATTTGTCGCAAAAGCTTTTGCACCCGCACACTGGGCAACGAAACGTGCCCCCGCTCCGTGTCGAAGCAGGCTCCGAGATAAGTCAACTGCTGTTGCGGGATCAATTGGCTCTTGGCGTGATTGATCACCCACCCGAGCTGCTCGAGAAGCTGGACTACTCGCGCCGTCGCCATCAGAGACGCTTCCCGAGAATCCGCTCGGATCAACCAATCGTCGAGATATGGATGTACTCGAATACCTTCCTTCCGAAGCGCCGCTGCTACGACCACCATCAGCTTTGTGAAGACCCGCGGAGCCGTCGCTAGCCCGAACGGCAAGGCGCGAAATTGGAAATGTCCCATGGGAAGCGCGAAACGTAAATAGCGCTGATGAGACCGTCTGATGGGAATATGAAGATACGCCTCTGTGAGATCTATGGAAGAAAGAAATTCTCCCGGTTGCACCGCCCGAAGCACTGTACACAGGGTTTCCATGCGAAAGTGTGGCACCCGCAAAGTACGGTTTACACCTTTGAGATCTAGTACGGGACGAAAAGAATCTTCGTTCTTTGGAACCACAAAATAGATCGAGTATCGACCGCAGCCGCACTGGTCCAACGGCACTGGAACAATCGCCTGCAGCTGTAACAGACGCCCGAGCGTGTCGGAAATGGCATGCATCTTCTTTCCGAGCGCACAAGGAGAGAGTATGAATGCGGGTTGCAACGGGCAAGCGAAGTCCAAAGCATAACCTCTCTGAATGACTTCGAGGACCCACTTGTCCGAAGTAATTGCGGTCCAAGCCGCCAGAAACCCCTGTAAGCGGCCGCCTACAGGAACTAACGGCTGGACCTGCTGACCTTCATTGCGATTTCTTAACGGACGGTTGGGAGGCCGCCCCGTAAGATCGGCCGAAACCTCTGGCTCCGCGAAAGGACGAACCACGAAAACTTGAGCGCCCCCGTGAATAAGGCGCAAAGCGGGCACCACGAAATCTGCGGGATTCCCGGGAAGAGCCTCGCCCCGCTCCCACAGCCCGGAGCGGCTTAGGCCGATCCTCCGGCAAACGCCCGCCCTTGGAGTCTCCCAAATCCTTCACAATCTTCTCTAAGGCCTCGCCAAAAAGTAACCCACCCCTAAAAGGCAATTTACTAAGGCGAACCTTCGAGGAGACATCCGCAGACCAGTTACGTAACCACAGGAAACGCCTAGCCGCCACCATAGAGGCCATGGTCTTGGCCGAAATGCGAACCAAATCATAAAATGCATCCGCCGCATAAGCTGCCGCCGATTCCAACTTCGCGGAATCCGGAACCTCCGAAGCGGGATCTCCCGCTGCGTCCCCCTGCAGCCAGCGAATAGAGGCCCTAGAAACATAGGCCCCACAAACCGCTGCCTGTAAAGCCAATGCACTAGCCTCAAAGGCTTGCTTGAGAAGCACCTCCAATTTCCTATCCTGCAGATCTTTAAGCGCTGCTGCGCCCTCCACAGGGATGGTAGTCTTTTTAGTGACTGCCGACACTAAAGCATCCACTTTAGGCATACGGAATAAGTCCCGGTCTGCTTGCGGAAGGGGGTACAAACGCGACAGAGCGCGCCCCCCTCTTAAAGTAGCTTCAGGACATTCCCATTCGGAGTCAATCATCTGCCGAATGACGCGATGCAAGGGAAAACAGCGCTGCTGAGACTTAAAACCTTGCAATAAAGGATCCTCTAACGGTTCCTGAGAGGAGGAAGGAGGAATTAGATGCAGTGCCGCTAAAGATTGTGCAATAAGCGCAGCGAGCTCCTCCTTACGGAAAACCCTAAATAGATTTGGATCTTCCCCCGGAGCTATTTCGCCCTCCTCCAACTCCTCAGGATCCTGATCTAAAGAGAGATCTACACCCTCATCTGAGACAGATTGACCTGTCAGCAGAGATTCCTGTGTTATAAAAGAGCCCAAAGGATCTGCCAGACCCTCTTTAGGCTTAGAGGGGCCTTCCCCAGGATCCTCTGCACCCTGTGTCTTATTGGGAACCATCGCAGGAGGGGAACCCCTAGTCTCATGGTCTGGCTGAGCCGACCTAAGCAGGAATGCTTTATGCAAAGCCAGAATGAACTCCGGCGAAAAAAACGAAGAAACATCCTCTGGAGCCCTTACAAAGACATCTGCAGGCAGAGAAACTGGCAGAGGCTCTTTAGAGGACTTTGTCTTTCTTTTGTGCGGTCGGGACTGCTCTGACTGCGAGCTGACAGGCACCGGCAAAATGGCCGATTTTCCCGCCTTCTCCGCTGGCAACGAAGAGCTCTCTAAAACCTGCTCCATCTTGTCAGCCATTGAAACACACGTGGAGAGCACTGAAAAAAAAGAAAGACTCCCGACGAGAAGGAAGGACAGCTCAAAGAAACCCCGCCCGAGGCACCGGAAGACAGAGCCGACAGAAGCGCCGAAATGAAGGAACAACTCACCGCACTGAGGTAAATGAGACAGGAAGCCGGCAGACCCGCAGCCAGCAGGAAAGGGCAGACTCACTGAATATTCTTCGGCAGAGGCACTAACTGGGGCTCCCAGAAATCTTTCCTCTGCCGACGGAGACGGAGCCGGTGAAGTGAGACAGGCTCTGCCTCTCACCGGTATGAAACTCACTCGACGTCTCCCGCGCTGTTAAAGGCACAGCGCTACCAATTTACACCCAAGGACTTTAGAAATATATCAGCCCTGCTAGAGCCAATATAAAGTAAGAAAACAATAAAAGAACAAACAGCAATTAGCAAACTGAGGGAGAAGCCGAGAATCGATCCTCTGTAGCTGCTGAGGACTGATAGACTGCTGGGTAACCCTCTGGGGGAGTGGCTTCACCTCTCAAAACGTCAGATCAGTCCTCAGTAGCTATAGAAGATTGACAACCCTACCTGTCCCTGGACTGGCCCGGAGAAGCGAATAGGAACAGGGCATTATAACTTGGAAATAACTATTTTACAGGGAACATGGGCTATGGAGGGTTAAGTGGCTTGCCCAAGACCACAAGGAGCACCAGTGGGACTAGAAACCCCAGTCCTTCCGGCCCAAGGTTGCTGTCCTCTAGTGGGATTTGAACCACCGACCTTCCGGCCTGAAGTACCTTGCCCCAACCACTAGGCCACTCCACTCCAAAGTCTAACTTGGTCAGCCAGGCCTTGGAAGACAAATCCAATCACCACTCTCAAGAGGGCAATATCCCTAGCTGCCAAGCATGCAAGATCATATATAGCATCTAAAAGAAAGGGTGTGGCAGACTCCAAGAGGGGAGCAATATCCTCTGGGGTGAGGGATTGAATCCACTGGAGAAGGACTCAAGTCATCAGGCCGGCACAGACAGCCAACTGGAGGAGAGCAGCAACATCAGCTGCAAATTGATTCTTTAGGAGAGAATCTCTCTTACAGACCAGGCTGTCTTTCAAGGCTGTCCAGCCTTCCACCAGAATAATAGTCAATTTCATGACTGCCATAACCTATGCTTCCTCTTTTGGCATGCTGAATCATATGGTGCAATACTCTTCTGGTAGAGTGTACAGTCTTTCACACACCCTCAGCCCCTTTACCTGGGAGTCAGACAAGACAATTTGAATGGATCATGCTCTTTAAAACCTCCAAAAAAGGGAAGACTATCATAGATTTCCAAACCCCTTGTAGGAGGGGGTGGATCTGTGACCTCTGCACTGCCAGTGGAGGGTCAGTCAAACACAGAGGATGACACTTTAGCAATCAGTTGGCAGCTCGTCCTTCCTGAACAGTCAGTTAATACCAGCTTCATCATGATCCTCTGAAGGGGAAAGCATTCTGTCTCCATCATCATCATCATCATCACCATCACCACACAAGGTGTTGGGACTGGACGCCAAGTCTAGACTAAACCAGAGTTGATCTGTATGTCCAGATTCCAACCTTTAGAAGGCAGCACCCAAGCCACCTACCCTCTTCCGAGCGAGCAGAAAGAGGACATCCAGACCAAGCTTGCTACAGAAATGAGAACTCCTCTGGGGATGACAATCCGGGAAAACTGGGAGCTCCCTGACAGGAGCATGGCCTCCAACCATGGGAGAAGCTGCAGTCACTGGATCTTTACTAGAAGGGGGAACAGCCAGAAGAGTGAAAAGGTGAAATTTTCCTTACCGTTAATTTCCTTTCCTGGAACCCTGCTAGACCAGTCCAGACAAACGGGTTGTGCCCCCTTCCAGCAGATGTTGGAGACACAGAAAGACTTCCAGAACTCTGATTGGTTGAGGTCTGGCAGATAGTGGTATACCCCTAGGGGTCCCCCTCAGTATCGATTGTATAGCCAAAGAAGGTAACATAATGAAACAAAAACAAAACAAAACAAAACATCCACGGTCAAATGGGCCCCAAAAAGAGCGTCAACTATATACCTAAAAAGAGTTTAGTAAACTTTCCAACACTTGGACATCTCTGCATAAAAATCTCTTTCTGTGGAACGTCCAGAGGATGGTCGGCTTATGGTCACAGAAAACTGCAATTGACAACCGGGCGGGAACTGGACTGGTCTAGCAGGATTCCAGGAAAGGAGATTAATGGTAAGGAAAATTTCACCTTCCATTTCATCCTGCTAGACCAGTCTAGACAGACAGGAAGTACCCAAGCTAACGATCTGCCGGGTGGGGAGACAGAGCTGCAGAAAGCACCCCAGCTCCGAACTGACTGTCCTCACGTGCCTGGACATCCAAACGGTAATGCCGCACAAAGGTGGACGCCGCCACCCAGGTGGCAGCGACCTGCGAGCATTCTGCACATGACGCTGCTTGTGCCCGGGTGGAGTACGCTCGAATACCCTTAGGCACCGGTCTAGACTGAACAATATAAGTTGACTCGATGGTCTGACGGAGCCATCTGGCAATCATTGACTTCGAGGCCGCGAGGCCCTTCCGACGGCTGCAAACAGGACAAAGATGACCCGAAGCTCGAAACAAATTGGTAACTTTCAGATACCGACAGAGAACCCTCTTGAGATCTAAAGCCCTGAGATCCTTATGCCGCCCTGCACATTGTGCCTTAGAAAACGTGGGAAGAAATGGCGGCTGATTGAGGTGAAGACGTAAGAACCTTCAGCAGAAAGGAAGGAACCGCTCTGATGGATATGCCCTCCGGCGAAAAAGACAGATAAGGATCCCGACAGGATAGAGCCTGCAATTCTGAGATCCTACGAGCCAAAGTTAATTGCCACCAAAAACACGGTCTTGACCGTCAAGTCTCGAAGAGAAGCCTTTTTTTTTTTTTTTTTTTTTTTTGAGCATTTATAGTGAAAAAACACCAAATTATACAAAGAAAATAATACAATACATATCGCATATAAAATACAAGCAAGATAATACAATATAAAGTCCACATTAAATGGTGCTAAGCAGATTTAACAAAAAGGAAATAAATCTAGACCAAAACCAGGCCCGAAGGCCTACACAATAAGAGAACCTACCATTATTTACCAGATTTAATTCCAGAGCCTACACTTGACCGGTCAATCACAAATTTCTCAAGATGAGTAACATCCGTAAATGCATAAGAGGCTCCCTCAAATCCAATCAAACACTTACATGGAAAGCGTAAAAAGAATGTGGCCCCTAGAGCTAGAACCTTGGGTTTGAGAGCCAGAAATTGCCTCCTACGAAGCTGAGTCTCGCGTGATACGTCGGGGAAGATATTAATAAGCTGTCCACAAAAAGGGACAGATTTTTTCTTAAAAAAAGCTCGAAGTATCCGCAGCTTAACCTCGATGGAGGCAAATGTAACTAATAATGTAGAACGAATAGAAATATTATCAGTGGAATCTTCTAAAAACGCAGTCAAATTCGAGATAACTGGTACAATTTCATCCATCGCCCCTTCCTGATGCACAAGGGCTTTTAGGACCAAGGACAGATCCCAAGGAGGGACAACGGCCAGTAAAGGAGGACATAAGACCTTGACCCCCTTGAGAAGACGAGACACGTCCGCATGCGATGCCAACGAACACCCACGCACCGGTGCTCGGAAACAGGTTAAGGCGGATACCTGAACCCGCAGAGTCCCAAGGGCTAACCCCTTATCTAAACCCTCCTGCAGAAAGGCTAGGACATCTGGAATCACAGTACGCCAGGGGGAAAGCCCTCGATGCGAACACCATGACTCGAAAACGCGCCACACGCGAGTATACGCCAGGGACGTTGCGGCCCTACGAGCCTGGAGGAGTGTAGAAACCACCGCCGCAGAGTAACCCTTGCGAACTAACTTGCGGCATTCAAGAGCCAAGCCGTGAGTAGGGATCGGCGTTTTCCATGAATACCGGACCCTGACGGAGCAGGGAAGAAGACGCTGTCAACGGTAGAGGAGCTTCGTGAGACAAAACGTATCAGATCTGCATACCACGGCCTGCGAGCCCAGTTGGGTGCTACCAGAACTACCGGCCCTTTGTGATCCATGATGCGCTGAAGAACTTTGTCGATCATGGCCCACGGAGGGAAGACAAAGAAGGACGTGGTGCAGCCAAGGCTGTGCCAACACATCTATCCCGCTGGACTTGTGTTCCCTCCAGCGACTGAAAAAGGTTGGAACCTTGGCATTCGTTGCTGAGGCTAAGAGGTCCAGTGCAGGCATCCCCCACCGGCGCACTATGTCTTGAAATGCCTCTGGCACAAGCTCCCATTCCCCGGGATCGAGAGTGTGCCGACTGAGGAAGTTGGCTGTGACATTGCTGACACCCATGATGTGCTACGCTGAGATGGCCCGTAAGTGCTTTTCCGCCCATGGAAACAGAATATTAATTTCTCTGGTCACACCAGGACACTTTGTGCCTCCTTGGCAATTGAGATAGGACACGGTGGTCGCGTTGTCGGAGAGGACCCAAACAGCCCGGCCCTCGAGAATGTGTAGAAACCACTGTAAGGCAAGGCGGACTGCTCGAGCTTCTAGTTGATTGATCGACCAACTTGTCTCGTGAGGCGCCCAAGTACCTTGCGCAGTGTGCGACAGGCAGTGGGCCCCCCAACCGGAATGACTGGCATCTGTCGTCGACAGAATCCAGCGCGGGCTCTCTAGAGGAATCCCTTACAAGAGATTGTCCGCAGAGAACCACCAACGGAGGTTGGTCCGGACTTCTGGCCAAAGCGGGAGACGGAGTTGGTAATCCTCTGATACCGGAGACCACCTCGAGAGAAGCGCCCTCTGCAGACAACGCATATGCGCCCTTGCCTAGGGCACCAGATCGATGGTGGCCGCCATCGTACCCAGAACCTGTAGATAATCCCAAACTCAAGGAGCGGATTGAAGTAAGAACAAAGTTGAGCCGTCAGCTTGAGTAACCGTTCCCTTGTCAGGGACATGCGGCCCTGATCGGTGTCGAACCTCGCCCTGAGAAAATCGATTTGCTGAGACGGGCGAAGATGACTTTTGGCGCGATTGACGACTCAACCTAAAAACTTTCCAGAAAGGACACCACTTTCCCCACCGTGTGGTAGGCCTCCGGAAGGGAATCCGCTCGAATAAGCCAATCGTCTAGGTAGGGATGTACGCGGATGCCTTGTTCGCGGAGAGCTGCGGCCACCACCACCATTACCTTCAAAAAAGGTACGTGGAGCGGAAGCTAGGCCGAAAGGCATTGCTTGAAACTGAAAATGCCGTCCGAGAACCGCAAAGCGAAGGAAGCATTGATGCTCTGCCCGAATGGGAATGTGAAAATAAGCCTCCGCAAGATCTAGCGATGCTAGGAATTCTCCTTTACAAACAGCTTGAATGACCGACCGGAGCATCTCCATTCTGAAGTGAGGTACCTGAAGACTCCGGTTGACCCCCTTGAGATCCAGAATCTGGTGAAAGGAACCATCTTTCTTGGGCACCACAAAATAGATGGAATAGTGGCCTAGCCCCCTTTCGAGAGATGAAACGGGACGAATGGCATTGAGCAGAATGAGATGTTGCAAGGTGGTCTGAATGGCAAGTCTCTTTGCGGGCGGTCCTGCCGGGGAGAGAATGAAAGCGTCGGGAATAGGACGCCAGTAGTCGAGGGACAGACCACGGGACACAATAGTGAGAACCCACTGATCGGAGGTTATAGCTGCCCACTGATGAGAAAAAAGGGTCAGGCGACCCCCCACTGGGGGAAGAATCTCGAGTGGGCTGCCCGTCCCGTCAGCGGGCAGACCGGGTGTTCGCTGAAAACTTTCCAGTCCCTGAATAGGAATCTCCGCCCTTCCGCGCCCCTTGAAAGGACTGCCCCCTTTGTCCAGTCCGGCTAGAGGGAAGAGAAGATGAAGCAGGCTTTTAAGAGTGGAACCTATGTGTGTCGCGAGGCCTAGAGAAACGCAGTGAACTCTTGAGAATAGGATCGAAAGGCACGCCGTGAAGATGACTTCGGGCGATCCTCCGATAGCCGCTGCGGCTTAATCTCACCAAAACCCTTTACCAAACTTGTCGAGGTCCTCTCCAAATAGAAACCGCCCCTTAAAAGGAAGTTTTGAGAGTCGTGTCTTGGAAGCGACATCCGCCGCCCACTGACACAGCCATAGCCACCTCCGTGCCACTGTTATCGACGCCACCGACCAAGCTGAGACACGTACCAAATCATAAAAGGAATCTGCTAAAAAGGCTGTGGCGGATTCCAAACGCCCCATGGCCAGATCATCTGGCAGACGCTGAATCCAGCGTAATAACGCTAGGACCACCAGACCGCCACAAACAGTTGCTTGTAAAGCACAGTTACTTACCTGTAACATGTGATCTCTGGGAACAGCAGGAATAAGTCTTCACATATGGGTACGTCGGTACCGACGGAGCCTGCGCGGGAACGCTCCCCAGCGTCCAATCAGAAAGCTTTTGGGAGCATCCCTCAGCGCCTGCGTGCTGCCTTCCTGCCTTTCCAACTGTCTCTCCTCAGTTGAGTTTCATAGCTGAGACAAAGAGAAAGAGGAAAGGAAAGATAGAAAAATAGAACTCCTAGGGGAGGTGGGTGGGTTGTGAAGACTTATTCCTGCTGTTCCCAGAGATCACCTGTTACAGGTAAGTAACTGTGCTATCTCCAGGAACAAGCAGGAATGAGTCTTCACATATGGGGACTCCCAAACTAAGATGCCTGGAGCCCTAACATATTGGAGATTGAAACATGCTACACCTCATATGGCCAGGCATTCTGAGGATGGAGGGTAGGAGTTGGAGAGAGGAGCTGCAGAAAACAGCTAATCTAGAAAGGACTACTAACAAGGAGTCCTTGTATGTATGATTATTATCATGAAATATATTGAAATGAACAATTACAATAGGATGCTCACCTACTGGATTGCAGGAAGTAGAGAGGCTGATGGAGTCTACTGGGGATCCAGTAGAATAATGTTCAAGGTGACCTCACAGGAGTGAAGATGGAGGTCAACATCCAGAAGGAGAGAGGTGACCCCCAGGATTCAAATGGGGTAGCACAAAAATTGCAGGTCTTCAGTGGGAAGCTTTATGGAAAGCTGAAAACTCATTTGGGTACAGAAGTAGGAGCAAAAGAGGAAGACTGACCTATCTGGACAAACAGACCTAGTCCTCGAGGGAGGAAAGGGTATGAGAAGAACCCTATACTCCCAAGAAGGACAGACGTTTGAGGAATTGAATCTGAAATCCACTGAAGATCCACCATGTCTTTTGTAACTGGTGAGAGGTAGGAAGACATTGGGGCATGGAGCTTCAGGGATACGTAAACCTAGGATACGGTAGGGCTGTCAGTACCACAACAGTGGTTGTGTGCATAATATCCGAAACATACTGTGGAAGAGTATGAAGCTGTGCAAGGCTACCGTCAAGAAAATACAGAAAGGTGAAACCTTTATCAGCATAGGCAGTAAAAGGGATAAGTATGGGGAAATACATATCTAGCTATAACAAGTATCTCGACAGACACACGTATATGTGTATATATATATATGTATTATAGATATAGATAGAGAGATAGATAGATAGATAGAGAGATAGATAGATATATACACACACATACCCGTGTATATATCTATAAGGAGATCTGAAGGGCATAGCAAATGCACACTGAGCTGACAGACCGATACATCTACAGAGATGTATATAGGTAGATAGATAGATAGATAGATAGATAGAGACATCTATATACCCGAAGGTATAGGCCTAAAGATAGATGCCTGTAGCTTAGCAGACAGAGCTATGCATATCAGGACATGCACATGGGAAAGGAATGCTATCCAGTGAATAACCAGAAGGGTTACGTGAAAAAAACAGAGGATAATATCAGTCTGTAAGGAGGAAGTTTGGAGTCCTGTGGAACTCCAGCATGGTAAATGGACAGAAACGCATAGAATGAGATACCAGGTTGATCTACATGTCAGACGTTTTCCAGATTAATATGTGCCATCCATGAAGGATTCAGGAAACCATGAGGACAAGCTGTAGGAATAACTCTTAGACCTTCATGTGGAGAAAGCTTGAGTCCCTTCCTCTTTTTTTTTTTTTTTTTTAAAAAGAAGATAGTAGGGTGTGAAGAGCCTTCACAGTCATAGGGGATGACTGAGGAAGCCTTTTTCAACAATGATGAATAGCCATAAGAGAAAACTCTATGCTCTCTAGCAAAAGCCCATAGTGGAAAGCTACTAAGTAGGTTTGCAGAGAGCATTATGCAGGAGTACTGGGATATAGACATGGCTGATGGAGGAATCTCACAGCCTCTTCCACCATGCTGCCAAACCCAGATATTGGAGATGGCAAGGGTAGAAAATATTATAAGAAGCCTGTAGTGATAAGGATTATCCAAGAAAGATGTGGAACACTGTCTTGGAATCATTACTAAGGCTAGATAGAAGTGGTGGAAGACAGACTGGGACTTGCGGAACAGTACCAGTAGTCAATTACTGGGATTCCTGCATGGGAAGCTACTGAATAGGACAACAGAGGGATTCTTTCTGTGTCCAACAGTGAGAAGGGAGTTTACTCAGGAGAAAAAAAAACTCTACAGGGAAAGAAGACAAGAAAAGTCTATCAATGGTATGGTACCACTCTTACAGAGGAAAAACCTGGAGAGAGGGTAGAGATAGAAGCTGAAGAAGGACTTACCATATGGGAAGTCCCTGAAAGGAAAAAATTCATGTTGGTACAGAGAAACTCTCATGTGATAGTTGGTCTACCTCTCTTCTTGTCAGGAAGAGGTGGAAAACCCTGTAACTTAGACATGAATATCCTGACAGCTCAGCAAACTGAGAGCAAAACGATTACCTGATAATAGGAATCCCAGAGTAGAGGGGTTTTTTTTTTTTTTGATGGAAAACAGTGAAAATCTTCTGCTGAAAAGAAGTTAACTGCAAATAAGATATTAAATTAGAAACCTATGGTAACTAGGTTTAGTCAGCCTGGCTAGAGTTAGGATTCTTCAGACCAGGGCGAGACTTCCCCTGCTTGGGAACATCTGAATGATGGGCAGAAGAAGAGGAAAACCTCTTTCTTTTAGGGAAAGGCAGTTTGGTAGGGCATTTTCTACCTGCTGAGGAAGTTAAGGGCTTAGGATGGCCCTCAGAAATAGGAAAGTCAGGGAAACAATGAGCAACCTGACTTAAAGACTCCTTATTGAAGAGACTTTCTCCCGTACAAGGAGTATTACTCAGTCTTTGTTGTGCCCATCTATTCAAGTCTGAAGCTTGGAGTCAGGCTTTACGGCATGCTCCTATGGCTATAGCAGAGGTTCTGCTAACAGCCTCAAAAGAGTCTAGGGAAGCACGAGAAAGAAACCAAGATATATTGTGACTATGACTAAGAAGCAAGGAATAGTCTGCAGTCTTGGGCTCTGATAGAAAAGGAGTCAAAAGAGATAATTGCTTTGTGATCTCCTGAAGGGATAGACTCATAGAAAATATATGAGCGCATCCTTGATGCCAGCATAGATGCCTGGAAGGTTTGGCGTCCAAAGGCATCCAGCGTTCTAGATGCATGACCTGGCGGGAAATAAGAATGTTTCTTCTTGCTTTTGACCTTCAATGCTGATTCCACTACTATGGAATGATGGGGAAGTTGAGGCTTTTGAAAACCTGGAGAGGGGGGCACCTGATACAGAAGATCAGTTGCTGTAGGAGGTGGGGAAACCCTTAAAGGTTTTTCCCATACTTTCAGAAGAAGATCCTGCAAAGAGTGATGTAAAGGAAGCATTACAGTGCCCTTTTCCTCTGAAGAGCGAGAATAGTCATAGCCAGGGATAGAAATATTAAGGAAGGTTGCCATGTCAAGGAGAAATTTCAGAAAAGAAGGATCTCCGATGGGAACCGTCCCTGGACAGGCTAAATTTGAAGAAGTAGCCTGGGCACCGGTAGATGTACTTGTCCGGTACAGAACAGGATCTGTGATGGAGCAGTTATGACTTGAGACAGAACTGTATCGTCCATGCCAGGTATCGACTCCAAACTAGGCATAGAGAGGAGCGATCCAGGGGAAAAAAAGCATGGAAGGAGATGGTGCTGATGTTACTGTAGGCACCAGCGTCGATAGCGATACCGGTAACTGAGCCGGAATCGAAGGCGAAATCGACATCGAAGCAGTCATCGGAGGTTGCTCAAAATGGCACCGAGGCAACCAACAGCCCTTGAGAACTATTCTCGGTACTGTGTCGCAGGTATCGGCAAGGGTCAGTTCCGAGACGCAGCGGTACTCAGTCTTCTAGACTAGATATCGATTCGAGACTCGGCATCAAAGGAAGCGAGTCTACCGATGCATGTTCCGAGGGTACCGACATCGGTGATCGTATTGGCAATGTTGCCGATACGGGAAAGTCAATCGGGGAGGTCTCGAGCGGTCCCGAGGGTACCTGATGACAATTCCTGGTCGGTGCCGATGCCGGGGTATCGGTACCGCTCAAAGCGGAAACCACCAGCGCACATGGCTCAAACTGGAAAGTCAATCTGGGTCGTATCGTTTGGTCCCGAAGGTACCGAGTACGCCCGATGACGATTCCTGGTGAAGAGTGGATCACAACACCGGTGCCGATGCATCGGTACCGCACGAAGCGGATGCCACCACCGAGCATGGCTCAGGTATGTTCTGTGAGGGGTGAGCCCCAGGAACAACCTGATACCCCTGAAGTACTTTGGAGCCCGAAGACTCCCGCTGGGGTTTTGAAGCCAAAAGGGACTTGAAGACAAGGCCGGAGCCGTCATCATGCTTAGCATGAGACTTATCATCCAAGTATTGGCTAGTCTTAACAGACTGTTTGTGGGTTACCTGATCCTGTAGAGAAGAAATGGTCGATGCCCTTACACTGGAAGGGAAAACGGTATCGAGGGAAACTCGAAATAAAGAATCTCTTCTCACAAAATTGGAGCCTGTTGGTGGAAAAGGGTCAGGACCCAAACAGGTTAGACATCACTTATTGGTGTCTACGAAGAAAACTATATTGCCACAGTTAAGGCACTTCTTAGGAGAAGAAGGTTCCATAATGGAGAGGCCTTACAGGCCCAAAAATCTAAAGCAGAAACTGAGGGAAAAATTCCCCGAGTTTAGAGTAAAAGAAAGAAAAAAAGTCACCGGCGGTACCGGTGGAGTCGGGGAAACAGCCGCGACCACAAGAAAAATTAAAAGTAAAAAGTTTAAGAAAAAATTCTCTGCGGTGACAGGAAGACGTCCTGTCGGCTCCGCGGAAAAACGAAAACTGAGGAGAGACAGTTGGAAAGGCAGGAAGGCAGCACGCAGGCGCTGAGGGATGCTCCCAAAAGCTTTCTGATTGGACGCTGGGGAGCGTTCCTGCGCAGGCTCCGTCGGTACCGACGTACCCATATGTGAAGACTCATTCCTGCTTGTTCCTGGAGATCGTCATAATAAAGGATGAAAATGCTGTCTTTAACAGATTTTCTACCTTGCAGTCCTGCTGATCCTGGAGTGCTGCTCCCCCTTCCACAGGAATGGGCATATGTTTAGTCACACCTGATACTAAGGCATCCACCTTAGGATAGGACAGCCAACGGTCAATGTCTGACGGAGCCCAGAGATATAGCTGACCGAGACGACATACTGCCCGAAGAGGAGAATCGGGCATGTCCCACACCCGAGAGACCATCTGTTGCAACTCCGCAGGAAAGGGAAAGGACTTCAAAGGTTTGCGGATACCCTGTAAAAATGGATCTGCTTGAGACTGCAGGAGAGGAGCGCCGGAGGAAGGCGGGTCAGATAGCCGTAGAGCCTCAACAACCTGCTCTATCAAGGGTACCAATTCCTCCTTTCTGAAAAGACGGATCTCCTGCGATTGATCTGCCGTAACAGAAGAAACAGAAGGAGAATATTCCCCATCTTCCTGGTCTGAATCAGAGAAGCTGTCTTCCGCAGAAGACCTATCAACATCAGGAACCACAGAGCCCTCAGACAACCTACTGGTAAGCTTCTTGGCCGGACGCCCTGCCTTGCGGTCTGAGCCCTTATGGGTCCGCTTGCACTGAGAAAGGACAGCCGCCTCTTTTTCTGAGGCCAATAGCCCCTTCGGATCCCCAGCTGAGAAGTCTGCTTGCCACAACGTCCAGGCTTGGTGCAAAAGAGCCAAAAATTGAGCCTCTGAGGGATCTGACTGACTCGGGACGCAAGGTCGTGGACTGAGTTAACAGGGGTGCAGATAGAGAAGGCAAACCCTCCGGGACATCCGAGACCAAGGCCTGAGGAGCTGGAGAAATATCCAAGGAGGTGCTTGCTAAAGAAGGACCACGAGACGACTCCCCAGGATGAGAAAAAGACAGGCAGCACACATTTTGTCTGCCAAGTCTTTCATCTTCTTGCTACAGCCCAGACAGCGTTGCCCTGATGAAAGCATGAACACGTGGAGCCGTACCCTTTTTTTTTTTTTTTAAATATACTCTAAAATAGGGAATGGAGGCCGAGTAGATCCTACCGGTGGCAGGCAGAAACCCAGGGAGGCAATACAGGAGAAGGAGAATACTGCTATATGGCAAATGGCCGCCACGTTCACGAAAATGGCTGCTGGCAAGAAAAGCGCGCGAAAATGAAGTACAACGAAAGACTTCAAAATTAACAGGGAAATAAGAATATCCAACCCCCAAGTAACTGCGCAAGCTGGGAAGACAGTCCGAAGAGCTTCGAGGTATAAAAAAAAAAAAAAAAAAAACCCCAAACACACACAACCAGCCGGCAGCTCTTATGCCGCTATTATAAACCCCCACACTGCTTGGACTCTGTAAACGGCGGTAAGAAGATAAGAAGCTGAGACTTAGTTTCCACAAACTGCACCCGCACAGAACATCCTTAAGACTCCCACAGAAAGGCAGAGACAGTCCAAACTGCCTGCTAACCCTCTTGGTTAGGGCTGATAGTCTGCGGGGACGGAGCTGCACTGATTTTAAATCAGGAGCTCACAGTAGCATAGCAGGAACGGCACTGACACTTCCTGGGCAAACTCAGAGCAACACCTCTTGTGAAGCCTGAGTACCTCCAGGGAAAACCAATCTCACAGAAAAAAAAGTGTCAACTAAAATAAAAGAAAGAAAGAAAAGTGAGGAGGAGACCACCAAACACACTCCATCTGCTGGAGACAGAGAAATAGTGGTATACCCCTAGGGGTCCCCCTCCAGTATCTGCCAGACCTCAACCAGAGTTCTGGAAGTCTCTGTCACCAACATCTGCTGGAAGGGGGGCACAACCCGTTTGTCTGGACTGGACTAGCAGGATGAAATGGAAAGCACAAATACTGGAATCCAAAGACGAAGCTCTCCACTTTCCACAGAGCAGACAGCACCTCTTGGAAGTTGGCAAATGAAACTCCAGCGGTGCAACACAAGTTCAAGGCATATCCAATTAGCGCAATACACCACACACACACAAGGCCACAAACAGATCCTACACAAGCTAGAGCTATTCAGGCAGAAGGACACATGCTAGAGCCACCTGGGCAAGACACCGCATGCTGCGGACACACACCAGGAGAGGTACAGCAAAGCATGGGAAGTGCAAGCAGCACGCACTGGCAATTGGCAAGGAAGAAAACACCGACACCCAAGAGGCCCAACCTGATTTACATCCTACCAACAGACAAGGTCCAAAGCTGACATAAATCAGTTCAGACAGGCAGACTGTCTCAGTACTCGCCCATGGGGAGCCCCAGGGCAAGTAAAATCCACACTGAGCTCAGTGTTATTCCCCTGTCACTGGGCCTGCAGTCATATACTTCTGACAAGCCCTCTTGGGGGGGGGGGGGGGTGAGGGCACCAAGATTGTGAAGAATCCTTCCCAAACTCCTTATCCAATTTTCTGGTTACTCAATTGGTCCTTAACAGGATAAGGAATTGGAGCTGAAACCAAATTCCTCTCCTCCTTGTGGCTTCCTAAAAAGGAGTACCTTTTTGATGGGGGTCTAGTGGAGCCCACACATCACACTCTAGTGCTAAAAACTGCAGCGTCATGCACTTGGGCTGCAAAACTCCAAGGGAGTGGTACAGTGTAGGGAGCGAAGTACTGCTAGCCACAAAAGAAGAGCGGAACCTAGGCAAAATTGTTTCTAATGATCTTAAAATTGGTTAAACAGGTAGAAAAGGAGACAGCAAAAGCCAGAGGGATGCTTGGGTGCATAGGAAGATAAACGGCTAGCAGAAAAAAAAAAAAAAGTAGGTAGGTGATAGTACCTCTGTTTAGGTCTCTAGTGCAACCACACCGTCAAAAGAATATGAACAGGATGGAGTCTGTGCAAAGGGTGGCTACTAAACTAGTGGTCTTCGTTATAAAGCAAGATCTTAATATGTATACGTTAGAGGAAAGGTGGGATAGAGGAGATATGATGGAGATACGATTGAGATGTTTAAATACCTCCATGGCATAAATGCACAAGAAAAGAACCTCTTTCCATTGAAAGCAAGTTCTGGTACAAGGGGATCTAGGATGAGGGTGAAAGGGGATAGACTCAGGAGTAATATGCAAAAATATTTCTTTATGGAAAGAGTGATAGATGTGTTGGAATAGTCTCCCAGTGGAGGAAGTAGAGATAAGGATAGTATCTGAATTCAAAAAAGCATGGGACCAACATAGAAGATCTCTAAAGGAAAAAAGGAGACTATTGTACTTGCAGCGTAGGCCGGATTGGGGAGTGTGGGAGGACTGATTAAGGTGCAGGCCGAAAGAATGAGTTTGAATACACAGTATGAATGATTATTAAGGCGGCCTGGGGTAGTAGGTAGGGGTAAAAGACCCACCTCTCATCTATTTATCCCTGCTACTCCTGCCCGTTCCCCCTTAAGATAGAGAGTTGCTTACATCTGAGGCTAATTGTATATAGTTATACAAAATTATTTATAACACAGGACAGTATCATCTGTTCTATGTAAAACTGTTTACCATTCCATACAAAAAAACCAGTTCCATGTAATTTCAAGTTATGTTCTCTGTAAACCGCATTGATCCTCGTAAACACAGTATATAAGAATAAATAAATGCAACACACTTGTGGGAAGGGGGGAGTTGTTGGGGGGGGGGGATTTGTTTGCAGTCATCCTATGTTTGTTTTATTCATTGTTGATTTTTCTTACGCATCCGGATAAAGATTCTTATAAGGTGATCTTGATTGCTGAGGCTTATAGCCAAGAGGATGGAATGGGCAGGACAGCATTGCTCAGAGCATGGACTCTCCGAATACATTCAATGAACTATGGGGATGTGGGTGCTCGAGGAGGGATATGTTATGGGGGTAAGGTCCTGGAAAAGGGATGTAAAAATTATGTACGTGTACCATTTCACTCCACCAATATTCAGATTATGCAAGAAAAAAAAAAAAAAAAAAAAAAAGTGTAGTTTTGTTAGTCTGTTAAGCCACATAAAATTAAAAGCCAACAAATTGAACTAACCTGATATACTGTTAGTAGCTTTCAAGAACTATATTCCTTTAATTGTATCAGTGATTTAAGAAAGGTATGTTGTGTATCACATTCCTGGAGTATGAGCTGTTTTTTTTGTGGTTGGTTAACTCATAATTATGACAACCAAAACAGCAGGTAAAAAGAAAATAAGTGTCACTAGGGCAGACTACGTATCACTTTTCTTATTAAAACCTGCTATACAAAATGTGACTTGTTTAATTGCAAAGGTTAAATACCTAGCATACTTTGGACTATTGGAAAGGTGGGAACAAAATCCAAATAAATTATCTCTAAAGGAAAAGAGGAGACTGTTGTAGTGGTTGATATGGAAGGGCAGACTATAGGCAGGCCATGTGGTCTTTCTGCCATCATGTTTCTATGATTCTAAATTTAAAAAAAAATGTACATAAATTATGAAGTTATGAAGTAGAAGAGTCAAAGTGTAAAGAAAAATTAGACTTACCTGCTAATTGTTGTTCCTTGAGGAACTCCAGTTCAGTCCCGCACCTCTGGGTTGTGCACCTTCTTCCGCAGCTTGGAGACTGGGCATATAGAATCTTGAAGTCACTTCATATATACAGCTGGCTCCTCCCACCAGCCCCCAGTGACCTATTAACAAAGCAGAACTAAAGGAGATATAAATAAGTAACAATTGTCGACCGCCACCTTACCTACATATCTAAATGAACTGAACCACTCCGCTAAAACAGAGACGACTGTTCCCATTGCCAGAGAAGATAAAGAGAAAAAAAAAAAAAAAACCACAAAAACTGCGCAACGACACACAAACATGAAGAAATAAGTGTTTAGCACTAAAAAGATGCTTAAGAAACTCAAATTTTTTTTAAACGCTTATACTGTATATGTTATAAGCAAACTAAAATATCAATTCGGGTGGGATCCGGGACTGAACTGGAGTTCCTTAAGGAACAACAATTAGCAGGTAAGTCTAATTTCTCTTTCCTTATCGTCCCTCCAGTTCAGTCCCGCACCTCTGGGATGTAACAGAGCAGTAACTTAATGGGAGTGACCTGACAAACCAGCCTACAAAAACTGCCGATCCGAAACAGGCACCTCCTTCCGCCTGGGATGTTCAGACGATAATGCTCACTGGAAATGGACCATGTAGCCACTCTGCAAATCTCTACTGGAGGAACCAAAGTATACTCTGCCAAAGAAATAGCTTGCGCTCTAGTAGAATGTGCCCTCAAACCTACAGGAACCTGACGACCCTGTAACATAAGCTGAAGAAATCGCTTCGCGTATTCATCTAGAAATGGAAGCCTTTGCCGCCGCCTCTCCCTTGCGTGGCCCTCCAAAATGTACTAAACAAGCGATTTGATCTGCGAAAAGGTTCCGACGCTTTCAAATAACGCTGAAGAACCTGCTTTACATCTAGCAATCGCAGCACACAGCCAGAGATACAATCATCTGTTGCTCGTAACACAAGTAACGACACTGGCTGCCCTACATGAAAAGCTGAAACTACCTTCAGTACAAAAAAAAAAAAAAAAAAGAAGACGGGACCGTACGCAAAACCACCTTCTCGAAAAAAAGAAAGAAAAAGGTTCTCGGCAAGAAAGAGCTTGCAACTCCAAGATTCGACAAGCAGAACGGATAGCCCCGAGAAAAACCCGCCTTCAATGTCAAATCTTTTAACGAAGCTTGACGTAAAGGTTCAAAAGGGAGCCTTGTCAAAGCTCCCAGGGAGGAATCACCACTCTTCTTGTCAGACGAAGACGCGATGCCGCCCGCAAGAAACGTTAAGACATCCGAATGAGAACCTAAAGGAATACCCTGAACCTTACCACGATAATAGTACAACTGGCTGCTATTGCTTGTTAACGAACTAGCTACTAAACCTTTATCAAAACCATCTTGCAAAAATGCCAACACTTCCGGAATAGAGGCTGATGTCGGCCACCGCTTTCTTGCCTTGCACCAAGCCTCAAAGATGTGCCAAACACGCAAATAGGCTAAAGAAATTGACTGCTTCCTAGCTGAAAGCATTGTGGAAATTACCGCCCCGGAATATCCCTCCTTTACTAGCCTCACCCTTTCAATGGCCAAGCCGTAAGCGAGAATCAATCCACTTGTGGCATCCACAACAGCCCTTGAAGTGAAAGATTGTACCGAAGCGGAAGACGCCAGGGATGACCATCCAGGAGCCTCAGTAAGTCGGCGTACCACGGTCTCCTCGGCCAATCCAGAGCTATTAGAAGAACGCACCCCTGATGAGGAGATTTGATGCGCTGAACTATTCGGCCTATGAGAGCCCAAGGAGGAAACACAAAGCAGCCCTTCTGTGGGCCGCTGTTGTAGCAATGCATCTAGACCTTCAGACATCGTTTCTTGCATTCTGCTGTAAAAACGACCCACCTTGGCTGATCGCCAAGTCGCCATCAGATCCATAATGGATAGACTGTACATGCGAACCATCTGAGCAAACACTTCTGCGTGAAGTTCCCACTCTCCGGGATCCACGCACACCCGACTGAGATAGTCCGCTGTCACCGTCTACTCCAGCAATGTGCGCCGCCGATATCACTTGAAGACGAGGTTCTACCCAACTGAACAAATCTTCTGCTTCCTTTTCTAAAGCTGAGCTTCCCGTTCCGTCCCGATGGTTGACATACGCCACCACAGAGGCATTGTCTGACAAGACTCAGGTCTGGTGCTCAGGGAGTTCAAAGCCAATCTCCTGAGTCAAGCAGTCTATCGCCCTCAACTCCAGACGACTGATTGAACATTGCACTTCCCGAGCACTCCAGGCTCCCTGTGCGAACAATCCCTTGCAGTGGGCTCCCCAACCCGACAGAATGGCATCGGTTAGGACTGGAAACCACTGTGGGTGCTCGAGAGGCATGCCTACAGCTAAATCTTTTGGATGAATCCACGAGAGAAAGGCTTTCTTGACCCCCACTGGACAGGACAGTCAAGATGTCAAGGAATCCTGCTGATGGGACAAGCAGCGAAGTAACGAACTCTGTAAAAGCCGCATATGTGCCCTTGCCCAAGACACTACCTCCAGAGTGGCTGCCATCATACCCAAAGCCTGAAGATATTGCCAGGCTGTTGGTGCAACGCATTTCAAAAACCTGTGCACCAAAAAAGACAAAAGTTTCTGGGCCAGGAGATCCGGCTGAAACACCGAACCCACTCGAGTGTCGAACTGAACCCCCAGATATTCCAGTACTTTGAGAGGGTATTAATTGACTCTTGGCCGCATTGACTACCCAGCCGAGACTTTCCAAAAAGTGTAAAACTCTGGCAGTAGCCAGTACACTTTCCGCTCTTGACTTTAATTTATTTAACAAGCATTTCTATACCGCACTTTCCCATGGATCAAGCGCGGTTTACAAAGAACAATTGTTTACAAGGTATGGTAAAGTACAACCCTAGTCATTTTACATAAAACAAATGTAAACTTTTTACCGGTAACAATATAAACTATATCCTTACAATACAGATTACATTCCAGAGGGTATGCTTGGGATGTAAACTAACTTTACATTTTTACATTAGAATGTGGAGAGACAACAATGTGCAGGGTATAATATTTGTTTGTGACGGTATTAGTCTAGATTTGTAGGATAAACCTATGTAGCATAAAGTGTTATCCTGTGTCTCTTTGCATATCTAGGTTAGATTGTGTAGTATAGTGTGTGGTGAATAGGTGCGTTTTTAATTTTTTACAAAATTCCTTATGACTTTGCCCTTATGAGCCAATCATCCAGATAAGGGTGTACTAACAGCCCTTCCTTGTGAAACACTGCCGCTACCACTACCATGACTTTGGTGAATATTTGAGGTGCCGTAGCAAGACCAAACGGTAATGCCTGAAACTGAAAACGTCCTTGAGGTACCGCAAAATGAAGGAAGCGCTGATGAGCTGCTCTGATTGGACTGTGCAGATACGCTTTGGTGAGGTCGAGAGACATCAGAAACTCTCCTTTTCGCACTGCCACAATAACCGATCGTAACGTTTCCATGCGAAAATGAGGCACCCGCAGACAACGGTTCACTCCTTGAGATCCAGAATGAGACAAAACCTTCCATCTTTTTTGGGAACCACGAAATAAATGGAGTACTGACCGCAGCCGAGCTGGTCTGGCGGCACCGGAACCACCACTTTAACTGCAACAAACGAGCGAGAATTTCCGCAACCAACGCTTTGCTCTGCCCCCTGCATGGAGACCGAACAAAAGGAATCGGCTATATTGGTCGGGCGAATTTGAGAGCATACCTCTCGCGAATGATTTCCAAAACCCATTTGTCTGTAGTTATCTGGACCCAGGCTGGAAGAAACTCCTGCAACCATCCTCCTACAGGCTGAACTGCCTCCTGGGCCCTCCTCACTTCATTGGGATTTCTTGAAACCCGAGGGTGAAGAATTTGCGAAACCTCTGCCCGCTCCTCGAAATCCTCTAAAGGATTGCCCCAGAGAGGGAAACCTACCTCTTTGAAAACTAGCCAGCCAGGAGGTTCGAAAAACGATGAAAATCGCATGACTGCCCTCACGACGGAACTTGTACCCGACTTGATCTTGGCTTATCTTCTGGCAAACGACCTCCCTTAGGACTCTTCCAAGTCTTTGACCAACTTATCTAAATCCTCACCAAAACAAAAGCTTCCCCTTGAACGGAAGCTTGCTTAGACGAGACTTTGAGGAACTATCAACTGCCCAATTCCGCAACCAGAGATAATGCCAGGCTGCCACAAGAGAAGCCATGCTATTAGACAATCCTCTAATGAGGTCATAATGCAGATCTGCCAGATAAGCCGCCCCGGACTCTAGCTTAGTAACTTCCGCTATCTGTTCCTGCAGCTTTTCTGCAGGAAGCTGTAAATGTTGTGACCATCTTAAACATGCTCTTGCTACCCAAGCCCCACAGATTGAAGCTTGAAGAGATGAGGCATTAACCTCAAAAGGCCTGTTTTAATAAAGAAACCACCTTGCGATCCTGACCGTCCTTTAGAGCCACACTGTCCTCTACTGGAAATCGCAGTCTTCTTGGTAACCGCTGACACCGCAGCATCTACACAGGGAGATCGAAAGGATTCCCACTCACGATCAGACAAGGGATAGAGACGAGTCATGGACCCCCTTAACCCTGACAGGTCCCACTCATCCTGAATCATCTGCCCGACAACACTGTGTACTGGAAAAAACACTTGTGTCTTGTGAACAGCCTGAATGATAGGATCCTCCACCGACTCCTCATCTGTTGGCTGATCCACTGCCAAATTAAGAGCTTGGAGGGATTCCGCTATCAAAGCCGGCAACTCTTTGTTATGAAATACTCTAATAATCCGAGCCTGGTCCTCAGGCTCTAGAATCTCTCCTTCCTCCAGCTCCTCTGCTACTGTATCTAGCTCCTCTAAATCCTCACCATCTAGCCAGTCCAACAAGGCAGGCTGCTCTTCTACAGGCCGAGCTCTCTTAGCTGGTTTCCCTAAGGAAGCCTCAACCTTTTCTGACAAAGGTCCAGTCCCTCCGGCTCCTAGGCCTGAGAGGTCTGCCATAACCCCTTGCTGGCGTAATCAAAGAGCTTGATAAAGCAAAAGAACAAAATCTGGAGTAAAAACAGGCAGGACTCCTCCCGCTACCAGAGACGACATTGAAGTGGAACTGATGGAGTTGCCCCTTGAGGAGAGACAGGAGTCTCCAAGAGAGCACTCACCTCCACTGAGGCCTGAGCCCCTTGTGCTCCTGACGAACCTTCATAATTCCTGACGTTCTTGCTCCATGGTAAGCACTTCCGCAGCACAGCCATGGCACACTCCGGCCTCTGATACAGTTCCTCGCCAGGTGCCACAAACAAGGCACTGTGGACGTGGACTCATGAGCTTTCTGAGCCCAAAAATGCCTAAAAACACAACTAACCCCACACACACCATCTCACAGTAATCAAAATCAATCAGCTACCTCCCAAAAAAACAAAAAAAATTTAAATGTCAAGTAAACTCGAGATCGCAGCAGAAACGCGCGAACAAACATGGATAATAGGCCGCGGAACAGTTACTAAATTGAAAAATTACCTCGGTCCGTGTACACGGCAGCAAACTGTGTTTGCTAGTTTTCCCCAGGTAAATGCGACTGTTCCCAATCAACACCGGAGCACCGGAAAGCAAAAGAAATGCGGAGTAAAACAAGCTGACTGACAGAAAATACACTGAATCTGTCCAGTCAGTTGCAGCATTGCAGCTCAAATGCCGCCAATGGCTCCCTCGTAGAGAAAAAAACGCTCTGACTCCGGCCATGCAGAGAAGAGTCCAGCTGCCCCCTGAACAACCAAGGAGGGGAGAGAAGGCAAACACAACCATCCAGGAAGCAGGGCAGGAAGGAAAAGTCTCCTCCGAAGCACCCGACTAAACCTGGTAAACTGTATAAAATTTATTTTTTCAAAACAATCTTTACTACCCCAAACAAAATAGACCAAATAAATCAAACTAAGGCAATTAAAAACTAAAGCTCCCTAACTGCAAAGCTCCTTATTTATCACTCCAGTGAGCCCAGCACCTAGGCTCACTACCCCCTCCGCTGCTTGGAGACTGAGCACACTGGGGGCTGGTGGGAGGAGCCAGCTGTATATGAGGTGACTTCAAGATTCTATATGCCCAGTCTCCAAGCTGCGGAAGGAGGTGCACAACCAATAGGTGCGGGACTGAACTGGAGGGACGATAAGGAAAGTTCCTTTGACGTTCATTGTAAACTGCCCTGATCTCAGGAAGGAGCAGTATATAAAAGCATGTTAAATAAAATAAACAAAAACGAGAGAGACTAAGGGGTATGTTTACTAAACGGCGCTAACGTCGCAGCAGCGGTATTATCACACGATAATGTCACTTATCGCCCGATAACGCACCTGCGGCGTTAAGGCACCCTAACGCTGTGAAATCCGGCGGGGTAAGGCTTCCCAGAAGGCGGAGAGAAGGGGTCAATGGGTGGAGAGTGGGAGGGGAGAGGCTCCAGGCACACTAACACTGTGGAATCCAGGTCTGAACACTAACACCAGTGAAACCCTAGCGTTAAAGGCACATTTACAGGAAAGAGAAACCATTTCCGTCAGCAAATGTACAGCAAACCCAGGGAAACCTAGAAAAAAAAAAGCTATAGTTGTGAATGACCGGAACCAAAATTTAAAATCCCCATAACCAAACTGGCCAATAGTGATATTAATAAGAAACAAAGAAACACTACTAAGAAAGCTAAAAATAGATATAGATATAGTTTGGAAAGGTCTATGCTCTGTCCCCCTACAAAGGTGAATGATCCCACATTGAAATAGCGCTGATCAGGGTTTTCCCTTTATATTGGGCAGGTTTCTTATGGCGTGCACATGTGCCGCAACAGCAGGGTGGACATGTAGGAAAGGGCAACTGTACAGATGCTGGAAATGGGATAGAGGGCTGCAGGTGGCACATGCTGTGGTGCAGCTGGGGCACAGTGCGGACTAGGCAGATGCCTAGGTGGCACATAGGAATGCTGAAACTGTAGAGCAACCATACAGCAACTGATGAGGGCCCAACATGGGCACGAGTGTGTTTCTCACAGTGTCACAGGGGATAGTACCCAGCAGGTACACCCAAGGGCACAGAACATTGCAGGCGGTGCTGGGGGGGAGCGTCCATGTAGGAACCCCTACCCGAGGACCCACACCCAGGCCATCCGGTAGGCAGCTGCCTATGGACTGTGCACCACCAGCATAATGGCATGGCAGCATGGTGGCAGAGGGGTGCTGGTGGCAGAGGGGGCAGTGGCATCTGTCCACAGCAGACCATGGCCTAGCCCCGTTTAGGTGGGTGCCGTGCACTGTAACAGACAGGCTCTGTCTGATAAAGAGTCATGGTATCCCCAGGGAATGAACTGTCCCTGTGGCAACAGTGTGGTGCAGTACACACAGCTAGTGTGTTCAGGAGCAGAAGGTTACAAGTTCAAGTCCCAGCTGTGGCTCCTGCCAACCCAGTCTCCAGTACTAAACCATGGTAATAAAGACAGAACTTTTATTGCCGATAACAAACATGCCTGAAACGCCTATATTTTACCCTACAGAGCAGAGACACCATAAACATGTGCAATACCTAGAACAGAGAGAGTTTCCCCAACTGCAGTCCTGGAAGGCCAACCACCATTCAGGTTTCATGCTGTCTCTAATAAATATGCCTGTACTGCATTTGTATGCGCTGCCCCCATGGCATGCAAATGTATCTCATGCATATTCATTAGGGACAGCATGAAAACCCGAACAATGTTTGGCCCACCAGGACCGGAGTTGGGAACCTCTGCCCTAAAGCAGAGGCCAACAGGAGCAGAAACACCCACACCCACAGGCTCCACTATCCAAAGCCTCATGGAGGGTCAGGCTGTTGGGCCCTGCGTACAGCAGCATCTCCCAATACTAGCACTTGCATACCTTAGCAATGCCGCCCTAAACCTGGGAATACGTTACACATATCAAAAGGTTGCTATGATTAATGGCAGAAAGCAATTCCTAAGTTAAGCACAATTTGCTGATAGAGCTGCATCATAGCAACCTTTCTGATATCTGTGGAGTGTGTTTCAGTTTTGGTTTCTGACAGTGTTTACCACCCCTGGGAGTGACCCCAACAGTATTGCATACCATAGCCATGCCTGCACTGTGCCCAGAACTGGTGTGGTGGCCAGGGCTGCCAAAAGCCTCTATATATTTATGGCATGGCTATGGTGTGTTATCTATATATCTATATCTATCTATCTATATCATACACACACACACTCCAACACCTATGCCAGCATTGTGCATCTGTCCATCCAGTGTGTTGTGGCTGCCTACACCTTACTCAGCCCACACTGCTTGCACTGTTTCCAGTGTTCGCCTGCCAATGTGCATAATGAGGAGCAAGGTACCGTGGGTATGGCCCGGACAGGGTGGCCTGGGCAGGATGCATCTGCATAGGGCAATGGCTGGGACATTGTAGTGCCCGGCAACCACCTGCACGGACAGGGTGGCCACAGCATGTCCTGCTGGGAGGTCACTCACCCTGACTGAGCAGTGACCACGGCATGGCTAGGTTCCCCCATAGTGCTATATAGTATTTCTCTCAAGTGATATATATGGGTTCTCTTTTCTGGGGCCCAATCACTGACTTATCTGCTTGGTGGTGGGGCTCATATCTCCTCCAGGAACATGCACTATGGACTAGCTAGCAGACTATCTACAGTTAGTATGTGTATGGCTGGAACACTTTGCAGGGTGCAGCGGCTGGAGACTCACGGTGCTCGCTGCTGGAGAACGTCAGATGGGGGGGGGGGGGGGCAGCTGAGCATTTCCAGGCCTACTGTCTATCTGCCATTGCCTTATGGATGCGTACAGATCTGCATTGACTGCCCTGTAGGGTGCCTGTTCCCCAGCAGGACTGGGGTTGATGGTCCCCTCTACTGCCACCATTGCAGGGCTGTAGAATGTGGCTCTGTTGGTGGGAGATCCTGTTCCCCACCCTGAGCCCCAGAGGGCGGGTTGGGTGGTGGTACATAATCCGCCTATGGGTCCAAACACCCCCTTCACTTACATCATGTGACCATGGCTCCCACACAGGATATGCACTATTCTGGGTGAATCAGTCCATAAGGGCTAGACGCGACTGAGAAATATAGATGGACACAGGTGTATCCTAGGTGTGTCTACAGGAACTACCTATCACACACTGGCACGGATGGGGACCTGCAGCATGGCCTATCTCAGCCATGCCAGGTGCTGCGGACCTGATGCTGGGCGCCCCACCTCACCCTCAGGGTGAGCACAGTACCCCCACAATGTGACGGTCTGTAGCTACTCTGTGCCAGTGACACACACGGTCAGTTCCCCCTACCAGGCCTAGGTGCTGTGGGGGTGCATACCCCATCCTGTAATCATCTGTAGACTGCCGATCTGCATGTTCAGTGCATCATGGGTACAGGTGGGTTAACCCTATCCTGGTAACCACAGCAGACAGTTTGTGTGGTGACCTGCAGTCCTTCTGTAGCCAGCCAGGGGTTTGTTAGCAGCTATAGCGATGTAGCCCACTGGTTACTTCACTGCCTGTGGAGGCAGAGGTCATGGGTTTGATCCCACAGTGGTGTTTTTTTGATCGGGCTGTCTGAGGCATTTACTTTTTTAATTTAATTTAGCACTGCCAGCAAAAAATCACTCACAGTGCTGTAACCATAAGGCGCATTATAGGGTGCCTTGGCCGACAGTGCACTTTATAATGTGCCCTCTGGGGCGCGTTATGCGGCACC